>OY821519.1:60683686-61283686 GCA_963682025.1 Cordilura impudica
AAAAAAACACAATTTTTTTGTGTTTGTTTTTTGTTCTCTCATTTTCAGATATTTATGAAAAAAAAACAAGCAAATCAACAACAAACACAAAAATTTCACAAAAGCCGGTTTGTTTTGGCCAAAAAAACAAGAGATAAATAAATAAATAAACATATAGGTGGTATACATACATACAATGTATGTGTATGTTACACATATATTCGTAAAAAGAAACGAAAAATTAACCAGACTAGGCGGTAACAATCAGTCAGTTTTTGTTAATTCAAGCAAACAAACAAAATCTATACAGTCAAACACCCAGTAAATCAGCCTTCCAGACAGCCATCCAGCTGCAAACATACACCACACCACACCACCATTCCATAGCCTGGCATATCACATCATACTACACACTATTCACTACGGCCATAGTTGCCGTTGGTTAAACTAAACCGTTCGTAGGTTATTCAATAATTACTAAGCCCAAGCATGTAGTTAAAGTTAGAAAAAAATATAAAAAAAAAATTATTAAAATTAAAAAGAAATTAATAAAATTAAAAAAAAAATTAATAATTTAAAAAAAAAATACCAAATAAAAAAATATCTTAATTTGATAATAAATCTTAATAACTAAGTCTTTCACTATTTATTATCAATTCATACCTATAAAGGGGTTTCTCAACAAGTAAATCTCTTGTGTAGAGACAGCTGGCCAAGTCTGGCATTAATACTGCATCATATTGAAATAATATATTTTATTTTCATTGTAGTTTCTCATATTCTCATTTCTCAAGCCTCATTCTCTCACTAATGCTGCCATATTTTTACAAAATGGCTGTGTTGAACAAAATACATGATTTATGACGTGTATGGATATTATTGAAAAAAAAAAAAATTACTTCGAAATTAGAAATTAAATTAAATATTATTAATCTATATATTAATACATGAAGGTAAATTTTTAGTTCCCTTTTTAAGCAATATGCGGGCACGGAGGAGTGTGAAAATTGGCATAGTTATCGTTCATATAGAGGAGAAGCTGAGAATGATAAAATATATGTTTAATCTGTCTTGAAAATATATTAAATTAAATTAAATAAAATATTTATAATAATTCGTTACACCCTGTTAATGCGAATGAAGTGCTGGGCTATACTAGTTTAATTTTATTTACAAAAATAGAGGAGCATTTTATTTGTAAAACAATTAAAATAAGAAAACTTGTTGAAAACTTTATAATACAATTAAGTGTTAAATTCGGCTGAATCTTTGATACCCTATATTATATTAAGGAGTAGTCCCTGTAGGACAATTCTTAATGATATAAAGCTGCTTCCCGATCTTCACTTCAGTTATATCAAAAAACAAAAATATTTCACAGATTTATCTCAAATTAGATTTGATATGCTTTTAAGAAAAATAACTGAATTTACCCAATAGTCCCCATCCATAATATTAATAGGCAAGGCGATTTCTTGTTACCGATGCTACTGTGTCAGTTTTATTCCTATTTTGACCACACATACCTCATTTGAAAGGGATTTCTTTTTAGCTGTCCACCAGATTTACAGATTTTTAAATTGTAAATTTTTTGGAGTAAACTGCACTTAAAGTTGCTACTAACACATACATAAAATTATACAATGCTATGTGTGTGTTTATTAAATTAGTTAATATGTTTGTAATAAAAATGAGTTTCTTTTCTTGTGTTGATTTGTGAATTGGCTCTATTTGATTAGCATACCTTTAGGGTCTTTATTTAATGAAAATACAAAATTTCCTCGAATTTGCACTCGAAGGCTGGAATCTACTAGTATAAATATAACATACGATATGAACTTTTTCATATCTGCAAGCAAACAAATTAATAACAATGTCACTTAAATTTAATTTATGCTTATTGTCTCTATTCAATTATTTGGACTTGAGACCCTTTTTCTAAACGCACGAAATAAGACTAGACTGACTTGTTTTTATATCTTACTTGTTTTTTTTTTTTTTTTTTATATGAACTCACTATTGTGGCCAAAAGACATATGGAAACCAAATTTGAGTAAAATATATTAAGGGGGAGGGGTAAGGTTAAAAAATTTTTTCCTATTTTTTTTATTTTTTTCTGTCGAGAGTATTGTCAAAATTTCAAGCAAATCTGAGCAAAATTAACAAAGATGCAGCGTTTTTTCTAGCGACCGGTCCTCATCATGTTTTTCACTTCAAAATGCTGCAAAAAATAAAAAAATAAATAAACAATTACCTCGGGAAACATATCATCTTTTAAACACATTTGTATTTCTTTTATTACACATTATCCGGTAACGAGTTATGATGTTCACCGCAAAACAAATTTTTTTCGATGCGCTTCCGGAGATTCGCTGCCACGGACACATTTATTAAAAATTTTAATTGAAAATTTTTTTCAAATATACTTCAAATGTTATACTATAACCTGTACTAGCAGATTCAAGCACTCGAAATTCGAGTGCAATTTCTAGGCAACTTTATTTTTAGCCAATTCATAAACCAACACTTTTTTGGTTTATTATTGTGAATGAAGATAACAAACTCATTAACAAACACATTAACAAATTTAATTAACAATAATTTTTTGTATGTGTTAGTAGAAATTTTAAATGCAATTTACTCAAAATAAAAGAAAAAATTTAAAAATCTGTTAATCTAATGAACAGCCAAAAACAAATACCTTTCAAATAATATACGATTGGTCAAAATCGGGATGAAGTGGTAGAACAAAAATTCGGTAACAAAAAAACGCCTAGCCTATTAATATTATAGATATGAAATAAATAATCCAACACTATTCATACCTTCAAAAATAAAAATAAAAATATGAAAATACGCCTTTTTCGCCTTTAAGACCTTACCCCTCCCCCCCTTAACACACAAGTCTTTAAGTGAATATCGGGATGCTGCTTCAACAGGGGACTATGACTTTTTAATTTTGGAGTGGTGATTTATATAATAACCATACACAAACCAAATTTGATCACGAAAAATTACTGTATCCAAATGAAAAATTTACTTTGCAATTTGAACTTCGCGGAGTAGATAGAAGTATTGTTTTTGCATGTCAATTGGTTTAATAGTAACTCTCGTTTTTGTAAACAACTAAAGTGAATTTGATGATTTTATTGAACAAAGAAGTTCCAAAGAGCGCCCCAACAAAAAAAAAAACATCATCTGATAAAATCAGATGATTTGGTGCTGTAAAATCATCAATTTAAAATTAGTCATCAAGCTATAGTCATTCATGTTAACAAATTCATTCTTCAATTATCGGGGTGTGGTTTATTATAAATTCCTTATTCCTGTTAACAAGCTAAATTATTTTATTCGCAAAAATAGGCCGTTTCACGGTTCTGCGAGACCATTTCGCACAAAATACGAATCTTATCTGCTTACAAAATACACCAGCCTCTTTATATTTATGTAAGTAAGAACGTCAATACACAGAGCATCTAATTTATTTGTAACCTGGGTTTTTATTATTGTACCTTTTTTACCTAGCAATGCACTAATGCAAGTAATAAAGAAAACACACAAATTCGAGATCGAAAACTAGGCCAGGCTTTGACTAACAAGAAGGCTGCATCCAGCTGCATCATATGCCTAGCAACATCAAGCCAATTTAACCAAGTCTCGACAAAATCATTAGATAATACTGATGCATATGAATTTGGACTATTACCACTACTTGCAAGAATACGACTTATGGAACACATACTAAAAATCAGTTATGATTTGAATTTCGGGCCTTCAGGATCAATAAGAAACAACGAAACCAACAAGGAGTTAAGAAGTTCAAAAAAGAAACATGTTCAAGATGAACATCGCAAATTTGGATTGAGTATAGATCAGCCAAAACAAGGGTCAGGCAATACAAATGATGGCATCTGCGTCTGAAATAACAGGAGTGGATTTAAACCTCATTTTCAGATTTAGATTTAAAATAATCCTAGAAGTATTTGCATGCAATGAAGAAATTGACTCCAGAAAATTTGGAGATTACGCTAAGAAATCTGCAAAGAGATATATAACCATGTAAATGTCTGCAACAGTTCGCAAAATCCTTTATCATGGAAAAGATGTCATTAAATATCATTCGGTGTCACTTAAAGACCTATCAGAGGTAGCTCAGGAAAAAGGAATAAGGATTATAGATTTTATAGAGAGCACAATACTAGAATAATTTCACGAAATTCCACATATAAAAATCTATTTAATATATTATTGGCAAAGTCAGATCCGTTCATCTCCAGTATTCGCAATCAATGGAAAATGGAACATCGGGATTTAGAAAAATAAGTCAAAAAACTACTAAAGAACAGAAGTAACACAGAACAGAATATGGAATATTTGCAATCAATATTTGAATCAAATGAGTAATATCTATAATACTAATAGGCTAGGCGATTTCTTGTGACCGATGTTTTGTTCTACCGTTTTATCCCGATTTTGACCAAACGTATATTATTTGAAATGTATTTCTTTTTAGCTGTTTTGCAGATTTACAGATTTCTAATTTTTTTCCTTAGTTTTGAGTAAATTGTATTTAAAGTTGCTACTAACACATACATAAAATTATACAATGCTATGTGTGTGTTTATTAAATTTGTGATGTGTTTGTAATAAAAATGAGTTTGTTTTTGTGTTGATTTTTGAATTGGCTTTAATTGATTAGCATACCTTTAGGGTCTTTATTTAATGAAAAAATAAAATTTACTAGAATTTGCACTCAAATTTCGAGGTCTGGAATCTGCTAGTAATTATAATTGTCCTTCATTGTTATATAAGTACGAAAAACATAGTATTAGTAAAGAAGTACGAAAAACATAGTTACGAAAGCTATTAAAGTCTATTGCAGTTTTTATTTTTATATTTTTGTTATTTTCATATCAAAATTAAAAAAAAAAAAAAAAAAACAGAATCATTGCGCTTATGTGCAGCAGATTTATTTTGCTAAAATTAACAAATTTGACAGCAAAAAATAATAAATTTTTCTATACTAATAGCAAGATTTTTAGATAACATTGCTAACGTTTTTTTAATGTAAATATTCTTTCAGTGTAAACAAATTTGCAAATTTGACAGCAAAAAATTTTAAGTTTTTCAGTAATAATAGCAAAATCTCCAGTTGATTTTACTATTTTTTGTTTCTTGTTTTTTTTTTTTTTTTTTTTTTTTTTTTTGAGTGTAAACATTTTTTTGAGTGTAACATTATAAAATCCCATTATTACAAAAAATTTTTATAATTATTATTAAAATCCAAATATGACTTTTTTTTAAGTAAGAAAATTATAGTCGATCTAGACCGACTATACGATACCCTATACCGTGCGTTTAGAGACCCTATCTCTCAGGCCCAACTAACTGCATATAAAAAATAAGCATAGAACAAATTTGAGTGGGATTTTTATTAATTTTTTTGGCTGCAGATATTAAAAAGTTCATATCGGATGCTCTATCTATATGGGTACTAGGCCCAAAAATGGACCGATCCCGACCATGTTTGGTAAGGTCTCTTGTATTTTGCAAAAATATATGCAAAGAAAATTTGAGAAGAATCAGTACAATATTTTTGCTTTTTGATAGATTTAAGTGAAGATCGGGAAGCAGCTCTATATGAGGCCTATGACTAAAAGTTGTCCCATAGGGATCATTTTTGGACTACTGATTAAGGGATGTAATAAACACATACAAACCTAATTTGGCTGAGATCTATATGATAATTTGGAACTTATGGCAATTTATGTCGATTTCATAGGGGTCATTTGTATGGGGACTAGGTCTGAACATGGACCGATTCTCACCAATTTCAATAGCGTTAATCCCATGGCCGATGAAAGCTTATATACCAAATTTCATCAAAATATATTCATATTTGCGACCTGTAGTTTGATTACAAGGTTTACATGGACACACAGACGGACGGACGGACATCGTTAAATCGAATCAGATAGTGATTCTGAGTCGATCGTTATAATTAAAGATGAGTCTAGGACGAATATTTTTGGTTGTTACAAACAGCAGCACAAAGTCATTATACCCAAACCACATAGTGGTATAGGGTATAAAAACCCATATTCACGCTAAAAGTTAAAAAAAAAATTAAAAGTTCAACTTTGACCTAGAATTCCTTAAGAAGTACTTAAGTAGTCCTTAAGTAGTCAAGTTCAATTAAATATCTATCCATTAAAAAAATTACTAAAATATTTTGATCGGTTCAAAAGCTACAGAATTTTGGCCAATGAAAAACGATTTTCAGCCACTGTGCGGCCACCAAAAGGACTACTTGACTTAGACGTTTTGATCTGATACTAAGAATGGCTCTACAAAAACTATTCACACTATACAGTCGGATGAACGAAACTTGCTATTACAACCTATTCCTGTATGGAAAGGTAAATCAGCATTTAATTCAAAATTACTGAAACGCAATCACTTTAAGTTATGCTCAAGATTTAAACAACAGTCCTCGTGGTCAAAAGGATGATATTCATAAAAACCCGCTGAAAACAACAACTTTTTAACGAAAACTCAACTAAAGTCACTACATATTGTTGTTGTCATTGTTGTTTTTTTTTTTCAGTTGCTGTTATTGTTGGTACTTGACTTGATTGTTGCTGGTAATACAACCTGCTATTGCGGTGTTTTGGTGATGATTATTATTACGAAGAGATGACGATGATGATTATGACTATTATGATTATGATGATAATGATGATAACGACAGTAACAACGATTAAAGGCGATAATTAAGTTTGTCGGTTAAAATAAATGAGAGCACCACATTCAGCTCACAAAAACTATCGAACAGATTCAATCAATAACCAACCATAAAAATAATATTATTAAAAATTATAGTTTTATTTCTAAAAGAAATAGTTATTGTTGCAAATTATGTTTTATGCTTTTGCTTACTACGTTTACCCGGTATACGGATACAAAATGAGTGTACATTACAAGATATGTACATATGCATATACATATGTCTACCTTCCTGGATATTTAAATGAATAAATTTATAAACGGTCAATATTTTTAAAATCAATTAAGGAAATAGTATTTTATATGCAATCCCCATGATTTATAAATTTTGCATTCTTAATCATTTGACTGCACAAAAAAAATGTTAAGTCTTTTTGGAATTGCTTTTTAAAAAATTCTCTTTTGACGATGACACTTCAACTAAAAGCCTTTTGTCATATGGGAACATTGCAAGTGTCGATAATCTTCGACTGTCCGCTAAAGATGTCAACATGATCGAAGTTCTCAATGTGTTTGATGACAAGGCAAATGCAATAACAAAAATAAATACACCCAAACCTGTTTTGACACGGCAGATACGTTCGGTAAATAACCTTGTAAAAAAACACGAGGCGATTGAAACGGTCACAGTAAATATAACTTTTTAAATTTTTTATTATTCCCTGGTTTTTTCAATTAAAGGTGTAGATACTTTAAAATCCGTTCACTTTTAACACATAGGGAAAAAATCGCCAAACGCATTATTCTAAAGATTAACAACCGTATTTATGATTGTATCAAGAGAATTTTAATAGCAGCTAATAATTTTCTATTATGATAAAATAAGACAAAAGAATTTTATTTCAAATCAACTAAAAATGTGGATTTAATCCCAATTCGGTTGACAAAAAACTCAGCAACCACAATAAATCCTCAGGAACAAAATTTATTTTAACACGATTGTTTTGTTGACCGTATATTTTATATCGTGTAAAAAACACAGTGTAAAAACAGGTTTGAGTGTACCGACTGTTTTCAGAACATGTCTCGTTCGTTTTTTTCGTCTGTATTTAAATGAAAGAATTATAAAAAAAAAATAACAGATATTCTCATGCAACTTTTCTAGACGAACGAAGCGTTATGCAAATATGAATAATTCAGGGCAATGAATGAAGAACTGCGTGACAAATCTCAGGTTAGTTGCCAAAACTAAAAGTTCTCTAAAATAAATATACTTAATAAGTAACTTTGGATAGAATATTCAGATTTTTGGTCCTCACTACATTTTGAAACTCAAACTTCTTAAGACCAGGTTTGTATTTCATCTTCAAATGTCAGTTTGAATTGAGAATTTTTTTAATTTTTTTATATACAATATCAACTGCCGCACAGTGGGGCCTTTTGACTTTTTTCGTAGCAAAAATCCCTTAAACAAATTAAGATATTTAAAAAATTAGAAATGATTCTGAAAGATGACTTCTTTACCTTTAAAATGAGTGCTGGCGGAGGATGCTAGGTCCACAAAGTTCAATATAATTTTGCTGCTAATATTACATGTTGCAAATATAAAGCCAATGTGCTGAAATTTGGAACTTAAAGTGTGTTTAACCCAAAGACGAACCCTACCCTACTTAAATTTGTTGGAATCGGTCCACGTTTGGACCTAGTCCCCATACAAATTTTCTTCAAAATTTTGTTAAAATGCCACAAAAGATGCCAAATTTGCTAATTTCTATATTATATTTAAAAAATTTACAAAAATAGTGCAAAAACACTGTTCAATTTTAATGGAATCGGACCACTTTTGGACCTATTTTCCCGATTTTTTTTATGAAGAAAAACACTCAAAGTTCTCAAAATTCCAAGTTTCGCAATGAAATTTTATTAAAGGTGCTATTACACGAAGTGTTTTTTACATATGTATGTACTGTCACTTTTTTTATCCATATGAAATTCCTCATGTCTGTCAAAATTGTCTTACATACGATTCAAAATTTTTGCTATCACACGTGCATATGTATTTCCGTATGACGTAACCTCTAAATGTAAACAACAGCTGATTTAATTTGTGAATTTACAAAAATTTATTGTTAAAAAAAAGGTTATATATTTTTAAATTGTTAATTAATACTAAACAATTTATTTTTCTTTCAATATTAATCTTTAAAATTTACTCTGTTTTTCTTTCGCCACAAGCAGTGTTGTATTTTCATGTTTGTCATGCAGAAATAGAACCTGTTCTAATTGAAAAATGTCCATGTGACTTTCCTCATGTATTGTACATAAACAATGTTTCATATGTATATACACGATGTGTACAACTCTTGTTGTGGGAAAATTTGACAGTACATATGTAAAAAACACATCATGTAATAGCACCTTAATTCACCACACAAAGGATTTGTGCACGACGAACACTCTTCCAAAGATTTTCCTGGCCTTTCCCTGGTTCGGTCAGTAAATGTATGGGCTTTTTCGAAGATTTTAAATATCGTGAATTCTTTAAGAAAAATTTCCTTTGTACGATTGGAAGCTTTCCATTTTGTCTTAATATTCATGAAAATGGTGTGAAGTTTTCTTTCTTCCTGTTCTGGTGAAACGTCTACTTCTTTTATAACACCAATCTAAATGCACTTTCGTCTTCCGAAAGTTGAAAAGACATTAGGTCTGTTCCGCCAGAACAATATCTTTTAAAAGTCTAGCAAAACTCAAGCATTGAGTAATTTCATATTTACGCTCTTCGCTCTCATTTTCTATTTTTCTGGTGGAACGACTTGAAGCAAAAACCATGATTCATAATTAATTCATCTTCTGAATCACTGCTTGATTCCAATAAATGTTCATATAAAACTAATTTTTCCATTTTATTTATTTTTACCAAAATTTTATTCTTTTTGACAAAAATCAAAAAAACCAAAACAACGAATGAAAACAACTGCTTCTGTCACTTTTCGTAAATGGTTGAAACATACTCACACAAATTTGTTCTAGCAAAGTTCAAGCTGTTCAAGCATGGTGAGTTGTGGTGAGAAACTGCAAATGTCTCTCTCTTTAGCTTGACATTTTTCTGGTGGAACGCACTCGACTAATGTTCAACATATTTGAACATGCTTCAACATCGTGGGGGAACAGAACGATTATTGCACTTAACTCTTTTTACTTTTTACCAAAATATTGTGCGGCCTCTTATTGAGTCAAATGCCAACTGGCCTCAGCACGGAAAAGTAGGTCAATATATATCAGTCATCAGCACAATAATACTAGGCATAAAAGTTTCTATTTACTATTTTTATTTTATTATGCTGAATTCAGTAACTGCTAAAAAATAGTACAGGTAGTGCTAGCGAATTTTCATTTTTTTTTTTATTTTTCAGTGCAAATTTTTTATTATGTTAACTTCATTTTTTAACTTGGCATCAGGTCAAAAGTTTTTAATTGTTGCAAAATACATACATTGTACATTTTCGACCTTTAAAAAATAATACAGGTAGCGCAAGCGGATTTTTTTATTGTGCTGAATTCATTAACAAAATTTTGATGATCATTGCCTTCCAGAATTTGTAGTTTTTATTATTGCCAATACACCGAAATTACAAAACATTAACACTCTTCTTAAAAACACTTCGCCATCCTATCAAAATTAAATATAAAAAATTAAAATTTCTGTTTTCAAGCACTAAAAAAGAAAAGAATCGTGAAAAATAATATAAAAATCTGCAAAAATTAGATGATATGTGGTATTTTATAAC
This sequence comes from Cordilura impudica, assembly GCA_963682025.1. Lineage (NCBI taxonomy): Eukaryota > Metazoa > Arthropoda > Insecta > Diptera > Scathophagidae > Cordilura > Cordilura impudica. The sequence goes on from OY821519.1 coordinate 60,694,180, forward strand.
CTTTAAGATCAGCTATATAACTTTAAAATCGATTAATTTTTCACTGAGTTATGACAAAAGAGGTCTACTTACAACTTTATGGTTAATGCATTATAATCGGTTAACTTGTTTGCCTACAATTTGATTTTAAAGATGATATTTTTAAAAAAATTTTGCGCCTTTTTCTAAAAGCTAAAAAAAATTCAAACTTTGCGGAGCTCTATTATCCATAATTTTTATCCGATTTGGAAACTGTTTATTTAACTATCCTATACATTCACTAATTTTACTGAATACTTCTATCAAATTTTTGATTTTTGCCACGATATTTGGGAAAAGGCACCAGTGTGTGCCGGTCACATATATAAGAAATGTAATTTTTCAAACCTTAAGCACAGGTATTTTTAAATCGGCAAATATGTGATTATGAAATTTCACACCAATATTGGGCATAACTTTACTTTTAACGTAAGAAGGAACAAAAATAAAATATTTTTATTTTACCTTTTAATTTTGTTCATTGACGTTACAAGAAATTTTAATCTTTCATAAGCCACTTGAATAAGGAATTTTTAATTATTAATTAAATAGGCCATTCATCGGAATTTACGGGATTTTTGCTAAAGAAAAAAAATAAAGAATTTGCTTTGAAATTTTAATAAAAATGGACGTGTAAGCACCTCCAAAAAATGTACATTCCTAAATCCAAAATGTGTTGCAAATAGCCGAAAAATAGTCAAAGAGGGAAATCTGTTATTTAGAACTACATATTTAAAAGAAAATTATGGTAAAAACATAAAAGGGCGTGCTAAAATGCAACAATTGGAAGAGAGAAAAAACATTTATACTGTGCTTTCCGTTTAATTGAAATCGTGCGTGATTTTTGGGACACCCTTTGTTATTTATGGAACTATCTGGGGGTAGTTTGTTATGCGCTTTATTGCTCTTAATTGCTAGGAGTCACTATGTGGTTTGGGTATAATGACTTTGAGCTGCTGTTTGTAACTACCAAAAATATTTTAAAAGTATATTAAACAAGAGAAACATTTAACTAATTCTTTATGGATTTATATGTGGCATTTCCTTATTTAAATGTTCTCAAAGAACTATTTTTTACAGTCCGAACAAAAAAAAAAAAATTACAAATAAAAACCTTTTCGTAACCGCCTAATCTTTTGTAGATATATTCGTTTAGTAACTGAAAAATGGAATTCCTTATTTATGTGGCCGGCAGTGTAGATGTTATTTTACGAAAACCAGTTCCATAGATATTCGGAGGGAAGATTGCAGGGCAGTATTTATCATCATTAAATGATGAAATATTTTTTACATTTTAATAGGTAAGGTTTTTCTGCTCACAAATAAACGAGTAAAAAAGTGAAAGCTAGAACACGAAAATGCTCGGAATCGTTTTATTGCAAGTCGGAACAGGGGTTATTAATCGAGATCAAAATAAAGATTTGTATATAGGTACATATTGCGAAATCTTGGGATTTTTCAGATTTCGTGATTGGAGTTTTCGTTAATTTATCAATATATATATTTTTTTTTCATTTGTAATTTTCAAAAAAAAAAAAAAATTAATTTTTATTATAATATTATACATATTTTTTATGTATAAAATTTAAATTTAACCCATAAAAACAAAGTTTTGGCAAACTGAGTTTTGAATCTCTCCGTAACTGTGCGTGATTATTTTAAAATTAATCTTTGGTCACAACAAGTGTATGGACCAAGTTTCAGATAGATTGGATGAGGGGAAATGGGGTTTAAATCACTCCGTGACTGTGCGTGACTAAGCGTGACTTTGTGTGACTATCTTAAAATTAATCTTTGCCCACAACAAGCCTATGGACAAAGTTGCAGATCGATCGGATGAGGGTAAGTGAGGTTTTAATCTCTCCGTGGCTGTGCGTGACGATGTCAAAATTAATCTTTTTTCACGGAGGGTCTATCGACCAAGTTTTACATCGATCGGATAAGGGAAAACAGGATTTAAAGCACTCCGTTACTGTGTGTGACTACCCCAAACTTAATCTATAGTCACAACAAGACTATGGGCCACGTTTCAGATCAATTGGATAAGGGGGGAATGGCAGACAGACAGACAGATAGAGATTATGAGTTAAAAGAAAGAGTTTAAGCAAGTATTAATTTAAAATTCCGGTATTCGGAATGTCGAGATTAAGTTTCGAAAAAACTACAAATCACAAATAAAACTGTATATATCGCCGGTGGAGTAATTACGAGGGCGGTTCAATAAGTCCATGACTTTCAGAATGAAACAGTTTTTTTTTTTTTTTTTTTTGAAAAAAAAAATTATTTTTCAACATAATCTCCTTTTAGCTCAATACACTTAGTCCAACGTTTCTCCAATTTTTGTATCTCTTCCAAAAAATAGGATTTTTCGAGGTCCATAAAATATGCATTTTTTTGATCATTGATTTCATCGTTGGAGCTAAATCTCTTTCCACCGAGCCACTTCTTTAGGTTTGGAAATAGGAAATGGTCACTGGGGCTAAATCCCGAGAATACGGCGTATGAGGTACCAATTCGTAGCCCAATTCACGGAATTTTAAAGTTGTTACACGATTACGTTTATGGGCAATTAAGTGCAAAGTGCATCAACAATCTCACGCACTTTTACTCTTCGATCGGCCAACACCATATCGTGGATTTTTTCGACATTTTCGTGTATATTGACCTCAATTGGCCGTCCAGAACGTTCAGCGTTATTTGTATTTGTGCAACCACAACGAAAGTCAGTAAATCACTTTTTTACCATTGAAATCGATGGTACAGAGTCCCCATAGTTTTTATCAAGCTTTTCCTTAGTTTAATTGACGGTTTTTTTTTCGCAAAAAATAATATGTAATGAGCACTCGAAATTCACTTTTTTCCATTTTTAAAAACCACGAGGTTGTATGTTTTGAACAGCTGTTAAACGCAAAGTAAATGACGGAACTTGCTCAAAATTTTACAGTAGTCTACTAACAGGCGGTACTTGGTGGGAGCAGTGCTGCATTTCATATAACTACGAGGGAAGTTCGAAAAGTTACGGACTTATTGATCCGCCCTCACATGTCAAAACAATACGTTTTGATATCAAAAATAAACCAAATGTCATATTTTAAAAAAATTGAAGGGGATCGACAGTTGTATGCCGATTTGAACAACGAGTTGAAAGAACACAAATTTGTTACAAAAATACAATTTGAATAAAAAATAGCAAACCAAAAAAAAAAAAAAATATTTCTTTTATCGATGACAAAACAATGGAAACTTTTAAACTTTTACACCATAGTTGATTAAAACAATAAAACTAGAAGATGGTATGAAAGAAAATGTATAAAATCTTAAATGTTATTTAAATATTTATAATTTCTGACGGTTTTTAAACACAACTGTATTTTTCAATGTTTTAATCTTATAACTATTTTTAATAAAATAATGGCCAGAGTAAAATATTGTAAAGACTTAAAAAAGAGAATAATATTCTATGAATTTATCCATAATTTAAAAAATTATGAAGAAATATCGTGAAAGAGGTATAGTGACGACTCAACATTTAGGCGGCAGGTCCCGTAAAGCGAGCCAAAGAGAGTTTAAAAAATGTCCAAGAAAGCTGCGTTAGGAGGTCACCAACAATACGAAACTAAAAATATGTCTCGAACTGTTTCTCGGTAAGTAGTTGAGGCTGATCTTGGTTGTTATCGTCCTGTGAAAAATCGTATGGCTCGCGTAAAGTTTGCTAAGGAACACATGAACTAGTGAAGACGGAATTAGAATACTGTTCTCTTTTCAGGTAAGTCCAAATTTAATTTAAGAGACAATAATGGAAGAACGTTTATACGACGACTGTTAGGTTTGGCGGTGACAATAGTATGGTATGGGGTTGCTTTTCGGACCAAGTAATAGAGACACTCCGACTAGAACTGGATACAAGCAAACACTAAATGACGTAATGTATCCATAAGCGAGGGAACAATATGGACACGAATTTACACAAACAAGACAGATATCATAGAAGCAGTCAATTTGGAGTGGCCAAAAATTTCAATGGATATCAACAACAATTTTATTGAAGCAGTACTAAAAAATAATGGATACCCAACAAAAATTGAAACCAAATATAGAGGGAAAGTTTTCAATTATTGTATAGCAAAGGTTTTCATTGTTTTGTTAAGAGCAAAAAAATTAATGCTTTTAGGTTTTGTTATTTTTTTTCTGAAGTTAAGCTATTTTATTATGTTAATATTTTTTCTTTTTTAAAATTAAAGAGTTCTTAATTTTTTTTTGTATTGACCGTTCACGTCGCACAGTGGACCATATTTTGAGAAGGCGGCCAAAAATCATTTTTTTTTTTTTGTTACCGATTTTAAAGTTATGTCATTCATTTGAAAGTAAATACTAGTAGACCTCGGGAGCCAAAAAATTGCGACTCTATCTATACTATATCACAGCGAACAGGGCCTTCGAAAATGGGCTTTCTCAGTATTTTATTAAAATTAAAAATTTCTTTGTAAATTTTTATTTTTGAATGACTGTATCTTTTTTGATTTAAAAGTTTTGTAGTCAAATAAATTTTGTACAATTTTGTGTTAAAAATGTAAAATCACTGAGTCATTCCGAAATTTAAAAAAAAAAATTTTTTTAAAAAGGTCCAAATTTTCCGAAAATCTCTTACTTAATAGAGCATAACTCCTGCCAGTCAAAAGCAGTCAGAAAAAATCTTGCACTCTTCTATAATCTTGCACTCCCCTATACTCCTATACCCCATTATACACCCGCCAGTTTCCGCCCGTGTGTACCAGAACAATTTTTCTGACCCAAGGTTAGATATTTTCTGCAAAATTTATGAATACAAAAGTTGTCCACTATGTGGTTAGGATATATTAAGTTTGAGGTGATGTTTGTAACTGCCAAAAATATTGGACCTTTATCCATATTTTATTATACGGATCGACTCAAAAACACTTTCTGAATTGATTAAACGATGTCCGTCCGTCCGTCTGAGTGTTATGAATACAAAAGTTGGTCGTACCGGTGCACCGCGGTGTATTTTTTTGCGTGTCGGTAGAGTTGTCAGGAGTTGTCATATACTTATAAAAAACGGTTGAGATATAATGCGCTTAATTGTTACAGGTACATTTACATAGGTATCTTTGAAAAACATTAATAGTCTGAATTAGAGTTATATAGTTTAAATACCTGACAAAATGGGAAACAATTTAAATAACAGGTAAATGGTAAAAAAAAAAACTATTGCGACATAGCCCTTTAAGATATGAGCAGGTATGCTTCACCTTTTAAAAGGGGTTAGGGTGTGGGTTTTTATGCTTCTAAAAGTGGTAATAAAAGATAAAAATTTCGAAATGGTAAAAAAAAACTATTGCGACATAGCCCTTTAAGATATGAGCAGGTATGCTTCACCTTTTAAAAGGGGTTAGGGTGTGGGGTTTTTATGCTTCTAAAAGTGGTAATAAAAGATAAAAATTTTTATTTTACATAATTGCAAGAAAGAGTATTTATAATAATGTTTCCACAATTATTATTCATTACAATTTGTGCAATGGCTAAGTACTGTTACAGAGATCAGGCAGATATTTATTTTCAACGAAATGATGTAGACGATGTAATTTTGCACATAGTGAGCAACGACTTCTTTAAGAATTGTAACCTAGAAGTCATTGAAATGCACAAAGGAAAAATTACTAATTTTGCATCGAATTTGAAAAGACGGTACATTGAATGCTCTCATAGCAAGGCAAAGATGTACAAACGTTACCAAGACTGGTTAATAAAGGAAATTATTTTTGAGAGTGCATCTACAACTGCCAACGAAAGTGGAAAAAAGGGTCGACCAGCAAAACCAATTGACGGATTTAGTGAAAGATTTCGAAGGCGCAAGCTGGAGAAAAAAGGAACAAAGACTGCAGATTCTTTCGCGAGCACAACACAAGGAAAATATCCAGATGTTGTACTAATGAAGACCTTATCACTATTTTGTTGTGCACTTCAGATGCATATGTCCAACATTCGTCAAAAATGGAAAACTACCTCTATTGAATTAGACGAAGAAGCTAAACAACTTCTAGAAGATGAAAATCAAGGCTATTTAGAAGAAATTTTTACTAAAATTGGTTGATTTAAAGTACTTTTTCATTACACTAACAATAAGTTTTTTTTTATATAGTTAAAAAATTTTCTTGATTTAAAAATTTATATATTTTGTAAATTTACAATAAAAATTGTTAAATTTCATAAACTTACCATAAAAATTGATATAGAAATATTTAAAAAGATAATAAAAAAAATTTAACTAAAGCGAGTTTTTCATTGAAACTTCTCTATCTTGAACCAATATAAGGTAACTTTTACGTTCGCTGCTTAATAAATTATATTTTAACTCGGCATCTTTCAAAAAAAAAAAAAAAAAAAAAAAAAAAAAAAAAAAACAACCTTTGGCCCTTGTGCACATTAGGACTAAAAAGTTTACGGGGGCCAAAGTTTGGCATTTTCTGAAAAAATTAACTTAAAAAATTGTTAAAAAGTATTAGTTGTAAAATTAACCGAAAAAATAAGACATTATATTAAAAAAAACCTTTTTTTACCTTTTAACACTTCACTTTTGTACTAAAATTCATCTACAAATGAAAATGTATTTTAAACCCTCCGTAACTTTTTTTATTTTTGGTCGAAAATTACGTTTTATAGCAAAACTTAAAGGCTAAAGTCTCACCTACCAAACAAAAAAAAAAAACCGCATATCAAAATTCCAATCCAATCAAAAGTTATAGATTTTTGACCGCCTTCTCGTCAAATTGTCCACTGTGCGTCGTCAAAAACACATTTTGTTAAAAGTCTCCATTGTATTGTCACTCACTGTATATGGTGAATTATTTTCAGAAAGCGAATGGCGAATCCTGCCGAGCCCAGATCCTCTAAAAATCTTGAACAATTTTTTTTACCCATATTTCGCTTTAAGAGTGGCAAAAAATAAAAAAAAAAGTTTTTGGTAAAACGCCCTAGTTTACATCCCAAGAAAAATACCCAAAAAAAATTTATTTAAAAAAATATTAAGGTTTTTTTTTCCAATAGCACATTGTAATTTCTTCACTTGTTAAAGTTTTTTTATATAACTTTTATTATTAATAAATACATTTTATTTGAAACTAAAATTAAGTAAAATTGCATTTGAAGAGAAATATAAATTGAAAAATTTACAAGATTTCAATAATTTTTTAGACTAGTTTAACTAACAAACTAGAACAGTATGTACCCAATGCGCATAAGAAATAGTCTACCTCAAAGGTAACTTTTTTTTTTTTTTTTAATTAAAAACGATTTAAAAACGGTTTGTTGCAATAGTTTATATTGCCACCTACTGTTAAGATGTTAAGAAGTTAACAAAAAGATCTTTGTTTTTTTTTTTTAGATATAGGTATAAATTTGTTCACAACTGTAGCATTAATCAAGTTTCCTAATATTCGTTTATAACTTTCTAATAAAATCGTTAGAACGGATTTCGAAATAAAAAAAAAAATAAATCATTAACATCAACAACATACATACATACAAACATATGAAAATAATGTACGTAGATAACGAAGGTTAATTTATCAATATTGTTGTTATTTATAGCAAGTTCGAAACAGAAATACAATTAATACTTGAATTTTTATATACAAATATTTTTATTTTTTTATTATTAATATTGACAAAAATTTACTTACAGCTGTTATAATAAATTTTCATTTTATCATGTTCTATATAATTTTGTGTTAATTTTTTATCTTTACTATTTTTTTTTTTATTTTTTAACAATAAACATTTAACAACAATACACAATATGTATGTGTTTGTTTGAATATTTTTTATTCTTGCAGTATCATCACTAGAATTTCATCCATCCACCACTATCGCAATACAGCAATAACAATTTAAAAATAATCTTTTTTTTCTTATTTTTATTTTAGTCAATTCGCGTTTACAAAGTAGAACGCGAGATAGTGACGGCGAAAATGACAACGACGACAATTTACATGCCTAACCGGAGAAGTTTAAAACGCACATAGTATAAGCGGGGTAAGAAAAGAATTATAAGAAGGACTCAATCAGTCACTAAAACCGTTTATAGAAATATTTTGTGTCACCTCGAGAAAACACTGTGAATTAAAAGAAAAGCAGTATTAACTACTTTTGCTGTTGTTTTTTTTTTTATTTTTTTTTTATTATTATTGTTATTATTATTAATGGAAAATAACAACAAAGTTCGGTTTTCTATCCGTGACTGTTGTCCGTATACGTCGATGTTATGAATCACTCTGAGTTGCGAAAAAACATTGCAAAGCAGTGAGTGAGTATAGCAGCACCACTCCAAGTTAAACAAGAACCCAACCAAGCGAACAAACACAAAACCAAAAACACCACAAAAAGAGTAATTGCAGAAAAATAAAACAAAAGCAAACGAAAAACATTTCATGTGAGAGAAATAAAATATTTACAAAAGTGTTGCCAGATGTTAGAAATTTTTTTGTTTGTTTTATGAGTTCAAGGGGTGTAGAAATCACCAATGATTATAACATTGAAGGGGTAAAGCTGGTGATATGAAGTTACAGTTGAAAACCAGTAAAATCAGTTGGAATAACAAATCTGGAATTTCGAGTCGTTAAACTTCTTTTGCAGTTATATAAAATTAAACACATCGTGTTTATTTAAAAAAAAAAATAACTCATTATATAAGTGTGATTATTAGAGCGACTCACAAAAAAAGTGAAAAAAAGCCCCCCTAGAAATTTACCTTGGTTTGTTCTATAACGATTCCCAAAATATTTCTCGTCTAGCATTAACCCATTCCGAGCTGGACCGTCTTTAAGAAAGGTCTATTTTTTAGTTTTTTGAAAATATTTCCATTTTTTCCAGATCAACTTATCCAATATGGGTATGACGGTCAAGACGTGTTCAACGGTATATAGAACATGTCCAACCATGTCCTAACTGTTGTGATATTCAGTAAAATATGTAATTTTTTATGGGTTTTGAAATTCAAATTAACATAAATTTATTTATTTTCTACTTGTCTAAACTTTATGTCATCCAAAGTTTCAAAAATTGATTTATGCACCATGCACTTATTTTGAGGCATTTGAGTTTGACAAGATTTAAAATAATATAAATTAATTATTTTAAAAACAAATTTCATTTAAACAAATGGCTACAAACAATTTTTTCTGCTCACAAATTAGATAAAACTAAACTACCAATGCAGTGCGCAATAATTGGACATTTGTTTTTTATGAGAGCACAAAATAAAAGGATTGGCCTATCCAATTATTTTAAAATAACAATAAATGAGATTTTGGAAATATGGAATAAGGCTCAAATTCCAGTTTTAAGCAAAATTTCAATTTGGAGGAAAATAGAATATCATTTAAATTACCTACCCCGGTAGGTGAGTAGGTAGCGTGCTCACCTATCATGCGGGGGTCGTGGGTTCGATTCACACCAGAGGCTTTGGTCTGTCGCTGAAAAAAAAAAAAAAAAAAAACTAGCCTAAATTAGAATCTGCAGACAAGCCACTCGGCTTCGCGGAACTAGGCTTAAAAAAAATGTAGTTGGAATAATTAATTTTTTTTAACGCGAAAAAATCATGACATTAAAGAAAACGTCTCGTGTTTTTTTTTTTGCTTTTGGTCTGAAATTTATCCTGGTGTCATTTAGAAACTAAATTCACTTCTAAATTTAACAAACTCCACATTCTTGTTTAAATTTACTCCGGAGTAGAGTGAAAAATTTATTAAATTAGCAAAATTCCATTTTTTTTTTCACAGAACTGAAATGTACTTGAGAAAAGAAAAATTTTGATACTCGTATTGCCTATGTTTAACCACATTGTTTCCACGCCATTAGATTTTAGTTAAAACGCGAACTAGTACATATTAAGGAAAAATAAATAAATTAATGTTATTCAATTGAATAATGTTTAAAAATATGTTCACTTGATTTTCTACTAATTGACTCATTTTAATACAAAACCCATCAAAAATTACATATTTTATTGAATATCACAACAGTAGGACATGCTTGGACATTGTTCTATATACCGTTAAAAGCGTCCTGAAAAAACCTATCATGTCATACCCATATTGGATATGTTGATCTGGAAAAAATGAAACTATTTTCAAAAAACTAAAAATATACCTTTTTCTAAAAACGGTCCAGCTCGGAATGGGTTAACGCTAGACCAGAAATATTTTGGGAGTCGTTATAAAACAAACCAAGGTAGATTTCTAGGGGGCACTTTTTGCATTTTTTTTTTCTCTCTATACAGAGTGAGTCGCTCTAATGATTATATGTATATGCTACCGGACTAATTTCAAATAACGAGAACCGAATTTTCTGCCTACTAAAATAAAAAGGATGTTATTGTAAGCTAAAATTGGTCATTGTTATTGCAAATATATATAAAAATCAGAAAAAATATTAAAATCAAAATTTTATTTGAAAAAAAAATTTTTTTATAGTGCATAACAAACTCAGTAATCCGGATGGCATTTCCCTACTCATACTATAATTCGGAGTGATTACAACTCAATAATACGGAATACAAACAATGAATTTTTTGTGGTGGTTTGATTTTTAGACCTGCGTTTTCAGTTTATAATTGTTTCAAGATGACTCCAGCATAGAGAGACCCAAAACTTTATTTAGTTCCGATAAAGTTAAAATTGTCGAAAAACTTAATAGAGTCGCGGGTGGAATTTTAATATTTAAATCAATTTTAATTAAAAAAGCAAAGGAAAATACCTCTAACATTCTAATTATAGAAATTTTAACGTATTCAGAACTTTTTATTTTTAATTTTAATTTATATGTATACAACTTACATACTTATTTATTATAAACTAGCAGATTCCAGCGCTCGAAATTCGAGTGCAATTTCTAGGCAGCTTAATTTTTCAACTTAGCCAATTCACAAACCAACACTTTTATGGTTTATTATTATTGTGAATGAAGATAAAACTCATTAACAAACACATTAACAAATTTAATAAAACACACATAGTATATGTATAATTTTATGTATGTGTTAGTAGCAATTTATTCAAAAAAAAAAAGGAAAAAATTTAAAAATCTGTAAATCTGCAAAAGGCTAAAAAGAAATACCTTTCAAATAATATACGTTTCGCCAAATCGGGATAAAACGATAGAACAAAACATCGGTCACAAGAAATCGCCTAGCCTATTAATATTATGGATAATATGGTATTTGAAATTATTGAAATTGTGTAATTTGGTTTTTTTATAAAAAAAAAACCCTCACTATGGGTTGGGAAATAAAATTGTGCTATATTTTACGAAAACTTACCCTTATGTGCTCCTAGGGTTAAAATGATACAAAATTCAGCAGTATTTGCAAAATATTTGAATTGTTTTACTTAATCGTCCTATACTAGCTTGGGGTCATTTGCGGCGCCAAATCCAAATGGGTTAATGACGTCAAATTATAAAATCATCATAATCATCAAATCATAAAAATCGGTAAAATATAGCACAATTTTATTTCCCAACGCACAGTGAGGGTTTCATCTAGTTTACTACAATTAATTTTTTTTAATATGCCAAAATTCAAAGTTTGGCCTCGGCGAGGAATGGGTTAACGTTGTTCGATTTATTCAAAATTTTTAGCGTTGAAGACTTACACATTTGGTTATTATATTTTAAGCGTCACATGTAAAAATTCAACAGCACTTACAAAATATGTCAATTTTTTGAATAATTTTTTTTTTATTAGCCATTTTTTTCCGAAACCTAGGCTATCAAGATAAAATATAACATTAAACAGTAGAAAACTGATAAATTTTTGATACAAAGTATTTAGAGAGAGTACGTTTACAGAATATTTCACAAAAAACTAATACTCTGTAAAAAAAAATTTGTAGAGGAATTTACTTAAAAATCACAAAGTTAATGTTTAACATATATTTAACAAAACTTTAAGGTGCCAGATCCATTTTTTTAAATTTTGTTTAAGAACATTTTTTAAAACTTAAAAAAGGACTTTTCAAAATTTTATCAAAAAAATTTTTTCGTCTTTGGTCTTATTGCGCAGTAGGTTAAGAACGTGGTAATATAACAATACTTCACGTCTGAGTGCTCATAGGTATAGAGACAAAAAAAATAAATAATGGCTTTAATTAATTTCTTAAAGTTGAAAAAATTTCCGTTAAATTTCACGACCTAGTTTTTTTTTGGCACAAAAGTGGTCTGGGACATTTGCTATTTCTTGGCGAGTTTTTATTCGATTTTGAAGTTATATAGCTTTTTAAAGAGATAATTTAGCACTGAAATCGATTAATATAACAACTTGTCGAAAAAATTAAACTATAGAACGAAATTTTTATAAAATCTGAAAAAGTCATATTTTCCCCATATAAACATAATTGAAATCTTCACCTTAAAATGTTTTTTTTAGTGACCCAAAACTTTGTATTTCTCAGTTTTTTTTTTTTTGCTATTCGCATATTTCTAAGGGGGGTGAGACTTTAAATTCGAACACTTTTTGCCCCTCCATATAATGAAGGGCCACCCAAATTTACATATCTATTAAAAGTAATACTAAAATATGTTTGAAAATCACAAACATTAACAACAAGTAAGGATATTGTAGTCGGTCTAGACCGACTATAACCTATACCATGCGTTTAGAGACTTTATCTCTTAGGTCCAACTAATAAGATATAGAAAACAAGCACAAACCAAATTTGAGTGGCATTATTATTTTTTTTGCCTTCATATATGAAAAAGTTCACATCGGATGCTATATTCATAAGGGGAATAGGTCAAAAAATGGACCGATCCCGACCATATTTGGTAAGGTCACTTATTTTTTGAAAAACATATAAGTACAAACCAAAATTGAGAAGAATCTGCACAATATTTTTATTTTTTGATAGATTTAAGTGAAGATCGGGAATCAGCTTCATATGGAGGCTATGACTAAGAATTGTTCTATAAGGTTTATTTTTGGACTACTGATAAATGGCTGTAATAAACATACACAAACCCAATTTTACCGGGATCTATATGATAATTTGGATATTATAGCAATTTAAGTCGATCTCATAGGGGTCATTTGGATGGGGACTAGGTCTGAACATGACACGATTTTCACCAATATCAAAAGCGTTCTAAATTTCGTCAAAATATAATCATATTTGCGACCTGTAGTTTGATTAAAAGGTTCACATGGACACAAACGCGGACATCGATAAATTGACTCAGAAAGTGGTTCTGAGGCGATAGGTATAATAGAAGATGGGTCTAGGTCAATTATTTTTCATAGTTGCAAACATCAGCACAAATTCAGTATACTCTGACCACATAGTGGTATAGGGTATAAAAAGTATAAAAATGTGCGATGTAATGGATAATTGGGAAGTACACATATAAGCCTAGAATATGATCTTCAAAATATGATACTAGTCAAAAAAAATTGATTTGTACAATCCAGAAATATTTTGTTTTAAGTTTCAAATGGTTCAAACGAATTACGAGGGCGGATCAATAAGTCCCTGACTTTTCGAACTTCCCTCGTAGTTATATGAAATGCAACACTTCCCGCATCAAGTACCACCTGTTAATAGACTACTGTAAAATTTTGAGCAAGTTCCGTCATTTACTTTGCGTTTAACAGCTGTTCAAAACATACAACGTCGTGTTTTTTTTTTTTTTTTTATGGAAAAAAGTAAGTTTTATTATTATTATTTCTTGCGAAAAAATAAAACCGTCAATCAAAGCAAGGAAAAGCTTGATAACTACTATGGGGACTCTGTACCATCGATTTGAATGGTACAAAAGTGGTTTACTGACTTTCGTTGTGGTCGCACAAATACAAATGACGCTGAACGTTCTGGACGGCCAATTGAGGTCAATACACCCGAAAATGTCGAAAAAATCCACGATATGGTATTGGCCGATCGAAGAGTAAAAGTGCGTGAGATTGTTGATGCCATAGGCATTTCATATGGCAGTGTGGTTTCGATTTTAAATGATCAGTTGGGTTTAAGAAAGCTTTCTGCAAGATGGGTGCCGCGTTTGCTCTCAATTGACCATAAACGTAATCTTGTGACAACTTCAAAGGATGGCAAAATTCCATGAATTGGGCTACGAATTGGTACCTCATCCACCATATTCTCCGGATTTAGTCCCCTAAACCTAATGAAATAGCTCGGTGGAAAGAGATTTAGCTCCAACGATGATATTAATGATCAAAAAATGCCTATTTTATAGACCTCGAAAAATCCTATTTTTTGGAAGGGATACAAAAATTGGAGAAACGTTGGACTAAGTGTATTGAGCTAAAAGGAGATTATGTTGAAAAATAAATTTTTTTTGCAAAAAAAAAAAAAAAAAGTCACGGACTTGTTGATCCGCCCTCGTAGTTTTTGTTTAATTTCTTGAAGAATGTATTATAAACACTTTTGTGTGAATTCTTTAGTTTCTTTGGATGATATATTGTTGAAAAGATTTATTATAACGCCTATACAAGATATAAAAAAAAGTATATAAGTTACTGTAAAAAAAATTAAATATATTTAAAAAAAATTTTAAATATATGAAATGATTTTTTCTCACATTTTTTGGAAGTGGTTTATTTTTATATATTGCTCGTAAAAATTAAAAATTGCTTTAATTCGGAAAAATAAAAATCAAAAAATATATATTTTTCTGCTCAAACAATTAAAAATAAAAATTATAAAAAGCAAACCATATTCTGAAACATTAATTCTCATGAATCAAAATTGCATACTTGGATCAGTTCTCCAATATTTACTTTGAATTTTTTGGTACAAATTTCAAAATATCTGTTATTTTCAGTCTCTGATTAGATATGCATTTTGATGAAAGCTAAACAGCCAAATCCAAAGTTAAATTATCCCGCCAAATGCAGTATGGTTGGCAATGCTTAAATATAAGATCAGTAGGAAAATGGAAAAGTGACAGCAACAAGTGCATTATCATGTAAAAACTTGTAGTTTATGGAACAAAAAGAAGTAGCTAGGGCTATCACAGGAAAGTTTCAACTAGACCATTTTAAAAGACCAACGATGTTAAAATCGTTCACATATCAAACATTAATTTCTGTTCATAAATATATGTATAAAGGGAAATATATTCCAAGAACAATTAACTATAGATGAATCATCTGGCAACACTATCAACACTGAGTGAGCTGTAACTTATCACCGTAGCAAGTTAGTTAAATACAAATTTACACACCCATACACACACAAAAATTTGCTCGCAATCTCATTTGTATTTTTTTTTTTTTATTATGTTTACTATATTGTTTTGTTTTATTTTTCTTAACCATTTTTTAGTGTAAGCAGTTTTACTACTTTCTCTTTGCTAACGCAAGCGCCGCATCACAAATCTCACTGCTACTTTACCCATACATTTCGAATATTATTTTAGTTGTTTGGGTTCTTGCCTTTAGTCATTGCCGTAATCATCGTTGACGTCCTTTATAACGTATGAATGTGTGTGATTTGTAATTGTATTTTCCGCCTTATTGTTGTTGCTTAATTTTGAAAGGCATTTGAATGACTTCGAAAATATTAAAGTGGATGATGGTTGTTATTGTTTTGGCGTAGGTGGACCAGTGTTCGAACACACGAGCAAAGGAGATTTAGATTTTTCCTCTATCAAAGTTTATTTTATCAACGTGCTGAATTTCCTATTTCATACCGCATCAGTCTTTAACACCTATTCTTTGATGGGAGATGTCTATAATAATGTTCTCTTCTTCTTCTCTTTTGGGGCCAGACAATTTCATCTACATACATACGATTTACATTGATGTTGTTCGCGGTAGAAGGTAGTTATGTACATTAGAGTATATGTGTGTATCGGCAGAGGTCTATACTATGTAGGCTCTGTGTTGATTGAGAGCTTGTTTGGGCTAACAAGTTTTCTGTGAGCATTGGGAGAGAAAGCGGCAATTGTGTTAGAATTGCCGGGTATTTATTGTATAAATAAATTCAAGAGTTGCCAAATTCTAAAATATATACAATGAATTTTTTGTTATAATTTCGGTAGAAAGAAAGTTTATTATGTGTTAACGAAGTTTAATTTTATTAATTTTGAGTGATTTTTGTTTGACAAAAAAAATAATATCCATGAAGAAAATAAGATGAATAAAGAAGGTTTATCGGAATACTGGATTTTAAAATCAAAAATATAAAAAATACCTTTATCCTTTTGGCTGTCGTTTTCTTTTCTATTGTCGTTTTCTTTTCTGGCAAAAACATTCTATATAGAATTCAACCATGTTTTATGTATTCGTGTAAAGGTCTCAAAGTGTTCAGTCATAGGGTGAGAATATTGCAAAACAGGGGACAATTGGTTAATATTCTTACCCTTGAGCTAAGACTTTTAGGCCTTTACACGCATAAAACATGGTTGCATTTTCTTTAGAATGTTTTAAAAATACACTTTTTCAAAAAAAGTGAAAATAAAATGCGCTAAATTTGTGTCAGAAAAGAAAACGGCATAAGAAAAATGTATATTTTGTAAATTGATAATATTAGCCCAAATATGAAATATTCTCGTTTTTATATGGGTAGCTCTTCTGAATATCCTAGAATGTTCTGGGATAATAAGTTCTAGTAGGGTTATAGACCCCAAAATAACATAAATTACCAATTGCTTTGAAAATATTCTTTTTATATTCAGCCCTGTTCTTGAAACGTTGTTATTTGAATAAGAGTGAATTTAAAATCACATGAAATTGAAATTTTGGGTTTCTTGAAACCACTTTTTTTTTATTTATTTAATGGAAACATATGATTGAGTTAAGAACCATATGTTTGAGTTAAGAACATATGTTATCTAGAAACCGAGGTGCCATATGGTTCTTTATTCAGATTCACAAAAAAGTATTTTGTGCATGTTTTTTCTTAAGTTTATAGAAAAAGTATAAAGAAAAATATTTTCTTTTAAAATAACAACTTATTTGTTCATTTAATTGTTTTTGTTCTTCAATTTCATTCCATTAAAAATTACTTTTCTATTTTTAAAACCAAAAAAAATTTCCGTATTCAAATAAATTGGATTTGACTGGCATCACTACTGTTTCGAACATATACAAAAAAATAAAAATATGTGATTTGATGAAAAAAAATTTTTTAATTCCTTTATTTGCAATAATTAGTGCATAAAGAATCTATGTTATAATTGAAAAAATTATAATGGAAAATAGATTGTGTAAATAAAAAGTTTTTATTATAGTTGTAGAACAGCATCATCGTAAAAAGTGTGTTTTATTAACATCGACCACTTATCACGAGTTTTTTTTTTTTTAATCAGCGCAAAATGTAGACTTCTTTTAAAATCGTTTTTTTTTTTCATAAAATTAATGTCTAATTTTTTAAAATAATGACAAGGTTCAATAAAAAACATGTTAGAGTTTAAATATCAACTAGCTTTTTTTATCTCTTGAGACCTGCTTAGTAGAAAAAAGGGCATTTGCTTTGATTTCACAAAGCCTTTTCTATGTGAATTAAAACGAGAAAAAATATTCTTATTGAAATTAGAGAACAGCAAAAAACTCGTAGATTTAAGAATTTTTTCATTTACGAGCTTTTTTGTGATAGTGGTTTTAAGAACAGGGGTGATTACGATATAACTTTCTGGGACATCTTGTCGTAATAGAGGCGATTGGGTTAAACTGAATTTCAGTTATTATTTACTATAGTGGTGGTTAATTCGGTTACCTTTTGTCTACTCGATACATTTTAAGATTTTTTTTATAATTTGAAAACTAGTTTTTAAAATATTATTTTGTAAAAATCAGTTTTATATATTTTTTCATTACACGATAAAGCAGAAATTTTATAAATATAGCTTAGAGCTAAAGTTTTAACAATAAATTTTATATTTTGAAGTTTGTCGAACAGCTGCATTTAAATATCGGATATCAAAATGAAACACAAATACTCGGTACTCGATACTGTTTTTTTATCAGCACTAAACTGAAATCATATGTGGGCATTGCATGATTTTTTTTAAACTAAATTCCCCAATGACATAAATTGTCCTTTTAGTTATTCATGAATTTCACTTTAAAACAGACCGGGAGGATGGTTTTTTGTTGACAAAATTTGTTGACGAAATTTTTATTGCCATATATTGTCATATCGAAATTTATCGATTCACTTGAACATTTTGTTAATAATCATAAAAAAAATTCCATTGGGACTTTTATTAGAGTATGGGTATAAGCTTTCCAACTGTACTATGTAACTATGTATAATATAATTAAGTAGTCTAGTTCGATGATAAAAATTATGTGTTGTTATATTAATGTTGTCTATAACATATGTAAGCTTGAAAAATATTATTCCTGTCTTCCATTAAGTGTTGCCAACCTTTGGCGAAATAAGTTCATTTGAAAATGTGAAAATTATACACAAAAATATTTTTTCCCATTCGAATCCCATTTTTAACAGAAAAACGGCAATACTGTTCCTCTGTATGCGCTATTTTAATATTAGAGAAAATAATATTTTGGCAAGGGAGAGTAACAAAGTACTGCTCATACAAGACAAAAAGGAAATTCTTAGAAAATATAATAATAAAAACGATTAAAACATAGAAAAAAAGCAAAAACGAAAACAATTTCCCTTTTAAACAATTTTTTCTTTTGAATGAAAAGCGTTATGGAGTACATACAATTCTTATATAAATGTGGCATAAAATGTGAATCATAGGTCGCTGTTTCGGACCAACGTGGGTGAGTTTTTTTTTTTTTTGTCTCGTAAAAAAACTAAACACATTGGTGGCTAAAATCACAATTGTGTAAGTGTAACGTGGTGGTAATAAAAAAAATAAGGACGATGGGGATGATGATGATGACGATGATGATGATGAAACATTTAAGGCTACAATTGAAATTTATAAATATACACTACTGCCTAATGCGGCTGTTTTGTTGAAATGGGTTTTTCCCGGTAACACACAAAACATAACACCGGTATGAACTTATGTTTGTTGTACAATTGTAATTACAGTATTACGTGGTAATAAAATACAGTACAATCCGAATATACGGTATCAATGAAATGATTTCGTTAAAATTTGAAATTTGAACATGACTGTTTAGTTAAATTGTACTTTTCGATGGCCAATGAGCCAGTCAGAAAGTATGGGCAGCAAAGCATTTTAACATCTGACTTAAGTGCTGTTTGTTGTTTGTTTCAATGCCAAAACGAAAAAATCTTTTTACACCCAGATGCCATGAAAACACTGGCTTATCACTTTCAAAACAAGAAGAGTGCCAATGTCGAAGAAGATAAAAATAAACTGTCGTGTAGGATATACAATTTTAACAACCGTTGTTTATTATTTTTTTTAAATAATTTCTTTTTCTTACGATTTAGTTCTATTATACCGAATTCTGCTGTAGTATAAAGAAGATAGATACTAAGTGGAATTAACCTATGTTTCATGGTTATTATTATTTTGGTGTGTAATCACTTACATCGACGACAAAGTATGGAAAACACAACTGAAACGCAGGACATTCAACAAAGTCAAATCAAAAAATGAATCACATCGTAGTTAGCCAGAAAGAACATTCGCTGGATAGAAAAATAATATGTGATTCACCAATAGATTTATTAATGCAAACGGTTGTTTGCAAGTGGGTTGTTGGAGTTTTAATCGAAAAATATAAATTGTAAGTTGCTATTCAATTCAAGATTAATTTCGTCATAATATCGGAGACTTGATGACGGAAGGGCTTATTGAAAAATGTTTTCTAATTTTGAGATATTTTAACGAACGAACGGCATTGGCACTGTTACACGTACAATACATATTGTAATATTTGGATCACGATCCATTTTAATGGATTGATGGATCGCGCGCGAATGCTTCAGTTCAATATTTATCGCGTCAGTATTTTCATTTTTTTTTGTGTGTTTCTAAATTTTGTACTTTGCCGAACACAATCATCAATGTGTTTCGTTTTAATACTTGATTGTGAACACGAACATGTTTCTATCACGTATTGTTTTAATCGAACACACCTAAATCACACAGATTCGAGTGTAGCTATATTTTAAGTTCTGTTCGTGCTCTCAAAAAAAAAAAAAAAAAAAAAAAAAATAGAACAAACAATACACAAGTTCGAGTGTAGCTTTAATTTCCTGAACGCGTACAGATAAAAATTAAAACATTATCAACTCGCGATCGATCCGATACACCCCGATAAAAACGATGACAATTGTTTCAACCAAATTTATTTAAAATATCTAAAATAATTCATTAGCAGGTATAAAAAAATACAAATAAAGATAAAATAAAAACAAGTAAGAAAATTATAGTCGGTCTAGGCCGACTATATGATACCCTATACCATGCGTTTAGAGACCCTATCTCTCAGACCCAACTAACTGGATATAGAAAATAAGCATAAACCAAATTTGAGTGGTTTTTCTTAATTTTTTTGGCTGCAGATATGAAAAATTTCATATCGGATGCTATATCTATATGGGGACTAGGCCCAATAATGGACCGATCCTGACCATGTTTGGTAAGGTCTCTTGTATTTTGCAAAAATATATACAAACAAAATTTGAGAAGAATCAGTGCAATATTTTTGTTTTTTGATAGATTTAAGTGAAGATCCGGAAGCAGCTCTATATGGGGCCTATGACTAAGAGTTGTCCCATAGAGATCATTTTTGGACTACTGATTAATGGATGTAATAAGCACATACAAACCCAATTTGAATAAGATTTATATGATAATTTGTATCTTATGGCAATTAAGTCGATTTCATAGAGGTCAATTGTATGGGGGCTAGGTCTGAACATGGACCGATTCCCACCAATTTCAATAGCATTCATCCCATGGCCGATAAAAGCTTATATACCAAATTTTGTCAAAATATTTTCATATTTGCGTCCTGCAGTTTGATTACAAGCTTTACATGGACACACAGACGGACAGACGGACGGACTGACGGACTGACATCGTTAAATGGAATCAGATAGTGATTCTGATTCGATCGGTAAAATAAAAGATGGGTCTAGGTCAAATATTTTTGGTAGTTACAAACAGCAGCACAAAGTCATTATACCCAAACCAGATAGTGGTACAGTAGACGCTCGCAAATTAGAACCGCTTTGTTTTTGAGGCAATTCTAATTTCTGAATTATTCTAATTTCTGGACGTTTTTTTTTGAAAAAAATTGAGTAAATTTACTTCCAAAAACTTAAATAAAACTCTTTTTAATATTTTTTAATTCAATTTTATTTGATAAAAACAAGAAAACAAAACACAACAATTCAGTCCAATACATCAAATGTATTTTTTTAAATTAAAAATATGAATATAAAAAAAACGAATGGCAACAAAACATAGCAATGCAGTCCAATTACATCACATGTATTTTTTTTAATTAAAAACTAAAAAACTGTATTTAAAAAAAAATAAACAATTAAAATTAAACAATGGCTAAGTTAACAACTAATCTTTGTTTGACATATAATCAGTTATATTTGTTTGTTTTTTTGGTTTCTTTAAATCCGAAATATCATGTCGGAGAGCCAAAAGATTACTAATGTGCTTAGTTGAAAACAATTCACTGTTATTGCACCATTTTATTAAATTATTTACGCTTTCAATGGCTATAGTATTAGAGACAACTGATGATACTGCAACAACGTCGTCTTCGCTGCTATCTGAAGACTCACCATCGCTACTGAGAACATAAACAGACCCGTCATCAAACATATCTTCATTCCATCTGCCGATGTCTTCTATACCGATGCAATCGTTGGGAGCTATTTCTTTTAAAAGAGCTTGAGTCATCTGAATAACTTCGTTGCAGCCCTGATCTATTTGCAACAATTGTGCTATTGGCACGTCATCGTCGCTGTCGTATTGGTTCGAGTCCCAATTGGACAACTTTGACCAAGATTTCTTCATAACACTTTGTGGTACCGCATCCCAAGCTTGTTTCAGTAATAATATAGCATTGCGGATCGAATGGGATTTCAAATGATTCTTCAGTTCACCTCCTTCAGCAATTACTAACTGAGAAAGAAACATACTTCTATAATTGAGCTTTGTTAACTTAATAGGGTTTTGATCCATTGGTTGTAAAGCTGCTGTCACATTTGGTGGAAAGAATAAGGCAACTATGTTTCCATCGTCACTTTTAAGTTTCTCAATGGGTGTATGAGCGGAGCAATTATCTATAAGCAAAATAGCTTTCGGAGGCAAATTATTTTCCTGAGAAAAGCGGATCACCTGTCAATTGAAAAAAATTTTAAAATTATGTACTGAACCTGAAATCAATATTTTTGTTTACCTCTTTAATAAATATTCCGTGAAACCATTCGTGAAAAATCCGAGAAGTCATCCAAGCATTTTTTGAAAAGTTGTAATGCAGAGGATTATTGAAATTTTTAAAACACCTGGGTTTTTTTGCTTTTCCAATTACCAATGGAACTAATTTGTGTGATCCATCAGAGTTTGCACCAAGTAGGACTGAAATTCTGTCTTTTTGAATTTTATGTCCAGGGGCGTTTTTTTTCAAAAGCAGAGACATAGGTTCTGAATGGTAGGCAACGAAAAAATAATCCGGTTTCGTCGACATTATATATTTGTGACTCCATTAAACCCATCTCAGCGATCTTTGCACGATATCGATGAATAAAAGGAGTGACTGAAGCAACATCACTGGAAAGAATCTCGCCACAAATTTTTAAAAAACGGATACCGTGTCGCTTCTTAAATTTGGTAAACCATCCATCACTTGCCCGGAATGCATTTTCATCTTTATCGGGATATTCCTCTCTAAATATTTGTTTAGCTTTCTCTTTTAATATTGGCCCAGTCAATGTACACTTTTTTTCTCGTTGATTTAAAAACCACTCATACAGACGACTTTCCATTTTTGGATATTCAGCGCTGTGCAAAGATTTATTGTTTGCCTCCTGATATGTATTTGAAACAGCATTTAATATTGCTGTTCTATGTGATTTGATGTAGCTGATTGAAGATGTTGTCACATTAAAATCTAGGGCTAACCGGTTCCCTTGAACGCCTTTGTCAAGCTTTTCTAATATTTTGACTTTAGTTTCCAATGATAAAGTGTTTTTTTTACGTGTATTTAACATTTTAAATGATACACTTTCACTATTTAATAGAGACTGCCAAATAATATGTACACGCGTATCAAATTTCACAAATAAACTAGCCAAAAATGTACATAAATGCGACAAAAAAAACAAATAGGGAAAAACATATATAATTTGGTGATTCCCCTTTTTAGTTTTACTTTATTCAAACAGAATAAAAATAAATTGTGGATTTCCTGTGTATTCAAATAACAAAAAAAAAAACGCTCAGAAATTAGAATTTTAAATTCGAATTTCAGAGCGTTTAATGTATTGCAAACATTGATTCTAATTTCTGGACGTTCTAATTACTGAAAGCTCTAATTTGCGAGCGTCTACTGTATAGGGTATAATAATAAAAATAAAAAACTAATAAAAAAAACGAAAATAATTCATAAACAAAATATTAAAATCTCTCTATGTGGCTGAAATTAAACTGTTGTTATTCACTGAACTCGAACCTGTTTATTATTCATGCTGTGTTTTTCCGCAGTACACGTGCCAGAACACGAACTTAAAATAAAGCTACACTCGATCATGTGTATTGTTCGTTTTTTTTTTTTTTTGTTTGGAAACATGAACAGAACACGATCTTAAAATATAGCTCGAAACTGTGTGGTTTATGTATGTTCCAATAAAACAATACGTGATAGAAACATGTTCGTGTTCACAATCAAGTATTAACACGAAACACATTCATGATTGTGTTCGCCAAAGTAAAAAATTTAGAAACACACATAATTGACATGAAATTAAAAATATGTATTGGTTGTTTTAGACAAGGTTCAGAAAATACACACATGAAACACACAATGTTCTGTTCAAAAGCAGCCAACACATATCTTTCTTTTCATATCATGACTGTGTTCGTTTTAATATTTCGTTATTTACACGAACATTTTTTGTGTCACGTACTTTTTGTTTCAATCACACATAAAGCACACATTTTTGAGTGTTGCTTTATTTGAAGTTCATGTTCTGGTACGTGTTCTGAAAAAAAAAACAGAACTTGTACAATAAACAGGTTCGAGTTCAGTTATATTTTAAGTCGTGTTCTGGCTCGTCTAGTAAGAAAAAACAGAACATGTACAATAAACAGGTTCGAGTTCAGTTTGAAGTTCATGTTCTGGTACGTGTACTGAAAAAAAAAAAAAAACAGAACATGTACAATAAACAGGTTCGAGTTCAGTTATATTTTAAGTCGTGTTGTGGCTCGTGTAGTAAGAAAAAACAGAACATGTACAATAAACAGGTTCGAGTTCAGTTATATTTTAAACACGACTTAAAATATAACTGAACTCGAACCTGTTTAAAATATAACTGAACTCGAACCTGTTTATTAATTATTAGTGGTCACAACCCTACCTATTTACCTGAAATATTTATTAAACTACTATATTTGTGTCAAATTTCAACTTTAGTGGAATAGAACTTCTATGGAATAAAAGGGAACAAGAAACATATACCACTCAGAGAAAGGTGAAAGTGTCCACTTCATTTCATTTTAATGAAATTACTCAAATAATTTGAAATTATGGTAATTTAAACAGCCCTATAAGTATACAATGGTGTGTTTAATTTGAGCTTTAGATATTTTATAACTTATAATAGTCATTATTTGTTCTATTACCAGTAATGGTATCTGCTTACAAAATTCACCACCCTTTTGATATATTTGTAAGTAAGAATGTCAATACACAGAGGATGTAATTCATTTGTAGCCTGGTTTTTTTTATTATTATCATACCTTTTTATTTTACCTAACGATGCACTAATATAAACACTAATATAAAGTAAAGAAATCACACACAGGTAATTCATTTGTATAGTGGGTTTTTTATATATCATTTTAGGTAGTAATGTACTAATGCCATTTTCTTACCTGCTATAAACACCCCTGTTTTTGAAACCACTATCACAAAAAAAACTCGTAAATGAAAAAATTCTTAAATCTACAAGTTTTTGCTGTTCTCTAATTTCAATAAGAATATTTTTTCTCGTTTTAATTCACATAGAAAAGGCTTTGTGAAATCAAAACAAATGCCCTTTTTTTTCTCTAAGCAGGTCTTAAGAGATAAAAAAACTAATTGATATTTAAACTCTAACATATTTTTTATTGAACCTTGTCATTATTTTAAAAAATTAGACATTAATTTTATGAAAAAAAAAAAAAAAAAAAAACGATTAAGTGGTCGATTAAGTGGTCGATGTTATTAAGTATTAAGTGGTTGATGTTAGTAAAACACACTTTTTGCGATGATGCTGTTCTATAACTATAATAAAAACTTTTTATTTACACAATCTTTTTTCCATTATAATTTTTTCAATTATAACTTAGATTCTTTATGCACTAATTATTGCAAATAAAGGAATTAAAAAAATTTTTTTCATCAAATCACATATTTTTATTTTTTTGCATATGTTCGAAACAGTAGTGATGCCAGTCAAATCCAATTTATTTGAATATCGAAATTTTTTTTGGTGATGCCTAACTTTTTAAAAATAGAAAAGTCATTTTTAATTGAATGAAATTGAAGAACAAAAACAATTAAATGAACAAATAAGTTGTTATTTTAAAAGAAAATATTTTTCTTTATACTTTTTCTATAAACTTAAGAAAAAACATGCACAAAATACTTAAAAGTTTTTTGTGAAACTGAATAAAGAACCATACGGCACCTCGGTTTCTAGATAACATATGTACTTAAGTCAAACATATGGTTCTTAACTCAAACATATGTTTCCATTAAATAAATAAAAAAAAGTGGTTTCAAGAAACCCAAAATTTCAATTTCATGTGATTTTAAATTCACTCTTATTCAAATAACAACGTTTCAAGAACAGGGCTGAATATATTTCAGCAATAAAATATTCAGAAAAATATGGAGGGCTTCAGTTATAAAGAATTAGCCGAAGTGTATTTTAGGAACGAAAGCCAGGAAGATGTTCTGAGGCACGTTAAAATAAAATTAAACTTAAATTCGTGTAGCATCGAGATACAAGAGAAATTATCTAATTTCGTTAAAGCACTAAAAAACGTTACAAAGAAGTTAGCTACAATAAACAAAACTTTCGCTTCAGAAACAACAAAGCAAGATAAGGCTGGAAGACCGTGCAAATCATTGGATAACTGCAGCGATGGATTTTAACTTAAAGATGTTAACGATGAAATTGGATGTATAAATATAAAAAAGAATCTTACATCAATTACGATCACAGAAACAATTACGATCCCGCAAAAGGAATAAGGATTACAGATTTTATAGAGAGCACAATACTAGAAAAATTTCACGAAATTCCAAAAATTTAGATCTATTTAATATATTATTGGCAACGTCAGATCCGTTCATCTCCAGTATTCGAAATCAATGGAAAGTGGAACATCGGAATTTAGATGAAGAAGTCAAAAAACTACTAAAGAACAGAAATAACACAGAACAAAATAAGGAATATTTGCAATCAATATTTGAATCAAATGAATAATAATTATTATTGCATGATAAGTACAAAAAATATAGTATTAGTAAAAAAAAACAATAATAAACAAAAAACAAATGCTATTAAAATCTATTGCAGTTTTTTTAAAGGTTTTTTAACCCACATATGTATGAAATGTTTTAATAAATAAGAAAGATTCAAAAAACAAAAACCCTTATTTTCATATCAAAATCAGAATCATTGCGCTAATGTTCAGCAGATTTATTTTGCAAAAATTAACGAATTTGACAGCAAAAAATTATAAATTTTTCTGCAGTAATAGCAAGACTATTAGATAATGTTGCCAACGTTTTTTTAAGTGGAAATATTCTTTCAGCGTAAACAAATTTGCAAATTTGACAGCAAAAAATTTTTAATTTTTCAGTAGTAATAGCAAAATTTCCAGTTGATTTTCCTTTTTTTTTTTTTTTTTTTTTTTGAGTGTACAAATTTTTTTTTTAGTGTAAACATTAAAAAAAATCCCATTATTACAAAAAATGCTTGTAATTATTATTAAAATCCAAATATTGCAGTTTTTAATAAATACAAAAAATAAAAAAGTTAAAAAAAAAATTAAAAGTTCAACTTTGACCTAGAATTTCTTAAAACGTACTTAATTGTAATGAAATTTAAACAGACTCAATTTCAAATAAATATCTACCCACTCGAAAAAGAATATTGTGATCGGTTCATAAGTTACAGAATTTTGGCCAATGAAAAACAATTTTCAGCCACTGTGCTCCGTCTGATAAAAGATCGCGTCACCAGTACGTTATGTTCAAATTTTCAGATGTCATACGTCATTATCTTCAGGTTGTGGAATTTTTGTCAGAACTTGTTGTCAGAACTTGTTGTCAGAATCATATATTATTTCATGCGAAAATGTCGAGTTTTGAGGGAACTTTTGATTTACTTCTTCAATCAGAAGCTGAGGCCCATCGATTGCTTATAAAGAGCGCTTTTTTAGAGGGTCACAAATTTGAGTTGCTAATACTGTTTCATTTGACAACCGATTTAACAGCTGATAGTTGCTTTTTATTTAGTTTGGTTTGCCATCTCATCATGTATAGACTTAAACATTTCCGCTCGTCAAATGTATCGTGCGAATCGAATACATATGGATTGTTTTAACACCACGTTTACTCTTAACGATAATGTGCAACCCGTAAGAAGCCAAGCAGTGTACACCGACCAAGTTGTGGCCGCTGTATAGCAAAGCATAGAAGAAAACCCACACAGATCAAAACGTCGCCGTTCTCAACAAATGGGGATGTCTTCATCAACTTTATGGACGATTTTATGAAAGGATCGTGGTTTAAGAGCTTTTAAGATTCAACTTGTACAACAATTAAAGACAAACGACCGCTGTATGCCCCGCCAATTAGTCCAATGCACTATAGGAAATTTTACCCATTTTTTTGACCAAAAGTTAAAATTAAAATTTTTTAAAAGTTTTTTTTTTGTTGCTTTAATATAAAAAAATAAATTAAAATTTTTCGACAGAATCAATACCGAAAGAAAAAAATTTAGTAAAAAAGAGTTTAGAAAAAGATATCTATCAAAGACATAAAAAATCTTGGATGCTAGAAACAATAACCCTGGAAACCCGTTTGGAAATAATTATTAGTTAATTTTTTAGTTAACTTTACAAACTTTTTTTTTTTTGAGTGTATGAAAAACTTTAAGAGTCCCTCCCTTTCAAATTGGTCCAGCCGTTTTGCTGTAATTAATTTTGGCCAAAAAAGGGGCAAAATTTCCTATGTGCAATGGGGTGAAGAACAAACTGATATTGATTTTGATTTTCCATACAAAAATTTTGTTCAGCGATAAAGCTCATTTTTTGTTGCATGGATACGGTAATAAGCAAAATTGCCACATTTGGTCTGAAGATAATCCACAAGCTTTTGTCCAAACAGCATTACATCCACAGAAAATTAATGTTTGTTGCGCTTTGCGGGCCGGCGGAGTCATTGGTCCATATGTCTTTAAAATAGGATGATGGACAGAATGTTACTGTCAATGGTGAACGCTATAGAGAAATGATTACAAGTTTGTTCATGCCCCAATTAGTTTTCATTAATCTTGCTGACATGTGGTTCCAACAGGATGGAGTCACATGCCACACAGTGCATTCTACAATTAATTTACTCAAAGAAAGTTTTGATGAACGAATAATTTAACGTAATGGTCCTGTTAATTGGCCACGAAGATCGTATGACTTAACCCCATTGAATTATTATTTTCTTTGTGGCTATGTAGTTACTCGTCTACGCCGATAAACAAGAGACAATTGAACACCTGGAAATCAACATTCGACGAGTTATTGGCGAAAAACGGCCGAAAATGCTGCGAAAAGTGTGTGAAAATTGGAGTTCCAGATTGCGCCATGCACGCGCCGTGGCGCCAATTTAATTAATATTATTTTGTAAAGCTGCCTTTTAGTGAAAGATGGTGAATTTGACATACTAGAAAGCCAAAAGTTTACGAAGAAGCGGATTTGAATCATTACACTGTACACACATGATTTTGGGACTCAATTCTGACAATTGCACCTGAAAGTAGCCCCAATAATAAGAACTTCTGCATCATTCGTTTTGTCATGTTGGCTGCCATTATAATTTAATGGTCATACGAATTTTTTGCTCAAGGTGGATTTTTATCACTTTTTGTATATTTTAACCAAGGTTCAGAAAATACACACATGAAACACACAATATTCTGTTCAAAAGCAGCCAACACATATCTTTATTTTCATATCAATTATGTACGTTTCTAAATTTTCTACGGTGCCCAACACAACCATGACTGTGTTCGTTTTAATATTTCGTTATTTACACGAACATTTTTGTATCACGTACTTTTTGTTTCAATCACACATAAACCACACATTTTTGAGTGTTGCTTTATTTGAAGTTCATGTTCTGGTACGTGTACTGAAAAAAAAAACAGAACATGTACAATCAACAGGTTCGAGTTCAGTTATATTTTAAGTCGTGTACTAAGAAAAAACAGAACATGTACAACAAACAGGTTCGAGTTCAGTTATATTTTAAACACGACATAAAATATAACTTAACTCGAACCTGTTTATTGTACATGTTCTGTTTTTTCTTAGTACACGAGCCACAACACGACTTAAAATATAACTGAACTCGAACCTGTTTGTTGTACATGTTCTGTTTTTTTTTTTCAGTACACGTACCAGAACATGAACTTCAAATAAAACAACACTCAAAAATGTGTGGTTTATATGTGATTGAAACAAAAAGTACGTGATACAAAAATGAGAATATAGGAGGGAAAAATGGGGGAAATGTGCATTTTTCCGATTTTTAAGGCACTGGATGCACTTTTTTCGGGTAGGTTTGTTCCCCTTTTTTTCTCCTATTCAATATCTACAACTTTGTTTCAGACACAAAAGATATATTCCGTACGGTTACCGAGTTATAAGCGTGTTAAAATATACAAAAAGTGATAAAAATCCACCGTGAGCAAAAAATTCGTATGGCCATTAAATTATAATGGCAGCCAACTTGATAAAACGAATGATGCAGAAGTTCTTATTTTTCGGGCTACGCTTCAACACCTACTGCTATTCATGATATAAAAAAAAAACTCTTGTTGTGTATTTGGTGAGATTAGCTTGGAGTCGTGTTATTATGAGTTGCTCAAATCGAAAGAAACCAGTACTGGGGCTGTCTAACTGAAGGAATAGCGTACCCAATACTACCTCAGACACGACAAAGATATTCAAAACCTATTTGGAAACACCCCATTCGGAAGTTTTAGCCCACTGATTTCCACATGTTTCAATCGATGACATAAGTCCGCTTTTTATCATTTGAAGACACCAAAAATTGGGTCGATTCGTGGATAAACTCAAAAGATGAAGTATTCTTCGCGCACTATATCTGTATGCTTCCACAAAGATGAATAAACATATAATTCCGTTCTTTCATAATAAATGCGCAATTATTGATTAACGCCTGATATTTTTTTCTTTAAATTTAAAATACATAACTACGAGGGCGGATCAATAAGTCCGTGACTTTTCGAACTTCCCTCATAGTTATATAAAATGCAACACTGCTCCCATCAATCACCACCTGTTAGTATACTACTGTAAATTTTGAGCAAGTTCCGTCATTTAATTTGCGTTTAACAGCTGTTCAAAACATACAACCTCGTAGTTTTTTTTTTTTTTTTTTTTTTTTTTTTTTTTTTGATGGAAAAAAGTGAATTTCGAGTGCTCATTAAACGTTATTTTTTGCAAAAAAAAAACCGTCAATCAAACCAAGGAAAAGCTTGATAAATACTATGGGGACTCTGTATCATCGATTTGAATGGTAAAAAAGTGGTTTACTGACTTTCTTTGTGGTCGCACAAAAACAAATGACGCTGAACATTCTGGACGGCCAATTGAGGTCAATACACCCGAAAATGTCGAAAAAATCCACGATATGGTGTTGCCGATCGAAGAGTAAAAGTGCGTGAGATTGTTGATACCATAGGCATTTCATATGGCAGTCTGGTTTCGATTTTAAATGATCAGTTGGGCTTAAGAAAGCAAGATAGGTGCCGCGTTTGCTCTCAATTGACCATCAACGTAATCGTGTGACAACTTCAAAAGATGGCAAAATTCCATGAATTGGGCTACGAATTGGTACCTCATCCGCCATATTCTCCGGATTTAACCCCCAGTGACTATTTCCTATTTCCAAACCTAAAGAAATGGCTCGGTGGAAAGAGATTTAGCTCTAACGATGAAATTATTGATGAAAAAATGCCTATTTTATGGACCTCGAAAAATCCTATTTTTTGGAAGGGATACAAAAATTGGAGAAACGTTGAACTAATGCCGTTTTCTTTTCTGACAAAAAATGACGCATTTAATTTGCACTTTTTTCGCAAAGTATATTTTTTAAAATATTCTGAATTAAGAGCAACATTGTCTAATACATCAATCGAAAGGTCTCAAAGTAAAGACCTCGTTTATCGCAAAAAATTGCAGCCATTGACTTCTTTCAGGTCATAGAACGCTAATATTTCCCCATTGTCCCCATTTTTGAATATTTTACCCCTATGACTTCAAAGAGGATAAAAATCAAAATTTTTTTTGCAATTTATGAACACAGCACTCTGAGAATTTTCGACTGATATATAAGAAAAGGGTGCTCTTAATTCAGAATATATAAAAAAAATACATTTTGCGAAAAAAATGCAAATAAAATGCGACATTTTTTGTCAGAAAAGAAAACGGCATAACTGTATTGAGCTAAAACGAGATTATGTTGAAAAAAAAATTTTTTTTTTTTTTGCAAAAAACTGTGTTTCATTCTAAAAGTCGCTGACTTATTGATTCGCCCTCTTATGACTTCATTTTATAAAATTAAATAAAAAAATAATTTAAATAACACTATTTTTCGTGGCCATAGCCAACATTAAATTTTATCAATTTGAAACGTAACATTCCTTACAAACCTTCACCTTCATTCAAATATTCGTCATTTTCCATAAAAACTTTTACAGCATTTAGACTGATTTTAGTTTATTACTATATAATTAAATATAAATATATAGATCATGTAGCGTAAGCATTTAATGATAGCTTTTTTAACCAAATTTAGTTTTCGTCACCGGATATGATTGTAGAAAACAAAAAAAAAAAAAAACAAAATATAAAAAATTTGGTTGTTACAATTGTGATGTTCGACAAAAATCATACTGGAAGTTTAATTCTGTTGATTTTACAAAAAAAAAATTCAACTGAAATTAAAAAATATATATTTAGACCACTACACTAAAATTGTAATATATATGAAATTTTTTTTTTTTTTTTTTTGTATTTAAGATTTTGATAGCCTTCATTGTTAATGTGTTTAAGTTTGTTATTTTTTAACATTGTAACATCTTTTTTTACCTTATTTTAAAAACATTCTTTCTTGTAAAAAAAATTTAATATAAAAATTTTTTAAAACTGAATTTTTTCAAATATTATCACAGATTATAAAATTTTTCGCTGCTTCTTTAAAAACAATGTCTTCGCTAATTTTGTTTTTAAATTACCAAGTTCCTTATAAGATACTAAAGGGTCGTTCATATTATCGGATTGTGTGTTAAGACATATCAAACAAGTAAGAAAATTATGGTCGATCTAGCCCGACTATACGATACCCTATACCATGGTTTAGAGACCCTATCTCTTCGGTCCAACTAAATGGATATAGCAAATAAGCATAAACCAAATTTGAGTGGCATTTTTATTAATTTTTTTCGCTGCAGATATGAAAAAGTTCATATCGGAAACTATATTTATATAGGGACTAGGTCGAGAAATGGACCGATCCTGACCATATTTGGTAAAGTCACTTGTACTTTGAAAAAAAAATATATACAAACCAAATTTGAGAAAAATCTGTGCAATATTTTTGTTTTTTGATAGATTTAAGTAAAGATCGGGAAGCAGCTCTATATGGTGCCTGTGACTAAGAATTTTCCTATAGGGATTATTTTTGAAATACTTATTAGTGGATGTAATAAACACATACAAACCCAATTTGACTGAGATCTATATGATAATTTGGAACTTATGGCAATGTATGCCGATTTCATAGGGGTCATTTGTATGGGGACTAGGTCTGAATATGGACCGATTCTCACCAATTTCGATAGCGTTCATCACATGGCCGATGAAAGCTTATATACCAAATTTCATCAAAATATATTCATATTTGCGACCTGTAGTTTGATTACAAGGTTTACATGGACACACAGACGGACGGACGGACGGACGGACATTGCTATTTCGACTCAAAAAGTGATTCCGAGTCCATTGGTATAATTAAAGATGGGTCTAGGACGAATATTTTTGGTTGTTACAAACAACAGCACAAAGTCATTATACCCAAACCACATAGTGGTATATGGTACAAAAACCTAATGGAGACAAACCATTGCTTTTGAATTTAAGCTGATGTTTCTGGCAGTCCGATTCTGAAATTTTTTAAGCAATTGTTCGTTCTCTTAAGATCAGGTTTGCAATTTTTGTATGAAATTCACTTTTCGTTCAATCTATTTTATGTGTAAGTAGCTGATTAAATTTTACAAGCAGATTCTAGCACTCGAAATTCAAGTGCAATTTCTAGGCAACTTCATTTCGCAACATAGCCAATTCACAAACCAACACGTTTTTGGTTTATTACACTGTTCAACAGCATTTTTGGAACAGAATAGCGACCCTATAATTCTGAAAGGGTATGTTGAGTAGATCATTTTTGTAGAACAAACTTATGGTCCAGCACGTCTGAGTATTTTTTACAGTGGGTCAAAGTTTTCATTTTTTTGTTGAAGGGAGCATTATACTTTATGAAAAAAATGCTGTAAGTTAATGTCTGAGAGAATTCTTATGGTCAGAGTTGTATTGTGGAAATGTATGAGGATTATTTTTGTGGAAGATCTTAACCCTCTAACTGGTCTCTTTATGGGTCAATTTGACCCTTTTTTTTCGAGAACATCAAAAAATATCCTTTAAAAAAGGACATTTAAGGATTAAAATATTCTACGAAAATGTTTGCCGAAAAATTTCAGTTGGGGGTCACCAAAGACACCATTGTTGTAATTAAAGCTCTTTACGATTAATTGGCAAAATTACACGCCAACTTCTATAAAAAAATTATAATTTTGTTTTAATACTGGTTTATTATAGTATGTACATATTTTTTTTTTTTTTTTTGCTTCAAATTTTCGAGTAAAAGGGAATTGGGAAATAGCAGTAGTATGACAATGGATTAAAGATTAAACCTAATACGCTTTCCTGTATTTAGCTTGACGCGCCCTGGTAGGTGAGTAGGTAGCGTGCTCGCCTATCATGCGGGGGTCGTGGGTTCAACAAATATTAATTTTTACATTACGAAAGATTGCTTACTGGTAAATGGTTCTTAGGCAAGAGATGACGACCGAAAATATGGCTGCTAAATTTTATTAATAATCTTTTTAAAGGAAAAATTTAATGAAAAGATGAACCCTTGCAAAGCCCAAAAAAATGTTGATTTAAAATAAAATCATAATCTAATGGTGTTTTCTTTTCTGAAAAAAATGTTACACTTTATAATATTACATTTTTATAATGTTTGGCTCACCCATTTAAGATGTTTCATTTTTAATGGTCATAATAGAACATAAAATTACAACTTTGCAACATTTTTTTTTAATGAACAGCTGATTTTGTTGACGTTTTCATTCTTGGACACCAAAAAATATAAAATAAATATAAAAGGACATTGTATTTTCCATATTAATAATTTATTTTAAACAAAACAATAAAAATTACACTTCTCCATTATTTTTTTTTTGTTTCTTCACACAAATACACATTTATAAACTACACAAATGTCAGCTGTTTTATCGTGTTATTCTCCCCCTCTGATTTTTTAGAGTGCGAAAAATTCACCTTTTTCACATATTTATAGTGTGACATTTTTAGAAAAGAACACGTTACCCTTTCGCAAGGTTGACATTTTTTTTAGAAAAGAACACAAAAAAAGGAAAAAAGTAAGAAGTGGGAAAAACGTGTAAAATTTTTGTCAGAAAAGAAAACGCTATAAAATAAAACAAATAAAATAAATCTATAATACAGGGTGCGGCTAAAGTTACTATATGATGTAAAACTTTTTCTTTTTTCCTATTTCAGAAATTAAACTTGGGAGAATATTTAAAAATGGAATGCTATACAATTGCGCAAAGAACTAAGATTGTTTTTCTATTCATTGAAAATCATCGTTCGATAATTAATACTCAACGTGCATACAGAAGATTTTATGGTGTAAGAACTGCTCCAACGGGTCCAACCATTCGTTCGTTGGTGAATAATTTTGCTGAATATGGGACTGTCGGAGATTCAAGACGTACGGGCAGACCTCGAACTGGCAGATCGGCCGAAAATATTGATTCTGTGCGACAGAGCGTCGAAGAAAATCCGCAGACATCAACGAGAAGACGATCTTCCCAGTTGCAGCTTTCTGACCGCACTCTTCGGCGAATTTTAAAACACGATTTGCACCTCTTCCCTTACAAAATCCAAGTAGTCCAAAAACTAAATCCTGAGGACTTCGTATTGCGCTTGGAATATGCTATATAGTTGTCATATAGTTACTTTAGCCGCACCCTGTATTAATAGGCAAGGCGATTTCTTGTGACCGATATAAGTTTCACAGTTTTACCCCGATTTTGACAAAAAATTTATCATTTGAAAGGTATTTCTTTTTAGCTGTTACCCAGATTTACAGATTTTCATCGTCTGGAATATATTTTATTGGTACTAACACATACATAAAATTATACAATGCTATGTGTGTGTTTATTAAATTTGTTATGTGTTTGTGTTAATGTGTTGAGTTTGTTTTCTTCACTTAAAATGAGTTGAATTGTGAAGCATACCTTTAGGAGCTTTATTAAATGAAAAAATAAAATTTCCTAGAATTTGCACACGAATTTCGAGTGCTGGAATCTGCTAGTAGTATTTAATATGGTTTTTAGAAATTTAAAATAGTCTAACAGCAATCCGAAAATTTGTAAGCAAAGCTTAAAAACATACGAGTGCGGTTCAAGAAATCTGAGACTTTTTGAATGACAGAAATTATTTTAAGGAAAAAAATTTTTTCCCAACATAGTCTCTTTCTACACTTTGTGCAACGTTTGTACAATTTTTATGTCCCACAAATACCAATGACCTCCAAATAAGCATTTGTTTGAACAAAGATTTCATCGTTGAACTAAATCTCTTAACGCCGAGCCAGTTTCCTAGGTTTGGAAATAGAAAATAGACACAGGCGGCTAAATCCAGAGAATACGGCAAACGAGATAGTAATTCGTAACCCAATTCATGGAATTTAGCCATGGCAACGACTATACACGTGTTCACCTGTTCATTGTCTTGGTGACAAACACGGTAGTTTTTATACCCTCCAAATACAGAGCAGAGGGTATATATCAATTTGTCATTCCATTTGTAACACATCGAAATATGAATTTGCGATCCCGTAAACTATATATATTTTTATTCTTATAACAACTCGAGTCGATATAACGATGTCAGTCTGTCCGTCCGTCCGTCTGTCTGTTCAAATCACGCTCATTTAAAAATAAACCATTTATCTAGGTAAAGTTAGGATAATATTGTTTGTCATTATATCAAGCAGGTTGATATGGCCTCAAATGTGGAGACCTCAAAAAAAAAAAAAAAAATAAATACTATAAAATTTCATATAAAAAAACAAAAAATGGTGAAAAATTTGTATACGTAGCAGAACATGTGTATATGTATGTGAATATGTATCAGATATGCATACACACACATTTTAGTTTGCTTGTTGTTTCTGTTTTTGTTAAAAGTAAGAGCTCTTACTTAATAAGATGGTTATGTTCTCACTTAGTAAGATGGTTATGCTCTCACTCTCTTTAAATAAGCAAGAGAGTAATTGTATGTATGTATTTACATTTATGCTGATTGCATTTAATAATTGCTTTTATAAAATCTTGCCATATTTGTTTCTTATTGTTGACAACCTTGGTTATAATATTGTGTTTAGAACATGGGTGGAGGGTATCACAGATTCCGCACAGCCGAATTTAACACTCTTTGTTTGATCCAAAAAGTTGCCATATTATTCACCGTTTATTGTTTTTTTCCTTTTGAAGGTTATGAATATGGAATATGTCGCGTACATCTCAAAGAAACTGTCGCCATCATCTAGTTGCCCGATAAGCTACCTTAGATGATAATGAAGGGAGCATTTTGAGTTAACTACGAGGAAATTCAAAAAGTCACGCCCTTGTAAATCAAAAAATAGTTTTGATTGTTCCTATTCCAAAGTCGGCCTACATGTAATCGGTAATTTATGTATATACGAGCATTGTTTTATAAACTGTTCCGTAATGAAAAAAAAAAATATCTGTTATCTAATATTTCAAAAAAAATATATAAAGAAACTTGGATTACCATATCGTTGTATAATTTTGTTTAAACTTAAAATATTGTGCGTGGTAATTTACTTCCTTTACTGTTATCATTGATTTTAAATTTGATTTGTTAACTAACAAACATTTTAAAAAGGGCCTAAACGTGTTTTTTGGCCGTTACTTGAATTGTGGCTGCTCAAGCAAGTTTAAGTTAGGTTTTTTTTGTCGTTTATATTTTTCTATATATAAAGTAATAAAACCATATTTTTGATGGTTTGATTGTCAAAATACAAGAACGGGTCTTTGTGGTTGCTGCGGCTGCAGCTATAAATAATTTTGAAGGTAAGTAAAAACAACACATACCCGTACTCGTAAGTTATGATTTTATTTCAAAAGTACGTTTAAGAAGAAAGAAGAATAAGTAATAAACTGTATTTTCTCATTTATTCTGTTCTCCATAAAACAAGAAATACAGTAGGAAAGATTCTAAAATGAAAGCTTTCACATAATTCAGCTAACGTACATTGTAGTTTTATTGTAAATTGTAAGTAAGAAAAAAATTTTAAATTACAATTATTAATAGTGTTATAGAAAGAAACGGTCTGCATTGACCTTCATACTTATTTTTTTTTATTATGATTTAACATAAAATTCATAAAATATTTTTTCGTTTTAAATTTCAATATAATGTTCTAATCTGAAAACATTATCCCTTGTGTTTCAGAATTGTATTTCCAAAATGCTCAATTATATTTAAGAATTATCTACTGTAATTTAGAAATAACCAAATCTTCTATTTATAACCAACGAACGGCTCGACCGCACACTCTCAGAATGCATTTAAAATTGGTACAAATATTTCTTACTCTACTTAGAAATATTCCAAAAGTATGAGCCCTGGCTTTAATAGTTTTCGAAATATGGCGACGCCAATAGTGAATAAATTATTTTAAAAAAAACTCACAAAGGTGGGCCAACAGTTTAACGATTATCTTTAAAAGTAGTTTAGTTACAACTTCAGTTGTGGTGCCGTTTCAAATGTATTAATAAAACAAATGGAACTATTAGCAAATGTCAAAGGTCATAACCATATAATCTTTAGTTTATGAAAGAGTATCTCAAAAAAAATAAAAAATAAAAATATATTGTTGCTTTTAATCTTTTCTTCACTTGTGCTCAATTTAA
Source organism: Cordilura impudica (assembly GCA_963682025.1). Lineage (NCBI taxonomy): Eukaryota > Metazoa > Arthropoda > Insecta > Diptera > Scathophagidae > Cordilura > Cordilura impudica. Next base: position 60,732,975 of record OY821519.1, read on the forward strand.
TTCAAAATTCAAAGACAAGTATAAAATTTGGTACAAAAAGGTAAATTTGAAATTTTTACTTTAGATTTTTTTTAATAATAAAATTTAACGTAAACTCATTCATTTATAAAAATAGTTACTTAGTTACTTAATTTTTCATTATATAAAATAAAAAATCCAATTTATGAAAAAAGTCCATCTTATTTTACTGTTTTATTTATACTAGCAGATTCCAGCCTTCGAAATTCGAGTGCAAATTCTAGGAAATTTTATTTTTTTATTAAATAAAGACCCTAAAGGCATGCTTATTAATTTTAGCCAATTCACAAATCAACACAAAAAAACAAACTCATTTTTATTACAAACACATTAACAAATTTAATTTTTAAATGCAATTTACTCAAAATAAAGGAAAAATGTAGAAATCTGTAAATCTGCAAAACCGCTAAAAAGAAATACCTTTCAAATAATATAAGTTTGGTAAAAATCGGGATAAAACGGTAGAACAAAAATCGCCTAGCCTATTAATATTATAGATCACAAGAGCCAATAAAAATTAACTTTCAAAATGTATCACAAATGTAAGGAAGGCAATCAGCAAAAATTTTAAAATGTCACTTTGTGATAACACCCTTTGACCTTTTGCAAATAAAGCTTAGTCACATGTCATTGTAAAGGACCTCCCAATACCTTTTAATTAATATGTACCTTGATTAGGGTCATAAATTTAAAACGAAATTTAAAATAAAAAATTTCTGATGTGTAAAAAATCAAGATAAAAACAAGTATGAAAATTATAGCCGGACTAGAAAAGAACTCTTAGGACCAATTAATTTGAGAGGCATTGTTGTGAATTTGTTGTCCGCAGAAATGAAAAAGTTCATATCGAATGCTACTTTTATATGGGGAATAAGTCAAGAAATGGACCGATCATGACCAATTTGGAAAAGTCACTTATTTTTTGCAAAAACATGTATATGTAAATAACATATATAATAAATAATAGATCGGGAAGCAGCTTTATTTGGGGGCTACTATTAATGGACCGCTGATTAATGGGTGTTATAAAATCTATATTTACTCAGATATTTTTAGTAGTTAAAAACATAACCAGTAGCTCATAATCCCCTGATCAAAGAGTGGTATAAGGTAAAAATATTGTATATTGCATTGACGAATTACTTGACAACTACCGATATGGCGATGCTAATGCAAAAAAAGCTAAATCAGCTTGTTCGTACTGACATTCGCATGGAAAATTGTACAATGCCCATAAAGCAAATTTGAGAAAATTCTATGAAATATTTTTGTTTTTGAGTGCATTTAAGTGAAGATCTGGAAACAGCTTTATATGGGGCATATGACTAAGAACGGTCCTACAGATATTAATTGTGGACTACTAATTAATGGGTATAATAAACACACATATATCAAATTTGACCGAAAACTATGTGATAATTTGGATCTTAGGGCAATTTAAGTCAATCTTATAGTTTTCATTTGGAATCCGCCAGGGTTCGACATATTGTGTGTACGCGGTCCCCACGTTAAGGGGGGCGTGCCCCATCGATCGGGTGGGGTGGGTAAGTGTGAGGCGGGATTCAGTCGTTTAAAAAAAAAAAAAATTTAATTAAAATTTGTTGATATGATGATTCTAATTTAAAGAAAGCTAAATCAGCTTGTTCGTACTAACTTTCGCATGGAAAGTATAATTATACAATTCCCACATTGCTTTCATTCTAATGTTTGAGTTAAATAATTGATTAAATTATAAAAATGAATATTTTCTATTATTATAAATTATATATTAGTATATTAGATATTTAAAAATATCTGATTTAAGTAAAACAAGTAAGAGTGTTAAATTCGGCTTGGCCGAATCTTTGATATCCTCCACCTGCATCTTAAACTCAATATTACAACCAATATTGGGTACGGCTACCACTTTAAAATGGTGTTCGGTTCTGAAATTTAAATTTCGAATACCAATTAAATTTAGTTAATTGTGTTTCTTGTTGGCCAGTTTCTACAGGGTGCGGCTAAAGTTACTATATGATGTAAAACAATTGTAACTTCTTTGCTTGCGAGTATTTAACTTTTTCTTTTTTCCTATTTCAGAAATTAAACTTGGGAGAATATTTAAAAATGGAACGCTATACAATTGCGCAAAGAACTAAGATTGTTTTTCTATTCATTGAAAATCATCGTTCGATAATTAATACTCAACGTGCATACAGAAGATTTTATGGTGTAAGAACTGCTCCAACGGGTCCAACCATTCGTTCGTTGGTGAATAATTTTGCTGAATATGGGACTGTCGGAGATTCAAGACGTACGGGCAGACCTCGAACTGGCAGATCGGCCGAAAATATTGATGCTGTGCGAAGAGCGTCGAAGAAAATCCGCAGACATCAACGAGAAGACGATCTTCCCAGTTGCAGCTTTCTGACCGCACTCTTCGGCGAATTTTAAAACACGATTTGCACCTCTTCCCTTACAAAGTCCAAGTAGTCCAAAAACTAAATGCTGAGGACTTCGTATTGCGCTTGGAATATGCTAGAGCAGTTTTAAATCTCGTTGACCAAAATGAAAATTTTTTCTCAAATTTAATGATGACCGACGAAGCGCATTTTCACTTGAACGGTTTCGTAAATAAACAAAACAACAGATTTTGGGGATCCCAAAATTCTTCATCAGAAATCTTTACACGCAATTCGTGTTACCGTTTGGTGTGACATTACCGCCCAAAAAGTTTACGCTCCTTTTTTTTTTTTTTGAAAACGATCAAGGTGTATGTGAAACAATAAATGGAGAACGTTACAGAGTAATGCTACAAAATTTTTTATTTCCGCAATTGCCACCAAACGCCAATATATGGTTTCAACAAGATGGTGCAACAGCTCATACAGCCCGTGCAACGATGGACTTATTAAGACAACAATTTCCAAATCGGATAATTTGTAAAAACGGCGATTTGAGATGGCCACCACGATTGCCAGATTTGACTGCACCGGATTTTTTCTTGTGGGGCTATCTCAAAGACAAAGTTTATGTGAATAACCCCCTTGCAGCAACTAAAGGACAACATTCAAGAAGAAATTGATCGTATACCACAAGAAACACTCAACAAAGTTACGGAAAATGCCATAAAAAGAGCACATTTTTGCGTTAGAGAAAACGGTTCTCATTTAACTGATATTATTTTTCATAATTAATGTAAAAAAATAACATAAAATAAACTTTCTTTTTATCATAAATTTTTTTGTTTTTTTCATTCCATTCAATAGTTATTTAAAAAACAAATCATATAGTTACTTTAGCCACACCCTGTATTATAATTCCTTGTTAGAAAAAACAATGATCGTGTCTGCTATAGAAAGAATTCGTTACTATTTGAAAAATGGCATTATTTTTCTTTTACGAGAGTAAACCCTAATGAAATTCATTATATAACGCATCCAGCGTTATAACACCTAAAGTTTGATCCCTCTAAGAAAGTTTTGAGATAATTCATGATAATTAGTTTTTAATTTTTATTTTCAATTTTTAATATTTAATTTTTAATTTTTAATTTTTAATTTTTAATTTTTAATTTTTAATTTTTAATTTTTAATTTTTAATTTTTAATTTTTAATTTTTAATTTTTAATTTTTAATTTTTAATTTTTAATTTTTAATTTTTAATTTTTAATTTTTAATTTTTAATTTTTAATTTTTAATTTTTAATTTTTAATTTTTAATTTTTAATTTTTAATTTTTAATTTTTAATTTTTAATTTTAAATTTTAAATTTTTAATTTTTAATATTTAATTTTTAATTTTTAATTTTTAATTTTTAATTTTTAATATTTAATTTTCAATTTTAATTTTAATTTTTAATTTTTAAATTTAATCTTTAACTTTTAATTTTTATTTTTAATTTTTAAGTTTTAATTTTTAATTTTTAATTTTTAATTTTTAATTTTTAATTTTTAATATTTAATTTTTAATTTTTAATTTTTAATTTTTAATTTTTAATTTTTAATTTTTAATTTTTAATTTTTAATTTTTAATTTTTAATTTTTAATTTTTAATTTTTAATTTTTAATTTTTAATTTTTAATTTTTAATTTTTAATTTTTAATTTTTAATTTTTAATTTTTAATTTTTAATTTTTAATTTTTAATTTTTAATTTTTAATTTTTAATTTTTAATTTTTAATTTTTAATTTTTAATTTTTAATTTTTAATTTTCAATTTTTAATTTTTAATTTTTAATTTTTAATTTTTAATTTTTAATTTTTAATTTTTAATTTTAATTTTTAATTTTTAATTTTTAGTTTTTAGTTTTTAATTTTTAATTTTTAATTTTTAATTTTTAATTTTTAATTTTTAATTTTTAATTTTTAATTTTTAATTTTTAATTTTTAATTTTTAGTTTTTAATTTTTAATTTTAAATTTTAAATTTTTAATTTTTTATTTTTATTTTTTAATTTTTAGTTTTTAATTTTCAATTTTTAATTTTTAATTTTTAATTTTTAATTTTTAATTTTGAATTTTGAATTTTGAATTTTGAATTTTGAATTTTTAATTTTGAATTTTTAATTTTTAATTTTTAATTTTTAATTTTTAATTTTTAATTTTTAATTTTTAATTTTTAATTTTTAATTTTTAATTTTTAATTTTTATTTTGAATTTTGAATTTTTTATTTTTATTTATTTTTTTTACATTTTCACTCATAACTTTTAAACCCCTGGACTTATTGTCAATATCACAAGGATCATGAATTCAATATACGTTCCAGACCTATATTTCGCCTGGCAATAAGTTATAAAAAATCTTCTTGCATATGCCGAACGTATTTTACATATATTCGTAAAACTAGGCTACTAATCGTTCCAATTTTTTTAAGTATTTACCTCTTTAGATAATTATCTTCTTCGCAGTCCATTTATTTGTATCTGAAAGAAAGAAAAACATCAGTTAGCAAAATGATGATTTTTTTAAATAGTCTTAACCCGATATGAAATTGCCTAAACGGAAAGGTGACTTTTTAATTTATCGATTGGGGAAAATATTTGCAGTGCTTTTTTGACAGCTGTGTCAAATTTCAAGTTAATATCTTCATTGGTTCAATTGAGACGCAACTGAGAGGGAATTTGGCGATTTTAACGCTGTCTGATTTTGATCAGAATTTAAATTTTGTTCGTGGAATTAAATTTCAGCTTCAGAAATGTTAAGGCTGTTGCAGAAGGCTTTCAGTAATGAGCTATGAACAAAAAAATTCCCCAAGTGGCACACACAATAAAATTTTTTTATGTAAGTATTTACTAAATATATTATTTAACTTACATATGAAAACTTACCATAATGTCACATTTTGTATGAAAAGTTAAGAAATGTTTTCACATTTTTCCTTATAGCTTTTAGTTGAATACCAAACTGGTAGGAGTAACAAAAACCATTTGGAATAAAAACCAATAACACCGCTTGGGTGACATCAGCAATAGACAGAGGCACATCGCGAGATTAACTCCGCTTGTTAGTAGAATCCAGATCTTTCATCTGACATCTCCAATTTCATATTAACGTATAAAATAAATTTTTAATAATTAGTTTTGCTTGACAAAACATGAATTATGAAAAAAAAAAAACTGCTTAGGGTGACAAAAAAAATCAACATTTTATATAGAAAAAATGCAAAAAAAAACCAAACAAGAACCAAACTGCTTTAAACTTGACAATACCTTGACTATAAATAACAAGTAATAATGTTATAGACCGACTATCGGATACCCTATACCTTAACTTAAAATTAAGAGTCTTGGGTCCAACTAATTGGATATAGAAAAGAGCATAAATTAAATTAGATAGCCATCGTTATGTTGCCTGCAGAAACGAAAAAGTTCTTATTCGATAATATTTTTATATTTTTACTAGCTGACCGGGGAAACTCTGTTCTGCCTTAGAGGCAATAAATAAGCAGATTTTGGATTTTATTAAGTACAATTTTTTATTAGGAAAGACAAATACAAAAAGTTAAGTATTTTAATGATTCTTTATTTATTGTTGTGATACACGACATTCTTTGTTTTATTATCAGGCGCAAGAACAAACAACGCAGATGGTCCTCCGACCCGTAAACATGCCACATATAGTTGACCATGGGAAAAACATGGATATTTCAGATTCGTCTTGGTAAATAATAAGTAAAAATAAACATTGTTGCCACATAAACTAAAGACTTTTTATGTCACGTCGAACGGGATAAAAAGTATCCTATGTCCGTTTCCTGGTTCTAAGCTACCTCCCCACAAATTTTCAGCCAAATCGGTTCTGACGTTCTTGAGTTATAAATAGTGTAATTAACACAACTTTCTTTTATATATAGATATAGGTCCAAAAATGGTCCGATCATGACCATATTTAGTTGCTATTTAATATTAGCAAAAAAAATTTTTTTGAGAAGAATGTATGCAATATTTTCGTTTTTTTATAGATTTAAGATCGCGAAGCAGCTTTATATGGGTTCCATGACTGAGAGCGGTCCTAGAGTTTATTTGTGAACTACTGAATAATAGGTATAATAAACACATATAAATCAAATTTAATTGAAAGCAATATGATACAAGTCAATTTTAATTCAATCCAATTTCAATATCGTTCATGGTCGACAAAAGATTAGATAAAAATTTCAACAAATTATATTTCTATTTGCGACAAGGTTTACATGGACATACAGACAGACAGACGGGCATCGCTTAATCGACTCACAAAATGGTTCGTTATAATAAAAGGCGATTCTAGGTCAGATATGTTTGGTAGTTGCAAACATCAGCGCAAACTCATTATACCCTAACCACAGTGTGGTATAGGGTATACAATACAAACTAAATAAAATACGCCAGAACAAAAGTCAAGAAATTTAATTATTAACTCTACAGCTGCTTTTGTACCAAAAGAAAACAATGAAAACAAAGAACGTTTCTAATAATAGTGCAGAAATTTTGTGACAACTAAATTTCTGGAAATTCAATATAAGACAGAGAGAGAGAGAGAGAGAAAGAGAACGAGAGGGTTTGACATCTGACATCTACTGAGTTGGTATGGAAGTTTGACAAATACCAACTTAATTTCTTTTGTAACGATATTATTATAGCAACATACTGTTGATGTGACGAAAAAATAGTTAATTGCCTTAACTTCCACCCTTTACCTAATTTTTAAAATGTATAACAGTTTTAAAATTTCATCATATACATACGTAACGAAAATAAAGGGAAGAATAAATTGTTTGTTTTCGACCGTCGTTCTATGAAAAATCACCCTCCCAGCAGAAAGATTCCCAAACCATTAAGGGCTCGTTTTTTTTTATATACAGTGAGTGGCACCTAAAATCGTACACTGAAATGGTTACATAAGTGCTGCATAGAAGTGTCTTTTAAAGTTAAGAAAAATTAATCAAAATTAGTATAGTTTCGTTTCTTTAATATTTCAACTTGTTATTTAAACAAAAAAAAAGAGGATTTTCAATAGTTCACTAAGAAAAAAAATATTTCAAGTTCACAACCCAAAAATTTATCATTCACTTAAAATCGTACAGAACATGCTATTAATAAAAATCGAAAAATGAAATAAAATGAAATAAGTTTAATATTTTGCTGGTGTTATTAAGCGTATTAATCCTTTTTGGCATCGAAATCGCTAACTTTTTGTATTTTTAACGCCAATCGTGCTCCACTCTTCTTGAAGAGCCTTCTTAAGATCAGATATATTTGATTTTAATTTCGAGTTGATGGCAAATATTCATATCAGGAGACTTTGCGGGAGTTTTAATACTTTTGAAAAGTTAGAGAGTGCCCACGTCCGGGCATTGAATGACCTGTGTTTGGGGTCGTTATCAGCATAAAATGGCTCGGATGCCCATTTTTTCAGCACTCGGTATTAAATATCAAATTACCGAACTCGTTCTCTGATATAGAGCTCCACACCATCACGGACTCACCTAACTCTCCTTATTGGGTTTTTACTACGCTGTTTGTTTGCCATCTGATTCAAATATATTTCATTTGGATTCATCACGGGCAAACTCCAGCCATTTGCGTCTATTACGCTGATGATGAATGGCTTGTTGTGAGCAATTCGGCCATAAAATTATTTTTACGAAGCACTCTTCTTACCGTTGAAACACTTCTTAAACAGCTTTTGCAGGAAAATTTTAAGTTCATTGTTAATTTTTGGCGCCGATATTAATGGGTTTTCCTTTACTTGACAGTCAGATTCTTATTGGATCCAGTTTTGACTTTATTTAAAATTTTTATGCCTTTTCATGATGTACTGAATAGAAAAAAAACACACACTGAATAAAAAACTCGTACATATGTATATGTAAACAAACTTAGCTCAGACCAACAAACATATATTTCTATTTTCATATCAATTATGTTTGTTTCTAAATATTGTACGGTGCCCAACACAATCATGACTGTGTTTCGTTTTAATATTTCGTTATCTACACGAACATTTTTCTGTCACGTACTTTTTGTTTCGAACACACATAAACCACACAGATTCGAGTGTAGCTTTATTTTAATTTCGTTTTCCTGCACGCGTACTGCTAAAAAACAGAACATGTTCTTCAACGCGTACATCTAAAAATTAAAACATTATCCACTCGCGATCGGAAAAATCTGAAACACCCCTATAATAACGACAACAATTGTTTCAATCAAATGTATTAATAAAATGTAAAATTATTCATAGCAGTTATAAAAAAAAAAAAAAAACAAAAATAAAAAGATAATAATTAAAACAAGAAAATACCATGCGTTTAGATACAACTAATTAGACATAGAAAATAAGCATAAACCAAATTTGAGTGGCATTATTAATTTTTTTTGGCTGCAGATATGAAAAAGTTCATATCGGGTGCCATATATATATGGGGACTAGGTCGAAAAATGGACCGACCCTGACCATATTTGGTAAAGTCACTTATATTTTGAAAAAATATAAACAAACCAAATTTGAGAAAAATCTGTGCAATATTTTTATTTTTTGATAGATTTTAGTGAAGATCGGGAAGCAGCTCTATATGGGGCCTATGAATAAGAATTGTCCTATAGGGATTATTTTTGGACTACTGGTTAATAGATATAGTAAACAGATAAAAACTCAATTTGACTGAGATCTATATGATAATTTGGATCTTATGGCAATATATGTGACCTTCTCCGAGAAAAGGGACCTAGTGTGTGAAAATTAATTTAAAGTTTCTACACCCTTTTAGGTACCAGAATCCACCGTTTTTGACACAACCCGTTTTTGACGATTTCATAGGGGTCATTTGTATGGGGACTAGGTCTGAACATGGACCGAATTTCACCAATTTCAATAGCGTTCATCCTATGGCCGATAAAAGCTTATATACCAAATTTCATCAAAATATGTTCATATTTGCGACCTGTACAAGGTTTACATGGACACACAGACGGACGGGCGGACGAATGGATGAACGAGTCGATCGGTATAATAAAAGATGGGTCTAGGTCAAATATTTTTGGTAGTTACAAATAAAAAGATAGTAATAAATAGAAAACAGAGAAATTTTATATGTTGTTTATGACTTAATTTCGTTTTTTTTTTTTTGATCGTGAGTGGGTAATGTTTTAATTTTTAGATGTACGCGTTGCAGAACATGTTCTGTTTTCTTAGCAGTACACGTGCAAGAAAACGAACTTAAAATAAAGCTACACTCGAATCTGTGTGGTTTATATGTGTTCGAAACAAAAAATACGTGATAGAAAAATGTTCGTGTAGATTTAAAACGAAACACATGATTGTGTTGGGCACCGTACAAAATTTTGAAACACACATAATTGATATGAAAATAAAAATATGTGTTGGCTGCTTTAGAACAGAACATTGTGTTTCATGTGTGTATTTTCAGAACATTGATTTCTGCATAACTTTTTCCTTTTTATGATAGTATATTATCAATTCGTGCTCTTCGGGAGATGTTTGCTTCATTTCTCAAAATTTTAGTGCTAAAATCTTATGCCGGCCATATACTACAGAAGTTCAGTGCTGAAGTCAGACACCGTGAATAGAATAAAAAGAGAAAAAGACGCATACGGCGTAAACAGTGGTACATGAATCGTCAAAGAACTGTATTCAAAATATTTTTTCACCGCTCGTTTTTAGTTCTTTACCCTTAAAAATCCGCGACACCACTGAGCCTTTTCACCATACACTACACAAATTCTCTGTGCACAAATTTGAGTAAATATCAAAATCGTTTTGATTTTTGCTCAGTTCAACGCACAAAAAGCGCAAACACCTCCATACATTATACAAACGCATTGTACAGTGCTAGATTTGCGCATTGAACCTGTGTTGGGCATTAGAAAATTCGAATACGTGGTGTAGCAACATGTTTTGTTTGTTCACTACATACGTGGCAACTATCGCCGCAACCTCAGTACTGTGTGTAGCTGTGATACAGAAAAGACACAAGCTTATGCTTTTTTTCTCAGATTTTTATTTTTATATTTTTCAGAAGATATGTCCCATAGATCTCCTAAATTTTTAAATTCGCTCATAAAGTTAATATAATTTTCATTATTTGTAATTGCCAATTTCCTTTCCTCTTTTTTCCCCTTAATTTTACTCCGCACAAACCTTCTTACTTGCCTGTTTCCTACATACTGAAGGAGTAAATGCAGTAAACAATGATACACAAGAAGCAACGTTTGCGGCAACCGACCAAAAATATCAAAACTTTTTGATATTTCTGGCAACGGTTGCTACAACTTGAAAAGCAACACAGCTACACACGAGGCAACGGTTGCTTCAACATGGCTGTGCTGAAGCAACTTTTGCCTCGTGTGTATCACCATTAATAAATCACAAGCGGCAATATCTGTGCAATTACAAAAATCAAGGTTTTTCCCAAAATCTAATATGAATTATCAACTGTGCGATTTGAAATGAAACCAAATTTACGTGCATTTTAGCGTGCTGCCACATTTGAAGAAAGCATAAAATTATTTTCCACTTTTTTTAACAAATTTTTCAAATATTTTGTAATATTGTTTTTTTTTTAACCATATTTGACGTAGAAAAATTTTTTGGTTTAGGAATTAAAAAACAATTGTAAGCCTTTAGCATTTCATGTCAGGAGGCCGAATAAAAACTATTTTTCAATAATCTTTCTGAAAACGCATTTTAATTTATTTACTTAAAAATTTATGTATGTATGTACATTAGGGTTGTAGGTATTCTGTTCTTAATTTAGCGAGGGCAGCGATTTTATTTCAGCGAATTTTAAGAAATATGTGATTTTTCATACTTTTTCAACTTTTAGGCTAAATTTTTTTGGTGTTTTCATATTTCAAATATCTTTTGCCAAAATATTATACTACTTGATATAAATTAAGGTTAAATTGAAACACTATAAACTGTCCCTCTTTAAAGGTCAAATTTAAGGAGATTTAAATTTTTTTTAAACAAAATATCGAAATAATATATATTTGTTGAAGTATTTCCAAAAAACTTGTTTATATTTTAATAATTGTAAAAAATTCTGGACTTATTTTCTGAAATTAACCCGTGGGGCACTCTTGATGTCAATTTGACTCTATATGAAAATCTATAAATATTTTCTTCCTCAGGTTTTTTTTTTTTTAATAAAACAAATTTAATGTATTCAAAAAATTCCTCAAATTTTTCCATTACTTTATGAAAATATTTAGATTTATTAGTTTTTATATTTAATACGGTATAAACAAATCTGTATATAGAGGGCTTTTATTCAAAACGTGCATCAATAATTATTTTAAAGAGAGCGTGTAAAACAAATTTATTAATAAGATCTGAAAGTATTTGTCGATTGATTTGCAACAATATCTATTAAGAAATAGACCAATCATGTATGATATCAAAATTATATTTGACAGTTATATCATAGAACAGTTTGAAATCAAAAATTAATACTGCTGTCAATTGTAGATAGCACTTTTTGAATATATCGCACCTGTACCTCTAAAGTGAGTCAACTCAAAATTTTTCAATTTTCGCTTTTTACAAGAAAACGATACACAGTGGTCATATCTATCCACTGTAAAAATCTTACGTCGATTTTTCTAGTCTTTCGCAGAAAAAATACAGTTGTAACCCTCTTTGTGTTAAAAGAGTATCTTCTTTAGAATCCACTAAATAGACATGTTTTGAGTTGCACCCAAAAAACTTGTTACTTATTGATGATCACTGAAAAAATCGCAAAAACAACTACTGTTGTATACTTATTATTCGCAATTCTTTACAATGAAACAACTGCTTTTAAATTTTATAGTAAATATTAAAAAAACCGTTTTTTGCCTCTACAGAAAATTTGTATATTTTGAGCTGACTCTTTTTAGCGGTACTGGTGCGATATGCCCTCGATATACCTTTATATGAATATAGTAATTCTGAAAAAAAAAAAAATAAATAAAACTAGGACACATTTTTAGTACCCCTAGGGTTAATTTCAGAAAATAAGTCCAGAATATTATTTTTCAGAATTATTAAAATATTATCAACAAGTTTTATCGAAATCCTTCCACAAATATATATTATTTCGATATTTTGTTTAAAAAAAATGTAAATATCCAATTTAACCTTAATTTACAGAATTGAGAACTTATATCAAGTAGTATAATATTTTGACAAAAGATATTCGCAATATGAAAACACCAATGAGATGTTGCCTAACAGTTGAAACAGTATGAAAAATCATTTTTCTTCAAATCCACTGAAATAAAAACGCTGCCTTTTCAATTAAATATATTTTGTTAATCTATAATATTAATAGGCTAGGCGAATTCTTGTGACCTATGTTTTATTCTACCGCTTTATCCCGATTTTGACCAAACGTATATTATTTGAAAGGTATTTCTTTTTAGCCGTTTGCAGATTTACAGATTTTTAAATTTTTTCCTTTATTTTGAGTAAATGGCATTAAAAGTTGCTACAAACACATAAATAAAATTACACATATGCTATGTGTGTTTTATTAAATTTGTTAATGAGTTTGTTATCTTCATTCACAATAATAATAAACCATAAATTTGTGTTTGTGAATTGGCTAAGTTGAAAAATAAAGCCGCCTAGAAATTGCACTCGAATTTCGGAATATTTCTTGAACAAAATTTTTGAAAAAGTAAAATTTGAGATTTTGAAATAGTGCTAAAAAATACGTACCGTTTTGACATTAATTTAGAACGGCATAACAATAGACGAGATGCAAAATACTTTACATAAGATCATTTTGGGATCAGGAGAATGCAAAAATATTGTTGTAAATTATTACAATGTCTTTAAAAATGTGAGCTCTATTTTCTTAATCAAGTGGTCTGCGGCGCATTTATTGAATGGGGAACTTTATGGTTTATAATTTAATTTAATTGAAACGCAATTAATATCAAAATTTTTGTAAAAAATTATTTTTTTGGATAATTTTTACATATAAATTCATATTTGAACTTTGAACTCAATGTGCGTCCATAAAGCATTGTCCGATTTAGTATCTTTACATTTTCGTACGCCATTACTCACATATTTGATCTCAATACTCCAAATTCAATACCAAACTGTTGCAGATTTTGACGAACATTTTAAGTCTACTCGATATATTACTGACAGAAGAATGTTTTTAACTGACAGACAGATATACAGTTGAACATCAGCAGATCGATTTTTCCTTTTATAGGGATCAATAATACATATACATATATAGGTAATGGGGTCTCCGGAATTTATTTCTACAAGTTACAAACGGATTGCCAAACTGATATATACCCTCTGCACAGTGGGTATAAAAATAAATGAAAAAAATATGTAAAAAATATTTTAAAAAATAAAAAATAAATAAATAAAATGAAAATAATCCAAAAAAGAAAAATAAAAGAAGTAAGAAAATTATAGGCGGTCTAGACCAACCATACGATACCCTATACCATGGTTCAGAACCATATCTCTTCGGTTAAACTAACTTGATATAGAAAATAAGCAAAAACCAAATTTGAGTGGCATTGTTATTAATTTTTTTGGCTGCAGATATGAAAAAGTTCATATCGGGTGCTATATTTACATGTGGACTAGGTCAAAAAATGGACCGATCCTGACCATATTTGGTAAAGTCACTTATATTTTGAAAAAATATATACAAACCAAATTTGAGAAAAATCTGTGCAATATTTTTGTTTTTTTGATAGATTTAAGTGAAGATCGGGAAGCAGCTCTATATGGGGCCAATTTTACTAAGATCTATATGATAATTTGGATCTTATAGCAATTTATGTCGATTTCATAGGGGCCATTTGTATGGGGACTAGGTCTGAACATGGACCGATTTTCACCAATAGCGTTCATCCTATGGCCGATAAAAGCTTATATACCAAATTTCCTCAATATACATATATTCATACGTATTTGCGACCTGTAGTTTCATTACAAGGTTTACATGGACACACAGACGGACGGACGGACGTAGATCGCTAAAACGACTCAGAAAGTGATTCCGAGCCGATCGATATAATAAAAGTATAGGGTATAAAAAGATGGAAAATTTTTTTATGAATGAAATGAATGAAATGGATGTTACAATACGAAATAATTCGCAAATCTGCAAAAAAAAAAAAATGGTTTTCAAATGTTGAAGTGGAGCATTCGATTTTTGTAACAATTTTTATCAATAGTTTTTTAAGTAAAATACTTAAATACATAATTGTTATTGACTCTAAGTATCATCAGAAAAAAATTGTGAAATATATTTACCTTTGTTTAAACGGTGTAAAACCATAATTAGTTGTGACGTCCTAGCTCTTTCGCAGTTGTTCTACTATGCATTTTACTATCTTTGTTTGAAAAACGGTAAAATACCTTCTCTAAGAAGCCCATTTCGATTGGAGGAGAAAAAAAATTTTGTTTTAATTATTAGTATTTATCAGATCGGTTTAAATGGAAAGGAAGACCCATCTAACAGATATAACGCCAATAAAATTATCCAATTCTCGAGTTATTGAGGGTGGAAGCTGGGAAATACAAAAATTTTATTTTTGCCGTGGACAATTTGTTTTAGACGTGTGGCACGTTTTAGAAGGGATTTATATTGTTTTTTGTAACAAAGCGCCAGGGAAAAATAAAAAAATCTGATAAAATTCTAAAAATCAAAATTTTGGGTCATAAAAATACTTATTCCGCTTTAAGAGTGGAAAAAAAACTTGTGCATGAAACGCCCTGATGTATATGCCATTTAGCTGCTACGATAATGATGACTATCCCTAAAAAATTGTGTATTTCAGCGATAAAGAATATGGTTTAAAAAAAATTTAATTTTATTTTTTTTTTTTGTAACAAAATTATATTTTCATCTTTTGATGAATTTAAAAATGAATAAAAATACTTTTCTTTGAATACGATATATATATATTTTTTTTAATAAACAATAAACATACTTTTAGTTTTTAGAGTAAGGTCTCTGCTTTACAGTATAGGACTTTTTTTTTTTATTTTTAACTTACACCGAATCGAGAATATTTAGAATGGACATGTAACTGTCTGTGTACAATGAAAATTCGATATAACGAACTTTTTTATACCGAAAAACTCAATATAACGAATTTTTTGCTGAGACCCCTGAAAACACATATTTGTTGGAAAGTTGTACATACAAAAATGATTTATGGCTATAACGAAGAAATTCTGAGCTATAAAGCCTCTAAATAGTGAAGTATTTATTTAAAAGCCTTCATACAACGAAGTCAGAATAAAACCAATTTAAGCAAAACGGCAAAGCCCGTTATCAAATATTTTGATTCTTGCCAAAAATGAGTGCATTAAAGAGTAAATCAATTTCTATACGTGAAAAAATTTCTATAATTGATGCCGTTAATCGTGCTGACAAATCTAAACAAAAAATTGCTAAACAATTTAGTATATCGGGAGGTTATTTGCAACACCTAAATTGAACGTGCAAAACAATGCGCCTTGCTGAATATGAAGACGTTGAGCAATGTTTATCGAAATGGCATACACAATGCCGAATTCAAAATATTCCTTTAGGAGGACCGATGGTAAAACCAAAGATGAACAGTTTGCAGCACGTTTGGGACACAAAGATTTTAAAACTAGTAACGGTTGCCACATAGCAAAGAAATATTTTTTGTTACTGTTAACAGTACAGGCTCTGAGTATAGAAAATTGCTCAAAATCGACTAATCCAATATGTTTTAAGAACATAGAAAGATTACCAGTGGACTACACAGCGAACAAAAAAGTTTGATGACCAGCGATATATGGTTGGATTACTTACAAAACTTTTACAGCAATATGACTAAAGCGACTCATAAAGTTTTATTGTTTATCGATGACTGCACGACACATAAAAACGCTCATCACTTGAATTCATAAAATAACAATTTTTGCGCCAAACGCAACATCGAAACCAAAACCTCTACATCTGGGAATAATGAAAAATTTCAAAACACTTTTACCACAAAGAGTTGGTCAAAATTTTAATCAACGATCTTGAAGACGGCCGCAAAATCTCTATAAAAGTTTTACAAGGCGTTGGGAAGTGTAAAAAAACAACAATTGTTAACTGTTTTGCGACTTGTGGCTTTGTCAAGCGCCAAAAAATTTTTATTACAGAAAGTTTTTGTCTTCAAGACAGGGAAGAATGGCTTACTTTAAAAAAAGAAATCATGTGCGTCCGATCACAGAGGAGATGTGTAAACATCTAGTAATTAAAGATTTTTTTATGTAATTTTTTTTAAAATCAAACAGAAAGCGTCATCTATGTATCACTTATAGCAAACAACTGGTTATAGTTGTGGGGTTGTTGAATTATGTATATGATATACGTTTATATTGTGAATTTTTTGTCGTTATACAGCAAAGGGTTGTTGAATTAGCTGAAACAATTTTATATCATAATTTTTTCACCAATACAATCATAAGTCACACCGATTTGTCTTACGGCATGTGAGCTCACATGTTACGCTGTTTTTGTGATTGTATTGTGAAACAGAAATTTACCCCCCTGCGCGTATAGATGTTTACACATCAAAAGCATTTTAATTTAACAGAATAGTTTGATAATTTTGTGAATTTTGCTGACAACACTACTTCTACTGGGTCCCTTACCGATGATGGCATTATTACTAGTGTAACGAAAACACAAGATATTGGTGAGCAGGAAGAAGAAACAGAAGAAATCGAAAATGTTGTAACCACTAGAGAAGCTAAAGTAATTGTCGGAAAACTGCATTCTGTCGTAAAAATATTGATGATTGCATTCGGAACTTAAACTTAAATGATTGCATTCGGAGCGTAAACCAACGAAAATAACACAATGTTTTATTAAAACCTAATAAAATAAAATAAAGAACTGTTTCATTTTTTTTTTACCTCTTGAATAGTGTATTTTTGTTAGTATTGTCATGTAAAATTGAATTTGGATTAAAAAAACTATAGTTATACGAATTTATTTTTCGTATTTCTTCAAATTTCGTTATACCAAGGTATCACTCACTAATGCATATGTATAACGAATCAATAGCTACTAGCAGATTCCAGCACTCGAAATTCAAGGGCAAGTTAAAGGAAATTTAATTTTTTCATTTAATAAAGACCCTAAAGGTATGCTTCAAAATTCAACTCATTTTAAATAATGAATAAACACACATTCCATTGTATAATTTTATGTAAGTGTTAGTAGCAACTTTAAACGATCATAACTCCAAAAAAAAATTCCAAACGATGAAAATCTGTAAATCTGGGTAGCAGCTAAAAAGAAATACCTTTCGAATGATAAATTTTTTGTCAAAATCGGGGTATCCCATACATAACTTACATGTATAATACGATCCTTACCACCAGCGTGTTTCCAACACAATGGAAGCATGCAAAGGTTATTCCTGTGCCTTGAGACAAGTCCAAATGTCTCATCATGCACAAGAAAACTCTACGTCATAATCTAGATTTTGATATTGTTCTCAACAATCAGAGAATTGAAATTGTGTCCTCATCAAAAAATCTGGGTATTGTTTTTAATGACACACTTAGTTGGAACAATCATGTAAACGTTGTGGTAGGGAGAACGTATGGTATGCTTCGGACGCTTTGGGCGACTCAATCTTGCACTCCATTAAATATAAGAATAATATTTGCAAAATCTTACCTAATGCCGGTTTTATTATACGGGTGTGAAATTTTTGCTTTATGTGACTCAACTAGTAAGAGAAAACTAAATGTGGCCTTCAATAGTATTATAAGGTATGTTTATGGATTAAACAGACTTGATCGTATTTCCTCGTTTTCAACAAGACTATATGGTATGTCGTTTGATAATATTTTAAAATTAAAGGTGCTAGTCCTATTACACAAAATTATATATCAGAAGGAACCATCATACCTTTTCAACCGCTTAACCTTTGCAAGATCCAATAGAGGGAGAAAGCTTGTACCGATAAGATATCGTAGTAAAATTTCTGAATGGCAGTTCTATTTTAATGCCGTTTATCTCTGGAACTTACTACCACATCAAACACAGAAAAACAACAACGCAATACAGTTCAAAAATAAAATAACTGCTAGTTTTTCAATTCAAATTTAAATTGTTTGTCACTTATTGTTTTTAATATACCTACGTTATTTCAACCATTTTTTTTTTCTTAATCAAAATTTTTACCATTTGATTCTTTTATATTAAATTATGTCAAACTCATTCATTTATTTAGTTCTTTATTTTATTTATTTTTTTTATTTACTTTATATAATTATACAATTTATTTAAATATTTTTGTATACCGTAACTTGTTTTTTTCTTTAAAAATTCCCATACTATAATATAAAAGATGTAAATCTTGTTGTATGGGAAGAACAAATAAAAATAAATAAACTAAAAAAAGATATGAAACTTAAAATAACAAAACCTTAAAAAATAACTCGGCAATTGTCTTTAGACATAGGATAGCCTCAATAATATCTGGCTTTATTGATGCTCTCAAATCGAATCGATGATTGTGAGTGCAGAAAATAATACTTTTGGGGATACCTGGATAATCTCAGGGTACTTTTGTATTGAAACTTTTTTCTAAATCTGAAGAACGGTCAAATATTTCTACCTCTTTGAATGCCTGGTAAAAGTATATTTTAATGTAGGAGTTTCTGTGTCTCCTCTACTTTCTACTAAATTTAAGCGACAACACTTGGACTGCTCCTGCTCGTCAAAATTTTGTAATAAAAACAAGTAAGAAAATTATAGTCGGTATACGATAACCTATACCATGCGTTTAGAGACCCTATCTCTCAGGCCCAACTAACTGGATATAGAAAATAAACATAAACTAATTTGAGTGGGATTTATATTAATTTTTTGGCTGCAGATATGAAAAAGTTCATATCGGATGCTATATCTACATGGGGACTAGGCCCAAAAATGGACCGATCCTGACCATGTTTGGTGAAGTCTCTTGTATTTTGCAGAAATATATACAAAAAAAATTGAAAAGAATCCGTGCAATATTTTTGTTTTTTGATAGATTTAAGTGAAGATCGGGAAGCTGCTCTATATGGGGCCTATGACTAAGAGTTGTCCCATAGGGATAATTTTTGGACTACTGATTAATGGATTTAATAAACACATACAAACCCAATTTGACTAAGATTTATATGATAATTTGGATCTTATGGCAATTTATGTTGATTTCATAGGAGTCATTTGTATGGGGGCTAGGTCTGAACATGGACCGATTCCCACCAATTTCAATAGCGTTCATCCTATGGCCTATAAAAGCTTATATACCAAATTTCATCAAAATATATTCATATTTGCGACCTGCAGTTTGATTACAAGGTTTACATGGACACAGCCGGACGGACGGACGGACGGACATCGTTAAATCGAATCAGATAGTGATTCTGATTCGATCGGTATAATAAAAGATGGGTCTAGGTCAAATATTTTTTGGTAGTTACAAACAGCAGCACAAAGTCATTATACCCAAACAACATAGTGGTATAGGGTATAAAAATAATATTATATTAAATATTTCGAGTTCAAATTAATTATTTGTATGGTAATAGCTACTCACATTAAGCTTAAACTTTCAGTTTTCAATGAAATTCTTTTTTTTTAGATAAGAAATTAACTAAAACTCCAGACTTATATAATATGAACTATAATATATTATAACACAAATAAATCAATTTGTTAGCTTTGACGTCATTTTTCAGACATATCTATAATATTAATAGGCAAGGCGAATTCTTGTGACCGATGTAAGTTCACCAGTTTTACCCAGATTTTGACAAAAAATGTATTACTTGAAAGGTGTTTCTTTTTAGCTGTTACCCAGATTTACAGATTTTCATCATCTGGAATATTTTTTTGGAGTTATGATCGTTTAAAGTTGCTACTAACATATACATAAAATTATATAATGTGTTGGTGTTAATGTGTTGAGCAGAGTTCAGAAAAAAACACACACTGAATAAAAAACTCGTACATATATGTAAACAAACATAACTTAGACCAACACACACATATATTTATTTTCATACCAATTATGTTTGTTTTTAAATTTTCTTCGGTGCCCAACACAACCATGACTGTGTTCGTGTTAATATTTCGTTATTTACACGAACATTTTTGTATCACATACTTTTTGTTTCAATCACACATAAAGCACTCATTTTTGAGTGTTGCTTTATTTGAAGTTCATGTTCTGGTACGTCTAATGAAAAAAAACACAGAACATGTACAATAAACAGGTTCGAGTTCAGTTATATTTTAAGTCGTGTTGTGGCTCGTGTAGTAAGAAAAAACAGAACATGTACAATAAACAGGTTCGAGTTCAGTTATATTTAAAAACACGACTTAAAATATAACTGAACACAGTCATGGTTGTGTTGGGCACCGTAGAAAATTTAGAAACGCACATAATTGATATGAAAATAAAGATATGTGTTGGCTGCTTTTGAACAGAACATTGTGTGTTTCATGTGTGTATTTTCTGAACCTTGGTGTTGAGTTTGTTTTCTTCATTTAAGATGAGTTGAATTGTGAAACATACCTTTAGGGTGTTTATTAAATGAAAAAATTCAATTTCTTAGAATTTGCACTCGAATTTCGAGTGCTGGAATCTGGTAGTTGCAATTAATACTGTAATTAATATGCACATTTTTGGTTTTGTTTCAATGGTGCGTGGTAGAGAAGAAGAAAGCATCTACTTCAAAAATTCATACCTACACTGTATTCTTAATCGGAGCGGTTTCTGGCATTTCAGCCTTCATCAGCGATTTATTGAACTTTGTGCTAATTGTTGTTACAATTGAATAGATTGTTTCTATATGAAATTTTTCTACTTAGGGCGGCCGTGAGGTTTGAACCTGCATCTATCTCACATGCACTCGTACTTGCACTTTTTGGTCAGCGCTTTAACACACTCACCTAAAGTCAGGTCTGCGAAAAGTGTGGTTAATTTTTATAAATTTATTCTGATTATAGTTCAAATTCAATTAAATTAACCACAAACCTTTAAAAAAATTCAACTTGATCAATGGCCGAGTATAAGTTCTGCTAATGCAATTTAGATTCTTGCCCTCACTAATAAAAAAAAATTCCAAAATAATTTTAGTTATGAATAACTTTTATATTATTTAATTTAAGTACTTGAATGAACTTTCATCAAATAAATTAAAATCATAGTGTTCTGTAAAATATTACGAGTTTTTGTAGCGACTCCGACTCCACAGCCCTGGCTATAAAGTATTTTTCTATCCCCTTCAGATTCGTTATATCGAAGTTTCCATTCATTTTTTTTGACGAAATTAATATTATTTTAAAACAAGTAAGAAAATTATAGTCGGTCTAGACCGACTATACGATACTCAATTCCATGCGTTTAGAGACCCTATCTCTCAGGCCCAACTAACTGGATATAGAAAATAAGCATAAACCAAATTTGAGTGGGATTTATATTAATTTTTTGGCTGCAGATATGAAAAAGTTAATATCGGATGCTATATCTACATGGGGACTAGGCCCAAAAATGGACCGATCCTGACCATGTTTGGTAAAGTCTCTTGTATTTTGCAAAAATATATAAAAAAAACAAAATTTGAAAAGAATCCGTGCAATATTTTTGTTTTTTGATAGATTTAAGTGAAGATCGGGAAGCAGCTCTATATGGGGCCTATGACTAAGAGTTGTCCCATAGGGATAATTTTTGGACTACTGAGTAATGGATGTAATAAACACATACAAACCCAATTTGACTAAGATTTATATGATAATTTGGATCTTATGGCAATATATGTTGATTTCATAGGGGTCATTTGTATGGGGGTTAGGTCTTAACATGGACCGATTCTCACCAATTTCAATAGCGTTTATCCTATGGCCGATAAAAGCTTATATACCAAATTTCATCAAAATATATTCATATTTGCGACCTGCAGTTTGATTACAAGCTTTACATGGACACACAGACGGACGGACGGACATCGTTAAATCGAATCAGATAGTGATTCTGATTCGATCGGTATAATAAAAGATGGGTCTAGGTCAAATATTTTTGGTAGTCACAAACAGCAGCACAAAGTCATTATACCCAAACCACATAGTGGTATAGGGTATAAAAATAATATATGAAATATTTCGAGTTCAAATTAATTATTTGTATGCTAATAGCTACTCACATTAAGCTTAGACTCCACTTTGACTTTCAGTTTTCAATGAAATTCTTTTTTTTAGATAAGAAATTAACTAAAACTCCAGACTTATATAATATGAACTATAATATTTTATAACACAAATAAATCAATTTGTTAGCTTTGACGTCATTTTTCAGACATATATATAATATTAATAGGCAAGGCGAATTCTTGTGACCGATGTAAGTTCACCAGTTTTACCCAGATTTTGACAAAAAATTTATTACTTGAAAGGTGTTTCTTTTTAGCTGTTACCCAGATTTACAGATTTTCATCATCTGGAATATTTTTTTGGAGTTATGATCGTTTAAAGTTGCTACTAACATATACATAAAATTATATAATGTGTTGGTGTTAATGTGTTGAGCAGAGTTCAGAAAAAAACACACACTGAATAAAAAACTCGTACATATATGTAAACAAACATAACTTAGACCAACACACACATATATTTATTTTCATACCAATTATGTTTGTTTTTAAATTTTCTTCGGTGCCCAATACAACCATTACTGTGTTCGTTTTAATATTTCGTTATTTATACGAACATTTTTGTATCACATACTTTTTGTTTCAATCACACATAAAGCACACATTTTTGAGTGTTGCTTTATTTGAAGTTCATGTTCTGGTACGTGTACTGAAAAAAAACACAGAACATGTACAATAAACAGGTTCGAGTTCAGTTATATTTTAAGTCGTGTTGTGGCTCGTGTAGTAAGAAAAAACAGAACATGTACAATAAACAGGTTCGAGTTCAGTTATATTTAAAAACACGACTTAAAATATAACTGAACACAGTCATGGTTGTGTTGGGCACCGTAGAAAATTTAGAAACGCACATAATTGATATGAAAATAAAGATATGTGTTGCCTGCTTTTGAACAGAACATTGTGTGTTTCATGTGTGTATTTTCTGAACCTTGGTGTTGAGTTTGTTTTCTTCATTTAAGATGAGTTGAATTGTGAAACATACCTTTAGGGTGTTTATTAAATGAAAAAAATCAATTTCTTAGAATTTGCACTCGAATTTCGAGTGCTGGAATCTGCTAGTTGCAATTAATACTGTAATTAATATGCACATTTTTGGTTTTGTTTCAATGGTGCGTGGTAGAGAAGAAGAAAGCATCTACTTCAAAAATTCATACCTACACTGTATTCTTAATCGGAGCGGTTTCTGGCATTTCAGCCTTCATCAGCGATTTATTGAACTTTGTGCTAATTGTTGTTATAATTGAATAGATTTTTTCTATATGAAATTTTTCTACTTAGGGCGGCCGTGAGGTTTGAACCTGCATCTATCTCACATACACTCGTACTTGCACTTTTTGGTCAGCGCTTTAACACACTCACCTAAAGTCAGGTCTGCGAAAAGTGTGGTTAATTTTTATAAATTTATTCTGATTATAGTTCAAATTCAATTAAATTAACCACAAACCTTAAAAAAAATTCAACTTGATCAATGGCCGAGTATAAGTTCTGCTAATGCAATTTAGATTCTTGCCCTCACTAATAAAAAAAAAATTCCAAAATAATTTTAGTTATGAATAACTTTTATATTATTTAATTTAAGTACTTGAATGAACTTTCATCAAATAAATTAAAATCATAGTGTTCTGTAAAATATTACGAGTTTTTGTAGCGACTTCGACTCCACAGCCCTGGCTATAAAGTATTTTTCGATCCCCTTCAGATTCGTTATATCGAAGTTTCCATTCATTTCTTTTGACGAAATTAATATTATTTTAAAACAAGTAAGAAAATTATAGTCGGTCTAGACCGACTATACGATATTCTATTCCATGCGTTTAGAGACCCTATCTCTCAGGCCCAACTAACTGGATATAGAAAATAAGCATAAACCAAATTTGAGTGGGATTTTTATTAATTTTTTTTGGCTGCATATATGAAAAAGTTCATATCGGATGCTATATCTATATGGGGACTAGGCCCCAAAATGGACCGTTCCTGACCATGTATGGTAGTCTCTTGTATTTTGCTTTTTTGATAGATTTAAGTGAAGATCGGGAAGCAGCTCTATATGGGGCCTATGACTAATGGTTCTCCAATAGGGACCATTTTTGGACTACTGATTAATGGATGTAATAAATACATACAAACCCAATTTGACGAAGATTTATATGATAATTTGGACCTTATGGCAATTTATGTTGATTTCATAGGGATAATTTGTATGGGGGCTAGGTCTGAACATGGACCGATTCTCACCAATTTCAATAGCGTTCATCCTATGGCCGATAGAAGCTTATATACCAAATTTCATTGAAATATATTCATATTTACGACCTGCAGTTTGATTACACACAGACGGACGGACGGACGGACATCGTTAAATCGAATCAGATAGTGATTCTGATTCGATCGGTATAATTAAAGATGGGTCTAGGTCAAATATTTTTGGTAGTTACAAACAGCAGCACAGTCATTATACCCAAACCATATAGTGGTATAGGGTATAAAAATTATGAACATAATAAATGTAAAATAACATCAAAAGCTGTGCCAATATTTTTTTTTTAATTAGGATAGTGCTAGCTCCAGCTAGCCATAATGTCAGATTTTTGCGTCGTATGTTACGAAATCGAAAGAAACATTTTTTGGTTTATAAATGTTAAAAAAAAAATGTGGCATCACTACTTATTAAGATTGGCTGAGCAGCTGATTTGTGTTGACAATGTATATATTAAATAGACAAGACTTGTCTCGATTAAAAAAAAAACACACATCTTAAAAACATAAATTCAACAACAAATAATCAAAAGATAAAATTAAACTTCATTCCAAAAACTAACTCTGAAAGTTTATTTTATAAACATCTTTTATATAAATAGCTCCCAGTTTAAACTGCAAGGTGTGTATTCATAATTAGAAAAAAAACAATAAATTTATAATAAAAAAACAAAATACAATGAGCACACCCTGTAATACAACAGCAACAATAACAAGAAAAAAAAACAAGTAAGAAAATTATAGTCGGTCTAGACCGACTATACGATACCCTATACCATGCGTTTAGAAACCCTATCTCTTAGGCCCAACTAACTGGACATTGAAAATAAGCAAAAACCAAATTTGAGTGGGATTTTTATTAATTTTTTTGGCTACAGATATGAAAAAGTTCATATCGGATGCTATATCTATAAAGGGACTAGGTCCAAAAATGGACCGATCCTGATCGTGTTTGGTAAAGTCTCTTGTATTTTGCAAAAATATGTACAAACAAAATTTGAGAAGAATCAGTGCAACAATACTTTTGTTTTTTAATAGATTTAAGTGAAGATCGGGAAGCAGCTCTATATGGGGTCAAAGGGATCATTTTTGGACTACTCATTAGTGGATGTAATGAACGCATACAAACCCAATTTGAGTAAGATCTATATGACAATTTGGATCTTATGGCAATTTATGTCGATTTCATATGGGTAATTTGTGTGGGGGCTAGGTCTGAACATGGACCGATTCTCACCAATTTCAATAGCGTTCATCCCATGGCCGATAAAAGCTTATTTACCAAATTTCATCAAAATATATTCATATTTGCGACCTGCAGTTTGATTACAAGCTTTACATGGACACACAGACGGACGGACGGACGGACGGACGGACATTGTTAAATCAACTCAGAAAGTGATTCTGATTCGATCGGTATAATTAAAGATGGGTCTAGGTCAAATATTTTTGGTTGTTACAAACAGCAGCACAAAGTCATTATACCCAAACCACATAGTGGTATAGGGTATAAAAAGAGAATGTACGCTCGTCTTACATACTGAAATGTCGTCTGGCCAAGAGGATGAATAGTTGCATGAATGTAAGACTGGGATGGGGAATGTGAACAAGATATCAACAAATGCAACAATTTGACTTAGTCAGCACGAAATTTTTTTTATTTTCACAGTTGTAAAGCAGAGCATTTTTTTATTTATTTTGTTTTCCCAATTACATTGTTGTTTTACAGAACACGTTTTCCAACTACACTGACGGCTGGCAAAGAAAACAATAATAACCATACTTAAAAGAAACACTAAACAACGCTTCACTTAACTGCGGTACTTAATAGCAATTATAAATGGTACTTTATGTTTTTTTTTTTTTTGGTACTGGTAATGTAAATTCGAACATTGCTTTTTGTTTTTAATATCTAATAAATACATTTTATTTATTTTATTAAAATTAAATTTAATTCAAATCCATATTGTGGGTTTTGTATTTGTATCTCATTTCTATTTCGTATTTGGCTATTCTTTCATCTTTTTCTATTTCAAGCTTTCTCAGCTCAAAATTTTGTTTTAGCTTCATTTCTTCCAAATCCAATTCACGTTTTATTTTATACTCTTCAATATCAATTTTTTGTCTTTCCAACTCAAAATTTGTTTCCAAATATTTTGTTTGCTCGGACTGAGACAATTTCAAATTGCTTATACCAGAGTTTAAAAAGATTGAGGATGTAACAGATCTTGGGTTTGATATGTTTACCGGAGAAGTTGATGGTGAAACAGCAACGTGATTTGATGAGACTTGTAAAATCGATGAAGAAACAACTTTAGTGGCCAAAGATGTTGAGGGACTTGATAGATTTTCTGATAGTAATGCGGATCCATAATCATCACTATTTGTAGTGGTTAGTAAGTCTTTCTCATATGTTATTTCAAAAAGTGTAGGCTCCGGTGTTTCAGTTTTAATAAATGTTCTGGAATCAGAATTAGAATCTTCTGAAATATATAAGTTGGACGATTCAAAAACTTTAACGAGTTCGGTATTCTGATTGTCTGCAAAGATTTGGTACAACAAATCAAAGTGTGGGCAAATATTATAAATTTTGTCTGTAAATAAAAATATAGACTTTTTTATTATTTTTCAATATTTTTTTTCTTTGGTCATTTTTGTCATTAAAATTTGTATTTACAATACCTTTGTCCTCATATACCAATTCGGCAGCCCTTTTAAATTTCTGTTTGAGATATCGCATTTTCCATCGCACAATATTCCAAGTGGCTGATATCTGAATTTCCTTTAGCATTTTTTTATAATAAATTTGTGCAGTTGGTTTCTAGAAAATGGTACAAATATATTTTTTTTAAAATTATTTATATATGTGCAAATGTTTAAACAGAAAGCTTACCTCAAAACTTTTTGGATCGATAATGATGAAATTAAGCATTTTTATTAATTCACTGTCTTTCCATTTTTTCGATGGATATTTTCGTTTTCCTTTTCGTGCCTCCATTATTTCTGCAATTAAAATTGAGATTTTCTTTTTGAAATTGAGAGAATTCTTAACGTAGTGGAGATATTCCACTGGCTATTGGGAAACTTACCAATAAAATTAAGATTTTTCAATTGAATTTGATAAAAAAAAAACAAAAAAAAAAAGCAATTCCATGGCTAATTTCTTAAATTTTAAGCGAAAAATCTATATTTCAATTCAATTCTTAGAAATATTTAATGGAAAATGCTATTATCATTGCAAATGTATAAATTTTTAAAAATTATGAAAAATCTCAATTTCATTAGAAATTTTTTCTCAATATCTTTTTGGAAAGCTCTCAACTCTAGTTGTAAAATAATGAAGGACTTGTATAAGACACTTATTTGGTAACAACTTTGCAAGAGATTTCGAAGCAGGTTGAGTTAACGGTGAGCACTGATATATAGAAGGTGCCCATTCCATAAAATTTGTATGAAAAATTCAACACATTGAAATATTTTTTTAAATTTACACATATAAATTTTAAACATTTCGATACGTTTCGTTTCATAGAATGACGCTCTAAATTATTTTTACCTTCATTGACTATACTCGACCAAACAAAAAAACACACTTGTTTTCGAAATTTGAGCCATAACCAGTCTAAATGGGATGTTTGCTCTAATAAATACAAATTTTATAAGAATCGGCACATACACATTAATCAATACTAGTATAGCCCAGCACTCGAAATTCGAGTGAAAATTCTGGGAAATATTATTTTTTCATTCAATTTTTGTCTTCCAATGTTTTCTAATCGATATATATAAAAAAATTATGAATATTTAAATGAGCCTTAAGGTATGTTAATCAATTTTAGCAATTCTTAATTCAACGCAGAGCGTCTGATATATAATTTAAATCATTCGCATTAACAGGGTGTAACGAATTATTGTAAATATTTTATTTTATTTAATTTAATATATTTTTAAGACAGATTAAACATAAACTAGCCGATTCCAGCCCTCGAAATTCGAGCGCAAATTCTAGAGTTTATTTTTTCATTGCATAAAGAGCCTAAAAGTATGCTAATCAATTATAGCCAATTCACAAATCAACACAAAAACAAACCCATTTTTATTACAAACACATTAACAAATTTAATAAACACACACATAGCATTGTATAATTTTATGTATGTGTTAGTAGCAACTTTAAATGCAATTTACTCTAAATAAAGGAAAAAATTAAAAATTTGCAAATCTGCAAAACGGCTAAAAAGAAATACATTTCAAACAATATACGTTTGGTCAAAATAGGGATAAAACGGTAGAACAAAAGATCAGTCACAAAAAATCGCCTAGCCTATTAATATTATAGATTTTATCATTCTCAGCTTCTCCTCCATATGAACTATAACTATGCCAGTTTTCACACTCCTCCGTGCCCGCATATTGCTTAAAAAGGGAACTAAAAATTTAGCTTCACGTATTAATATATCAATTCAATTATATATTCTTCCTTTATTTACATATTTTAACAAATTTGATATTTACATATGAGATCTTATCTTTACATATAGATATTGCAACAAAATATATGTATATAAGATCTAAAGATAATAAATAGTTTTTATTTGATGTTTTAATGATTTTTAAAGGAAAATGGGAGGAAAAATCTTTATATGATTTAATATATTCAAATACTATCTGAAAATATTTATATGCTTATAGGTTTAATAGAAATAATAGACCTCTATAAGCAAATAATTTTCAATTTGGTGAGTAGTGTTTTTATACACTAAACCACTATGTGGGCAGGGTATAATGACTTTATGCTGATGATTTTAACTACCAAAAAATTGGACCAAGACTCATTTTCGACTCAGAATCGCTTTCTGAGCCCATTTAGCGATGTCCGTCGACTTAAATTACCATAATATCCAAATTATTATATAGATCACGGTCAAATTAGTTCTATATATGTTTATTACATCCATTTATCAGTGGTCCAAAAATAAATCCTATACAATTCACTTAAATCGATTAAAACAAAAATATTGCACAGATTTTTCTCAAATTTGGGTTGTATATTTTTTTTGCGAAAATTAAGTGACCTTGTCAAATATAATTAGGATCGATCCATTTTTCGACCTAGTCCCCATATAAATATAGCCTCCAAAATGAACTTTTTCTTATCCGAAGGCAAAAAAGTGAATAACAATGTCGCTCAAATTTGGTTTATGGTTTATCTAATGAGTTGGACCAAAGACATTGGGTCTCTAAACGCATGGTATAATGAATAGTGGACCAAGACCGACAATAATTTTCTTACATGTTTTTTCATTTCTTATGTAGATAATTAAATTTTTTTGTTGAGTAGATTATTAAATATAGATTGCACAGTGCTGATTACTACTCTTTTCGTCTTTAAAGCGACAAACTATCCACAATTAATTAAAGGATTTTTTTCTTTTTGTTGTATTAGGTAGTACTAACGAATTGGTTAGCTGTCAAACAAGCTGTCATCATTAATAAACTCACGATAAAAAACGCTACCAAATTATCCACACTCACACTCACGCGCACTTCGTGATTCGTGATTTTTATGGCGGACGTATACGTCCATATGAGTAAGCCATCCGTCAAACGGTGGATAGATTTCGTACTACATACTCTCTAATTAAAGCAGTAACACCAACACATCAAAGGAATATACTTAGTAAGTAGAATATTGCCGCTGTAAACGAAAGTGGGGAAGAAGATCCAAATTTATCGATTTACAGTCCGTCGCAAGAATTTGTCCGTCCACCACGTGGAAAATTTTCCGCAAAGATCTTAGGCTACACCTTTATAAGATCCGCCGATTGGACTCGAGAGCAGTTGGGGAAGCTGACCCGATGTTTTATCGCAAAATTATTTTTAGCGATGAAGCTCATTTTTGGCTTAGCGGGTCTATTAATAAACAAAAGTGCCACATATAGAGTAAGAGCAATACACAGCGGACTCTATAGATTCCATTACATCCAGAAAAATTCACCATTTGATGCGCTGCTGGCATCATCGGACCTTATTTTCTCAAAAAAGAAACCGGAGCTCGCGTTACCGTCAATGGAGATCGTTACCGCACCATGATCAATGATTTTTTTGTTTGAAAATATGGATGACATTGATCTGGGCGATATGTGGTTTGAACAGGATGACGCTACGTGCCATACGGCGACCACAACCATCAACTAATTTTAATCAAAATTCGGCGATAACTTGACTTCGAGAAATGAACCTCTTAATTGGCATCCAAGTTCGTGCGATTTGATATCTCTAGATTATTTTCTGTAGGCCTACTGAATTATGCTGATAAATTAGCTACAATTAAAGGCCACCATTTTTCGTGCGGTAAGGGAAGCAATTGTCGAAAAGGTGACCCAAAATTGAACGTCTAGAATGCGCTTCGTCAAGAACAGCAGCGGTGCCCAAATATATATATCCGAATTCACTTCAAAGTGATCTTTAAAAAAAAAATATTTTTTGATTAACGTGTAATTTTTTGTGTTATTTTTTACTATTTCAAGTTCTATCGGGCTTACAAAATTAAGCTTTCTAAGCCATTCTACACAAATCTTTCCCATTTCAGCATTAATAGAAGTACCTAAATATGCAATACGACCCGTTAATAATACTTTAACTCGATGTTATCTCAATGGAATGTAGCGAAATATATGCTTTCTTCTTCTCTACCACGCACCATTGAAACAAAATTAAAATTTGGATATAATTGCAATATGTCTGAAAAATGACGTCAAATCTAACAAACTATTAAAAAATTTTGCATCAGAGCATCATATCAAATATTTGTAAAAAGTACATTCTACATATGTACAAACAATTCATCACATATGTCAACTCTTACGAAACTGAGAATAGTGGAAACAAATTAAAAAATTCAAAAATAACAATTGTTTGTTTGGAGAGAGTTGTATCTTCTAAAATTAATACGAAGTAATAGCTGTATGGTACGAAAACTGATTCTTAACCACATTGCCCGTAGGCCTGACTTAAGGTGAGTGTGTTCAAGCGCTGACCAAAAATTGCAAGTACGAGTGTATGGAGATAGACGCAGGTTCAAACCTCACGGCCGCCCTAAGTAGAAAAATTTTATATAGAAACAATTTGTTCAAGAAAAACATAATTCATCACAGTGTATAAATCCTGATGAAGGCTGAAATGCCAGAAACTAGTCTAATTAAAGCTACAGTGTAGTTATTAATTTTTGAAATTTATGCTTTCTTCTTCTCTATCATACACCATTGAAGCAACGAAAGTCGCAAAAATCTTCTTGCTTTGAAACTTACCCCAAACAATTCCTTATTATTGTACATATTTGGAATAAACTTCTTTATTCCTTGTCTGTTAAAATGTACTTCAATGTTATATTCAAAGAAAACACAAGTGAGAGTGTTAAATTTGACAGTACCGAATCCTTATTACGTTTACATTAATATCTGGAATTTATACTTATACCAGGGTTGGAAAAAATCATGATTTTTTCGGAAAAAATCAAAAAATCAGATTTTTTCAAAAAATCCATACAAAATTGTGATTTTTTGCGATTTTTTTGATTTTTTTGATTTTTTCGATTTTGCTACAACTTTCCTCAAAAAAAATCGACCACACCGAAAAATAATCCATGTCTCTACCAAACTAAAAGTTTTCCACCAACTTTGGTGGATTTTTACCACAGTGGCAACTCTGAGTTTAATTATATTTTGAGATAAAACTGGCTGTAAAAGAAATGGGGAATCCCGGTTTTGTAAACTTTGCGTATTTGATGAAAGAAAAGAAAGAATGTGCGTTCTGAAAAGCGAACGACTGTGTTGAACGATAGTAAGAATCGTTTATTTTTGTTGCCTGTTGATATTGTTGTGCGGTGTGCTTGAATAAATTAATTTAATATTTACAAAGATGCCTCGCTATAAGGATGTGATTTGGGAGCATTTCACAATAAAACAGAATTCTAAAACTGGCTGTCGAGCGATATGCAAAAATTGTAAAAAAGAAATGCAAGGTTTGGTGAAGCGGATGAAAAGCCATTATGAAAAATGCAAAAATAATATTCCGGATGACGATGATGAAGTTACAGGTAAGTTAATGCAGTTTTCACCATTGTATTTTTGGAATAAAAAATATTTATTTTTCAGAATCTGCGCCACCTTCTGAACCTACCACCTCTGTATGTTCTTCTGGTAAAGGCGACGAATGCGCGGCACCATCTCTTAAAAAAAAGGAGCTACCTGGAAATAGTTTAAGTCCGTTTATTGTAAAAACGCCCACATTTATGAAAAAAAAGCTTGACCTACAAATAGCAAGGTCTATGTTTGCCACCAACTGTAGTTTCAGATCTATCGAACATCCACAAGTAAAAAAAGCTCTTTCATTATTGCGTCCAGGTTATATCCCCCCATCTCGGAAGGATATCTCAGGCAAATTATTGGATGAAATATACCATGAAGAAAGAGAACAGTGCTTCTCTAAGCTATTTGATAGTTTTGTCAATATGTCTGTTGACGGTTGGTCAAACGTTCATAATGAACCGGTAATTTGTGCTGCTATTACTACTGAGCAAAGTGAAGTGATCCTCTTTGAATCGGTGGATACAACAGGAAAACCGCACACTAGTGAATATCTTACTGAAATTTGTGAAGTTTTAATAAAAAAATTGAAGTCTCAGTACAATTGCAATGTGGCAAGTTTGGTCACCGACAACGCTTACAATATGGCTAAAATGCGGAACGATTTAAAAAAAAGCGACATAATCACATACGGCTGTTCAGCACACTTGTTGAACTTACTTTCCAAAGATTTCGAAATTGGCATTATCAAGGAACACGTAGTGCAAATAGTTAAATACTTCCGAAACAATCATGCAGCTAGCGCATTGTACAAAGCAGAAGGAGGTAGAGCATTAGTGCTGCCAAAAGATGTTCGTTGGAATACTGTATCTGACTGTTTCGAAGTTTTTTTGTCGGAGTGGCAGAAGCTACTGAAAGTGTGTGAAGAAAATAGGGACGTTATCGATTCTGATATTAGGACAAAAGTTGAAAACATGGTCATAAAGCGATCAGTGGAAGATTTTCTCTTAATTTTGAAGCCAATATCTGTAGCACTGGATACTTTACAAAGGAATAATGCAAATCTGTCTACAGCGGTAACGGCTTGGAAGAAACTTGAAGCTAAATTTGATGATGCTGATATAAATGTCAGCCAAATGTCGAAGTTTCAAAAGAGGTATCAACAAGCAATGACTCCCAGTCACTTTTTGGCATTTTTATTAGACCCAACCCAAACAGAATTCACACTTACAGATATAGAAGAAGAAAGTGCGTTGGAGGAAGCACAAAATCACTATGATGGTTCAGTTTTGCTACCATTGATAGTAAAACTTAAGTCAAAATCAAAACCATTCCAAAGTATGATGTTCGTACCAGCAGTGTTAAAAAATGTAACACCATTAGAGTGGTGGATTTCACAGAAGAACATATTTACCGAAGTAGAATACTCTACGATTTTTCCAATTGTTAAGCAATTGTTTGGGGCGATAGCTTCTTCAGCTGCTGTCGAAAGAGTGTTTTCTACATTTGGCATTGTTCATAGTAAATTAAGAAACCGACTGGGAATTCAAAAAGCTGGAAAGCTGGTGTTTTTGTTTAAGCATTATAATAATGATATTGATTTCTCAGATGTCAACGATTCCTGTCTTTAACATGTATATATTTGTTTGTTTTTTGTTAATTTCTGTAAAAAAAATATATTTTTGTGAAAAAAAAAAAATAAATATATTTGATTAAATCACTGATTTTTATCGAAAAAATCATTTGATTAAATCATGATTTAAATCATGATTTAAATCAAAATGATTAAATCATGCCAACCCTGACTTATACCAAATGTAAACAAAATATTTGATAAATTTAATGCTATATTATTACAACATATACATCGAATTATAAAAATTTGTTGGAGGTGTTTTCATTTTTTTTTTTTTTTTTGCGTGTCTTGGCGCAACAATACCCGATTTACCACAATAGAAACCTGCTCTAAATAATGACAAACCATAAGACTAATATAATTTTTAAAAACATTACAATAACAGCAATAACATATTTTTGAAGAGTTTTCAACATTTTCATTCAAATGCAGGGATTAATTGAACCGATTTGGAAAATTTTGAGCAGCAATCTGCTCAGGATATCGATGAATCACTTTCATTGAATATGAACAACCCAGCTGACTTATTGACTGCATGATTATGGTTTCCACAGACGAACAGACGGACATAAACTCTTTTTGTTATAAAGATCAACAATATGCCTATATATTAAGGAGTCCATTTTTTTTTATAATTATTATAAATGGAATGAATGGGTTCCTGGTCATATAGGAATACCAGGAAACGAATTTGCCGATGCAGCTGCAAAAAGCGCTATACACAGACCATTAATAATCGAAGTACCGCCACTAATATCAGTGATAACTAACTTTCATAGCAATCTCCAACATGAACTATTACAACAGCAATGGAATAACTCCAATAGCTTTTTAAGATCACACAATAGCAGCATAACCAGACCGTCCTACAACATAAACCTAAGTCGAGAAGATTGTATTATTATAGCACGAACTAGACTTGGGACTACAAGATTCACCACACAACATTACTATGAACGCACACAACCAACCGAATGTAATCACTGTTTCGAAAGACTCACAATCAACCACATATTTGTAGAATGCCCGCTAACTTCCACCGACGAAGCGTTAGAAGAAGTTCTCAACCCCAACAACAGGGACTCAATCAAAAAAATCAAGAATATTCTAAAATCTGCCAAGGTCTTAAATGAAGTTTAAATAAATCATATTTAGTGTAATGGCCTAGTGAGCCCGCACTATTTTTTTTTAAAGAATTTTAGAAATTCATTTTTTGTAAAATACTTCCAATAAATAAATAAATAAATAAATGAAAGGTATAAAAAAATGGGGCATACATCAACTGATGTGAAGCAGTTGATGGAAGTTATTATTGCACGAATACTTTTGCATATTACAGTATATGTTTAACTGGCTTAAGCCAACAGCACAGTAGCATTAAAAATAACTGAATATTAAAATATTTATTTGCCAATATCTCTAAAATTTTCTAAATATTTCAAATTATGTTTATCTGTAGCTAAAATTTCAATAATATAATATATAAAGTTGTCCAAATATTGGACATTGATTTTTAAACGTATATTATTTGAAATCGAAATAAGTCTGTTTCCAAATTGAAATTCAAAAAATTAAATAAAATCTTGGCACCAACTAAATTTTTTTCAATACGGGCCACAGTTAGTTCACTCAACATATTGAGAATTGATTTCTTAATAAATTGACATATGCAACCGTGATGCTTCGCTTTTTAATTTTACGTTATTTCTCTACATTCTCATATCAGTGGGTAAGAGGAATTTTCAATTTTGGCAAAGTAATTGTTATTAATCCGGCGTATAAAGTCCTTCGGATTGCGATTGAACATTGCCAAACATTCCTTTTAAGTTGTCATAAGATTGCATTTATGGTTGAGTGTGATCAATTGCGACATCCATCACGCGGATGACCAGGATTTTTAACGTGGCGACCTTTTGGGCGACCTGAACGGTTGGTGTCACTTGCATTGGTTGATATGCAGAGTCCGCAACCCTTTCTTTGGTTTCAGTAATGATTTTGGGTGCAAAAAATATTGTTTTATGGGCACTCGAAATTCATTTTTTTCCATTTTTGCAAAATTCTCAAGGATGTCTGATTTCAATGGCTGTCAAGCACAAACTAAATGACGCCGCTTGCTGAAAATTTTATAGTAGTCGTTTAACATATGGTAATTCTCAGGAGCTGTGTTGATTATGAACTACGAGGAAAGTTCAATTTCACTGTTTTTACTTCTTCGTATAGGATTCTCCGGGTAAAATCCATTGTTTTAACTGCTGTTTCAATTCTAGTGTACAGTGGTGAATCCATGTTACATCAACAGTTATGTATCGGCAAAGAAATTTATTAGGAACGCGAAGAAATAGCTCTAAGCCAGCTACTAAATTAGTCACACGATTGCGATTGTGAGCAAGCGTGGCACCTATCTCCTTGATAGATTTAACATATCCAAATTTTATTGCAAAATTGAAATTACTGAACCAATATGCCCGTGGCCTCAACTAGTTCAGGCACTTTAACTCGTCGATCACTCAGAATTATATTGTGGATTTTATCGATGATATCCGAAGTAACTGCATCAACTGGAGGTCCAGAAAAAAGTTCATCATTTGTAGATGTACAACCAATTCTATCTTGATTGTCTTCAACGCTGGTGCAGATGTGATTTTTTTTTTAGCTATTTTGCCTTTCAAGTAGAAGTGTTTGAGAACATCAGATTTATTTAAAATATTTTACATTGTGTTTGAACGTTACAGTTTTTTTGTTGTATTGTAATTATACAAACTTCTTTTTATACTATTTAAATTTTTTATTTCTGTTTATTTAACGATCGTATGTTTAAAAACATATATATATTTTAAGTACATAGGCGGTCTCTATTTTTTGTGCAGAATGCTTTAAAAACAAAACAAATTTAATTGAAACCCGCGGAAGACCAAAAAAGACATCACCAACGACAGATAATCGTTCCGTAGAATTCCGAAGAGTTCCTTTGCTACGACAAATAAATTTGAAAACACGTTTAGCCTTTGCACGAAATCATTTAATTTGGTTCGGACCAGATGGCGAATAAAAATGACGCAGTATTTTGTGGAGCGACGAAACAAAAAAAAATTTATGTCGAAAATTTAGCCTAAAAGTTGAAAAAGTATGAAAAATCACATTTTTCTTCAAATCCGCTGAAATTAAAACGCTGCCCTCGGCAAATTAAGAACAGGATACCTACAATATTTGGCATTTTTAATCAGATATATTTTGTTAATAAGACCTTAAAGTCCAATCGTTGATTTCGGTAAATTTCTTGAACAAAATTTTTGAAAAAGTAAAATTGGAGATTTTGAAATAGCGTTAAAAAATACGTTCCGCTTTGACATTAATTTAGAACGGCATAGCAACAGACGAGATGCAAAATGCTTTACATAAGATGAGGGTCAGGAGAATGCAAAAATATTGTTGTTGTAAATTATTTCAATGTCACGATTTTGTTAATCAAGTGTTCTGCGGCGCATTTATTGCCTGGGGAACTTGATAAAGGGTTTTTCAATAAGAGCGCTACAAAAGTTTTTTTAGATAAAACAAAAACGGTTTTGGATATTAATGAAATTCTTTATTCCTGTGAAAGTGTTGTGTTGTTTATAAATGTGTATTTGTGTGAAGAAACAAAAACAAAAATAAGAGAAAGCTTAATTTTTATTTTGTTTAAAATAAATTATTAATATGGAAGATATCAATGTCCTTTATTTATATTTATTTTTTCTTTTTTAGTGTGCAAGAATAAAAATGTCAACAAAATCAGCTATTCATTAAAAAAGTGTTGCATAGTTGTAATTTTATGTTCTATTCCAACCATTAAAATCGCAACATCTTAAATGTGTGAGGCAAACATTATAAAAATATAACTTTATAGAGTGTAACATTTTTTTTTTTTTTTCAGAAAAGAAAACGCGATACGATTACAAATCGAACAACTCATTGTGAACCTATTAAAGACTTTCGATTGCCTCAAAATAGCTATTGTCCTCTAAATAGAAAGCAGTAAGAAAATTACTGTCGGTGGTCTACACCGACTATACGATACCCACTACCTCGAGTTTCGAGAAAAGGTGTTTGGATATACTCATACAATTTTTACTTTAACAGTTTCTATTTCAATCATACAGTTTTTAGTACAGTTAATTTCAAATAAAGAATTAAGTTGTTTTTCAAAGAAATATTTATTTTAACTTTTTTTAAACAATTAACTGTACTTAAAGTAAATTTCTGGATATCGTTTGTATTTTTCGTTTTATTTATTTTTTTTTTTATCAATTTCAAAAAAATATTCTTATTTATTCTTTTTTCTTAAAATGTTTGTTTATATACAATGGTATTTACTGTGTGTGTATATACAGTCTGTCAAGAAATTGTTTGCACAATGAATATATTTTAAATTATTTTACTTGAAGAACGAATAACAAACGCAAATCAATATATTTTTAACTTTTTTGAAGTCAATTATGTTTATTAATTCATTTGATTTCCGTACAAACATCAAGCACAAACGTCAAAAAATTTATTTTTTTTTTTGAACAATACCTAGATTTTTTTTTTTAAATTTGAACAAGTGTTTAATAGCATTTTGCAAACATTTTTTTGGCGCTATTTAATATGCCGTGTTGGTTTTAATTTTACTTTTAACTTGATTTTTTGGGTTGAAATCATATATATGTATTTTTTTTTATATTCGAGTTACAAATTAAATAATAAACCAAATTAGTTTTAAAAAAAAAAATCAAAAATATATTGATTTGAGTTTATTCGTTCTTCAAGTAAAATAATTTAAAATATATTCCTTGGGCAAATAATTTCTTGACTAACTGTATATTTGAATGATAACGTGTACAAATGTTGCTGTAAACATTGCTTTTGCTATACAAAAAAAGAGACTAAAAAGCAAAAAAATAAACTACTTATCGCTTTTGTTACTGATTTGTAGTTAAAATTTTGTCAGTAAAAAAAAAATAAATTATAGGTATATGCTTTGGGTTCAACTGAAAATGTAAAAGTCCGTTTTTCCAGTGTTTATTCATTTGTTTTAATATACACTTAGGGCCATTATTACAACTTGCCAATAGCTAAAGTTAGGATGTTATCGGGCAGATTATTAGTTTTTCGTTATTACAACTATACTTTAAGTTAAAAGTGACCGATAAGCTAAAGGGAAGATATTGTTGCCTTTAACTTTTAACGTGAGGTTTATGTATATAATTTTGCCACATTTTCTGATCTATGAAGAATAAATTCACACCAATTTAATTTTGGAAATAAATTTATTTGCATATACTTAAATATATGCTTGTACATGTTTTAAAAAGTTTTATAAATATTTACAACAATTATGCAACTTATAATAAAGGTTTTTAGTTTTTACTCTATTAATAGTTTTTACTCTATTAATTAATTGTTTGCTTGCGAACAAATAAAGGAACGTTGCCACTACGTATTTTATAAAGCAATTCATTTGGTCAAAAGTAATCGGTATTTCCTTTGGTGTTGCCACAATATCAAAAATATTAATTTTATTTTACTGGGAAGTTGTAATAACGAAAAGAAGTTAAAGGTAATTTTATTGCTCACTTTAGCTAAAGTTACCTTTAACTAACATTTACTTTAAAGGGAAGTTGTAATAATGGCCCTTAATCGCAAAAATCTATATACGACTTGATTTTTTCAAAAAAATATACTTTTTAATAGAAATATATTAAAAAATTATATTTTTTTAATTAAACAGTATAAAAGATAATTAAAATAAATAAAAAACATCACAATTCATATAATTAAACAATATTAAATAAAAAAAATATAAAATTCAGTCGCCTTAGAAATAGCAGGTCTTCATATGAAGTATTTTTGTTGTTTCAGCGGAAATATTTGCCCATTCTTCCTTCAAAATAGTTTTTAGCTGAGAAATAGACGATGGCTGCCTATTCTTAAGTTTTTGCTTCAAATGAGGCCATAAATGTTTGATGACATTTAGGTCTGGGGTTGTGGAGGATATGGAAGCTTCGATTTTATGTTATAAAGTAGCCATTCTCTGAGTTCTGCTTGGGGTCGTTATCATGCATAATTATAAAATCATCTTTCAGATTTAATTTTTCAACATTCGGCACAAAATTGTTTTTCAAAATCACCACGACTATCCATAATACCATCAATAAATCTTAATTTTCCGACTCCATTAGCACTCATGCACCTCCCACACCGTCACCGAACCACAACCATGTTTTACAGTACTGCATAAATTTTTTTGTTCCAAGGCAGTACCCTTCTTTCTCCAAACTCTTGCCGGGCCATCGTTTCCAAAAAGGTTAAATTTATATTCATCTGCAAAAATAACCCTTTCCAAAAACATAGGGTCATTTAAATGATCGTCTTTGTACTTATCAGCATAATCATAACGTTTCTTTTTATTGGTGGGGCTAATGTACGGTTTTTTTCTATTTATGGACGACTTGAGTTCAACTTTTCTAAAGCAGCGACGACGACTTTTTTGGATTCTCGATGACTTCTCTCACAATTTTACACCTTAATCTTTCATTATTCTTAACTTACATAGCGCTCAGTTCTTTTATAGTTCTTAAGGGTTGTTTGGACTGTAAATTTTGACAAATTAACGATTTCCCCCGATTTGATAGCGAGATAACTAATTTGCGAACATCGGTTGATATTTCCTTTCTTTTCGCCATTTGTTGTTGTATTGCATTAATATTATTTTAAAAAAATTATACAAAACCTCATCCACGTAGTTCAAATGAAACTAATGAACTCCAAATTTGAAATAAAGAGCGTTACAGTGCGTTTACATCTAAGCAAAATCTAGTGTATACGAGATTTCAATCGGAATCTAGCTCATTTTTACTAGATTTCCCATACAAAACAAAATCTAGCTCGTTACTAGATTTGTGCAAAATCTCACAAAATCTTGTCAGACTACCAAATGATACTACTGTGTTTTTTTAATATTGTATTAGAAAATAAAAGCAAACATGTTGAATAAAAAGGAAATAAAATATTAATTATTAACAAAAAAAAAAATGACGAATCTATAATAAAAAAAATATTTAGTAATTGAAAAGTTATAACTTTTTATACTGAAATATGCCCATTCCAATCTGCTAAATAATAATTGTGGATAATGAATTTGTTTTTGTTGTTCAAACAATACATTTAACAAATGCAGATTTTTTTTTCGCAAAATTTCTATTTAAGTTTGTGCTTTTTTCATTATTGATGCATAATATAATTATAAAATCTGTTCCTTTTTTAGAATTTTCCATATTTTATTTTCGTATTGATTTGTTTATTTTTGGTATTTCTAGTTTATATGTTTTAAGCCGATCCTGCTAATTAGTGAGTAGTTAAAATTTTTGGAACTATTAACGAAAAATTATGGTTAAAATAGATAAAATTGTACAGCGTATGTAGAGTTTTGCGACTAAGTGTACATTTTCATTTAAGATTTAACGACAAAATATTTTGAGTGTATAAACAAGCAGCTTCATACGAGGGCCAAGAATTGTTGTATAGGGTTTATTTTTGGACTACTGATTAATGGATGTAAAAAACACACATAAAACCAATTTGACCCATGTGATATTCTGGATCTTGTGGCAATTTTTAAGTCGATCTCCTAGGGGTTATTTATAAGGGGGACTTAACATGCACCGATTGTCAACAATTTCAATAGCGCTCATTCTATGTTCGGCAAAAAAACCAATAAAATGTTAATGATCAAAATTTAGAAGCCAACAACTTTGAAAATATGGGCAAAAGTGCACTTTATGGGGCGCACCGCGAAAAAAAAAATGAAAAATCCCCCTCCTGGAATTAATCCGGAGATTACGAAAATCGATACGAGAGGTGGGAAAATGCCATGAGATACATCAAAATAAAGCTTGTGGACCCACCTTTTATTCAGTTAATATAAAACCATACATGACATACGTCTATTTATGAGATAATCCCATATTAAAAAAAATACTCTCTCACAAAAATGCAAAATTTGCAATAGGTTCATAATGGGTTAATGGATTTCAAATTTTAAAATACCACATAGAAGGCACTCAAATAAGCTTTCCAACGATATATATATTGTCGAAATCCGATACTAAATAACAAAGTTATACAGTAGTCAATATCAAAACTTTGGGGGTCCATAACTCGGAAAATAGGCTCGACCGACAAAAAAAAAATATTTCACTGGAATCACATTAAAAAGTTTTATAAGTGGTAAAAATTTTGAACCGATCGGGGCATCGCCCCTAAACTAGACTTAAGCCTCGATTTTCGTAATCAGCGAGTGATTTTGATTAGGATAGGGGTGCGCCCCACAAAGTTCATTTCAGCCAAAATATGTAACGCCGACACAAAAAATTGGGCTTTTTCTTTTTTTTTCAATTAATAATAATTAGTGCCACGACTCGTTTTAGAACTAAATACAATTGTACCACCTCTCCCATCTCTAACATACGCTTATGTATTAATTTCATTCGTTGCTATAATACAATTGATATTATTAAAATAAATATAAAAATAAAAATTTCCATGTCTTGATAATATTTTCGATAATAATTAAGAAACTAATTCGCTTTGATTCTTTTTATTTCTACTTAGGAATTAGTAATAAAACTGAAATAAACAAACAAAACATTTATGCTTACTTTGTTGCTTTTTCTTTTTTTTCACTCTACAACACGGCTGGTGTCACTCACACACACATATACTTAACGATTCACTTTAAAGTGTAAAATGATATCGGTGAAAAAACACACTTTTACATTTTTTTTTCTTTCTACTTTTAATAAAGTTGCGAATAGTTTTTGTTCTTATTTTTAAAATTAGTTTTACAAAACTATCTTTAAATAACTAAAAACTTCGTCGTCTTTATGCACACAGGGGAGTTTTTCTTTTTCCTCTTTTTGTTTCTTATTTTTACTTATTACAAATTATTTTTAATGCTCGCCATTTTTTTCGTGTCGAGTTTTTCTTTTGTGGTATGTATTACATACAAGAAATATTTTCTTTGTGTAATTTATCGGTTTGCACGTAAATCTTTTTCAATACGCGACGATATAACACTATATTTACTAATTTTATTGCTTATTTAAAACTATAAACTAATGAAATTTACAAATTTAATGAAATTTTGTCGTTGAGAATTTGTTTTATCTTCTATAAAAACGCGTAATACGCGACGAAGTTACCTTAAAACTGACACTGACAGAAAGTTCTAAAAAATAATGGCGACTGTATTTTTTAGTACCTTTTTGTTTTTAACCACAAAGCCTGCTAGCAGTTGGTAGCACTGATTTTTTTATAAATACAACACTACAATGTGTGTTAGTCTTTTCAGGAACCCAACCGTATGGCCTAATATATACACTGCTGTATTGTAGTAATTTCACAAACCAACTACCATCGCTCTGCGCTAGTTGCACGCGTCTGCAATAATTGCGCAACTTTTTTTTTTTGTACACATATGCAAGAAAGAGATAACATAGATGTACTCTTGCAGCTCTAAGAGTCACTGTAATTTGGGTGGTCGCCGCGTGCAAGTCTCCAAGAGACAAAGAAGAAGAAGAAGAAAATTTGTAGATATTCTACAAATTGTCTTTTATAGATATTCTACAAAGAAGATATCTAGAAGAAGAAGAAATTTTTTACAAAATGGAAAAAGGAGTAAGTATATACTTTTAAGCATGCAAAACAAAAACCTTTAGTTATGAGTTTTCATATAGATTTACGGCAGTGGACCCACGTGTTT
The DNA here is from genome assembly GCA_963682025.1 of Cordilura impudica. Lineage (NCBI taxonomy): Eukaryota > Metazoa > Arthropoda > Insecta > Diptera > Scathophagidae > Cordilura > Cordilura impudica. The sequence continues at coordinate 60,777,443 of OY821519.1, forward strand.
GTTTTTTCCATGGGGAGACAAAAACAAACGTTAGTTAGTTAGCATACTGCTATGAAAAATGTTATTCAAGGGTTTTACTTCGCTGCGAAGCTACGCAAAACTTCATTCCAAACTGCGATATATGCAATGCGAAGGTATAAACACCTGATTTAAAATTATGAGATAATTTAGAAAATGCTGACACATTTAATTCAAATCTATCAAACTCAAAAAATCACAATTGTTATCTGTATTTAATTAACTTTTGGGGCTTTTAATTAACTTGGCCAAATAAAGAGAGTTTTTTTTTTGTTTATCTCCTGTTAGCATCTGTTACATGGATTTTTTCATTTTGTATATTCTTTAAAATCACGTTATTTAGCAGAAGGATAAATGTTAATTTTCAAAATGCTCGTGAACTTAACAGACCTTCATATCCGAATGGATTTTTTTGATGGAAATCAAATGTAAAACACGAAAGTTGTTGACAATTTGTTTGTACATACATACATACATATATGAAATAAATATACAGACATGGACAGTAAATTAACACAAAACTTTGCAATTCTACTATATTTTAATCCCATATTTTCCACAATTAAGTGAAATAAAATAAAATTAAAAGAATTTAAATTAGGAAAGAAACTACGCGAAAAGAAAACTTTTATAACAAAGCACTCAAAACAAAAAATCATGATTACGGTAATAACTTTTGTTAAATTTGAAGTCATTTTTCAGACATATTGCAATTAATACTGTAATTAATATGCAAATTATAATACTGTAATTAATATGAAATTAATATGCAAATTAATTTTTGTGTAACGGAGGCCAGATGTTCTCGTGTAACAGTTCAGACCAACACTATAATCAGAGTTTGTGCTAATTTACTGTCCGCGGCTGTAAATAGAAGATAAATATGTATTTTTATGCATATTTTATTAAATTTGGATTTAAACCATATTTTTTGTTATAAAATAATCCAGTTCTAATCTAATTCTGTTTACGAACGGTCGTGTAAATAATTAAAGCGCTTAGAGTACAACTATTTAAAATTAAAAACAAGTGTATATTTTTGTTTTTGCAATTGCCTATTCTTGATCTCATTTGAACTCACGTGGTAGACAATCCAGCTTAAAACAGGAAAAAAAAACTTCCTCCGCAACAGAATCAGCCTGCTTGCTGGCCTCAATGATATGGACGTAACTCCTGTATCAAATATTAACGATTTAAGCGATACAAACCTCCACCTATTGTTGTAGAAGCTAACGCCTCATTTACAGAAATACAAAAACTACTTGGTAATGATTGTATTTTCAAACGTACTTCAATTGGTACCAAAATTTTTGCTCCAAGTAAAGAAATGTACGAAATCTACAAGCAAATTCTTAAAGAGAATAAGACGGAGTTTCATTCTTATGGCTCCAAAGAAAATAAGTTATATACCACCTTCTTACACGGTTTACCTCCCCCCCCCCCATAAACTCTGAGGACATCTCCAAAGAGCTAACAAACTACAACCTATCCCCTTCTTCCGTAACTGAAATAGTCACCAAATTCAGTTCGAACAATAATGCAGTTTACAAAGTTCAATTTGTTCGTAAAAATTTTAATCCAACTGCCTTAAAAAATGTACGAACAATTTCCAATATTATGATTTCTTGGAAAAAATACAAATCGAGATCCAGGAACTAACCAACTCAATGCTGGAACTGCTTAATGTATGGCCATGGCGGTGAACTTTGTCATAGAAGTGCTGCGTGTATGATATGTGCAGAACAACATCATACAAATGTGTGTCCATTTAATACAAATGAAAAAAGACCAGATGTTTTTACATCCTTTAATTGCAAAACACATGGAAAAGAGAGAACTGATCACTCTGCAAACGACATCAACTGTCCGTTACGTTCTCTCTATTTGGAAACTAGAACAAGAGTAACTTCTATAAGTCAGAACAATAGCAGACAACAACAAAGTAACTCATTTCAATTAAAGGTAGGAGATTTCCCTAATTTAAGAAACAACAACACAAATTGTAATAATAACATCAATAATCAGCTCTGTTCTTGAAACGTTGTTACTTGAATAAGACTGAATTTAAAATCACATGAAATTGAAATTTTGGGTTTCTTGAAACCACTTTTTTTATTTTTTTTATGGAAACATATGTTTGAGTTAAGAACATATGTTATCTAGAAACCAAGGTGCCATATGGTTCTTTATTCAGTTTCACAAAAAACTTTTAAGTATTTTGTGCATGTCTTTTCTTAAGTCTATAGAAAAAGTATAAAGAAAAATATTTTCTTTTAAAATAACAACTTTTAAATGTTTTTGTTCTTCAATTTCGTTCAATTAAAAATGACTTTTCTTTTTTTAAAAAGTTAGGCATCACCAAAAAAAATTTCGATATTCAAATAAATTGGATTTGACTGGCATCACTACTGTTTCGAACATATGTAAAAAAATAAAAATATGTGATTTGATGAAAAAAATTTTTTTAATTCCTTTATTTGCAATAATTAGTGCATAAAGAATCTATGTTATAATTGAAAAAATTATAATGGAAAATAGATTGTGTAAATAAAAAGTTTTTATTATAGTTATAGAACAGCATCATCGCAAAAAGTGTGTTTTATTAACATCGACCACTTATTACGAGTTTTTTTAAATCAGCGCAAAATGTAGACGTTTTTTAAAATCGTTTTTTTTTTTCATAAAATTAATGTCTATTTTTTTAAGATAATGACAAGGTTCAATAAAAAACATGTTAGAGTTTAAATATCAATTAGTTTTTTTTATCTCTTAAGACCTGCTTAGTAGAAAAAAGGGCATTTGTTTTGATTTCACAAAACCTTTTCTATGTGAATTAAAACGAGAAAAAATATTCTTATTGCAATTAGAGAACAGCAAAAAACTCGTAGATTTAAGAATTTTTTCATTTACGAGTTTTTTTTTGTGATAGTGGTTTCAAGAACAGGGGTGAATAACACAATAAATAACAGCAAAGCCACATATGTTAACCAGCTGAGAACATACAACGATTTATTTAGCATCGACGAGATTTTTGATATTTTCACTGCTGCTCCTGCTCCCCGCACAAGTCTTTCCTGACAGTTATACTTTAATAAAATTTAAGTCAAATATCCACAAACACTACTGCCTCTTTCCTCCTTCCCTGAGATCAACATAATGCACTACATCTGTAGGGGGAATCCCCTGAGTATTGGTCAATTAAAAAAAAATATATATATATTTTTCTAGTAGTAGCCAAAATCCAACTAATTTTTTTTGTTGTGTGGAGGCATGGAGTCAATTAAATTTTTGATGATATAAATTTCCCAGAATTTGCACTCAATTTTCGAGGGCTGGAATCTGCTAGTAAGCAATTATTATATTAATAAAAATCATCTATAATATTAATAGGCAAGGCGATTTCTTGTGACCGATGTAAGCTTCACAGTGTTACCTCGATTTTGACAAAAAATTTATCATTTGAAAGGTATTTATTTTTAGCTATTACCCAGATTTACAGATTTTCATCGTATGGAATAATTTTTTTGGAGTTATGATCGTTTAAAGTTGCTACTTACACATACATAATATTATACAATGCTATGTGTGTGTTTATTAAATTTGCTAATGTGTTTGTGTTAATGTGGTGAGTTTGGTTCCTTCATTTAAACTGGTTGAATTGTGTAGCATACCTTTATTAAATGAAAAAATAAAATTTCCTAAAATTTACACTCGAATTTCTTGTGCTGGAATTTGCTAGTAACTAATATAGCAGCCAAAAAATTATCGCTACCCGGATATATATCGTAGTTTTGATGTTATGGATGTAATTCTAAATGGTCTTTTCTTTAATTTTTAATTTACGTTTTTATTAAATAATATTTTGTTTATAAAACTAAAAAAACATTTCTTACAAAACTACCCATATTGTTTACTTCACCAGAGATAAATAATTTCCTTCTCCTTCAAATGCCTCAGTGAAAACTTTTTAGATATTTTATTAACTATACGATCTCTTGAAAAAGTAAACAAAACTGGAATTTTAGTTACACTAAATAAATCAGGTCCAAAAAGTTTAAGATATAAAGAGCAATTATTAAAATTCTTTAAGTTGATCGTCGATGTAATTTTTTCTTTAATTATCTTTCCTTTAAAAACAAATAATTTTGTTTAAAAAATATTTTTCCATTGAAAATAAAAACTACATTTTTTCAAATAATAAAACTTTTTCAAACCCTTCGACCGTTTTTGACCGTAGGTTCTACTCAGTACCTAATATTTTATTAGCAATAAAAATGTATAATATGCTAGGATATGATGTTTAAAAGTATAACTTCCAAAGCCAAAGTGATTTCAGTTAAGAATTCAATAAAATAAGTACAATTTACTGCATTATTCTTAATAAAAATCTCAAAAATGTTTAATGAATGAACTGAATAACTGCTAAATCATTTCGGACAATTGTGTGTATGATAAAGCAGATCAATATTACTGATTTCAAGTGCATGGCAAGAAACTAAACTGCATCATTAAATATTCGTGCTTGAAAATTATACAAAAAAATTTAAAATTGTGCTGATAAGTAACACTTTAACAGCTTAACGCACAAATACAGGCAAACAAATTATATATAATAAAATGTATATATTTCAATCGAAATCCTCTCCCCCCCCTCCCCCACAAAAAAAAGACCACAGGGATTTCAATAATATTACACATAAAAATATAAACAATTTCTTATAGTCAGCAGAGCATTTGAAGGTACCCACATATAAAAGATAGAGACCAACTGCTAGAGTCGAGTTTGCAAATACTCTTATATCGCAGTATTTCATAATCATAATCTACATAGGAAAATGAAGGAAAACTTTTTCATCCCTTTTTAACCATAATGCTGGCACGGAGGAATGTGAAAATTGGCATAGTTGTAGTTCATATGGAGGAGAAGTGCAGAATTTTAAAATTTATGTGTAATATGAGTTAAAAATATATTAAATTATTATAAATAAAATAAAGTTATAAGAGCCTAAAAGTATGCTAATCAATTTTAGCCATTTCAAAATGCATCGAATTTCATTATAATTGTATATCACACGCCCTGTGTTGAATTGTGAATATCTTAAAATTGATTAGTACACCTTTATGCTCTTATAAAATTATTTATTATCATAAATTTTGCATACTCGTATATATAGATTAAAAAACATTGAAAGATAAAAATTTAAAGATAAAATAAAATTTCTAGATTTTGCAATCGAATTTCGAGTGCTGGGTTATGCTAGTTACTATAAATTCTTAAAAAAAATCACTTTCGGAACGTTCAAAAATATTTCTTAATATAGAGCTTTTCTTAGGTCAGGCGATACTTTGTAAATCGATCTGAAAAAGAAAAGCTTTATAACAGAATTTTTACATTTATCTGAATGTGTTACAAACAATTTTGAATTAATGAAGAACGATAAATTTAAACGAAAGGATAAACTTTATCGAATTCGAACAAGTTTTTCCAATCCGGTTACAGAGTAATTTCAAAAAAAGCTAGATTTTTACGAAGTTGAAAATGAAAACTCTAAAAATATTTCAAGTAATTCACATATTTTAACATTTCACACAAAACGTTTTCAGATATTAATTCTATTTTTTCTTTCAATTTTTTAAAATGAACTTTCGGCTTTTTGATTACTGCAGGATTAAAATTTTTAAACTTATTTCAATCCATGACACATTTGTAAATCTTAGCTTACCAAAATGCTAAAAACATTTCGCTTGGAAATTTTACCTACGTTTTATCACGTTTGTAGTAAAATGATAAGTTAGACTTTAATAGAATTACAAAAAAAGTTTTGCTGAATATGTTGTATTGCACATTTTGATTTTTTTAAATTCATGTTTCTTAATAACTAATATTTGTAAAATATTGTTATAAATCTTCAAAAAAATAAAACGAATTTTTATTCCCTAAAAGTTCTGCTAAACCAGAAAAATATTTCAAAAGCTAGAAGGAAATTCCTAAGATGACAACACTGCTCCTTGTTTTACTTCACATAAATTGAGAGTGTATAATAAAATGAGTGTAAATGGCGCTTCACGCACACTGTTTTTGGCTTTTCACGCTTTGGTTTATCGATGAGGATGCCAGTTTCTTTCACTTTTTTCACAAGATAACGAACATACGGAGCTGACGGTGCTTCTCTTCTTCCAAAATCCGTACGCAATTTTCGCACACATTCTGCAACATTACCATGATTTTCAAAGTAATGTCGCAATATTTCCCAGCGTTGTTCAAGCGTATACACAACCACCCTACAAGAAATGAATGACTGAAACTAACACATAAACAATTTTTGTACTAACACATTTGCAGTTTTTTTCTATTTAAAAACATATGACTGTCATTGTTGCTGTTGTTAAGGCTTAGGAAAGGTAAGTAATTAATTAAATTAAAATGAAATTAAAAAGTTCAAGTTAATTTTTGTTGTTTCTTTAGGATTCTTCAAAATATGTCAGTGGATTCGTTAGTGCCATTCTCAATTGTGGTGGCACGTCCCTCCATTATACCCTTCCACAATATATTTTTTGCTCGCTTGTGGCCTATTCCTGTTGGATCGTTAACTTTAGATATTGCTGTAGAATCTTCACAAACTTTCAATCTAGAACTTTTATACCTCTTAGGAATCGCATAAATATATTGTTAATACATGCGCAATCACTAAATGAACTTATTAAGGTAATGTACTGACATTTTATTAAAAATTCTAGCTAGAAACAAAGTAAATCTTCCTTGCAGAATTTTACGTTAATCCTTATATCTATCTTTCAGTCTGTTGCCATAACATGGATATGTTTTTTTTAATATTTGGCTCGAATGTTTTAATTTATGCCATTCTGGAATATAGTGTGGAATATAATGTTGATAATATGAAGAATATTAAGGAATGTGCAGTATCCGTAAATTCGTCCATAATGAAATTAGTTTTCAAAAGAATAAAGATCTAAAAATATTGAACAAATTGATTTATGGAGGTATTATCACAATATCTCACACACCGTTCTGTACAAACAATTTTCCAAATGGAGTGTATCAGTTTTGGCCGAAATTGTTAATTCACAACACACAAAAGGTGAGCTTTAATATAAATTGTTGATATATATGTGTTATAATATATTGTTTTCTTTAAGAACCTACTGATTGCACTAAGGCCCATTACCGGAAATTTCTATTGAGTTTAGTCAATTTATTCAGTGCTAAGTTACGAACCGCTTTGAGGGATGTTTCGAGTGAAAAGTCAGCAAACATTGTCTCAAAGTTATCGACACGTTTCGGAATTGGTGATATTGTTGTGTTTTTAATATATTAATGTTTATTTCTATTTTTGATTTTTAATGCAATAAATAAATATAAATAAAAAAATAATAAGTCGTGTTTCATTATAATCAAGCGTGAACGGTCAATGATGATGTATATAGCCATCAAGTATGACCGGTGAGCGATGATGGATATATCTATCATCGTTGACTACTAAACAGCGGTAGAGTGAGCAGTTCAGATATATATTATATGGTTTACATACTTTCATAGGTTAGAGTAAGATGCAAAATCACATGTCCACAAAAGTTTAGGTCAGTTTTGGCATATTTGCCTTAATAAAATGATAGAAACTTTGTTCTACGCGATGACCGACACTTCAGTCAGTAGTGACGGTCATATCACCGGTCAAATGTCCGTCACTGTTCTTGTTGGGCATATTCGTTCAGCGGAAGGATAAAACGAATTATTTGTCAAATCAGACATGAGCTAAGTGTTACCATTCACAAAATAAGCACTAGTTGAAAAAAAAAATTATGTAATTCGTTTAATGAATTCCTAAGCAGGTTTGTGGAGCTCAAATTTACGAGCTCGGTATGAAATATTAAAGTTAAAAATAAAGTTACATTGTATTTTAACAAAAGATGTCGAAATTGATCCATATTTAGAAAAAAAAATCATGTGAGTCTGATCCCAGGGTAGATGTGTAAACATCTAGTAACTAAATATTTTTTTATGGCACTTTATTAAAATCAAACAGAAAGCGTCATCTATGTATCACTTATAGCAATCAACTGCATGGCCTCTGCTAATATAAAAATATTTATTATTATTTAATATTTCAACCGTTTAATTTTTAATTTTTCGTTTTTATTTTTAATTTTTTATTTTTTTATTTTTCTTTCTTCGGTTTTTATTTTTCATTTTTTATTTTTCATTTTTAATTTTTTAGTTCTGTGGTTTTCTAGAATAACCGCGTATGTCATAAAATCAAAATGATCAGGGGAGCCAAAAAACGTTATAAAGTGTGATTTTTTAGCTATTATCTTTTTGGCAACACTGGTTTAAACAGCTGACGCAGGTTTCGTGTTTTGTTTCATTGTCAAACATCTTCAGTTTGGTCTATAATTTAACCATGAATCGTCTTACAAACGAACAACGCTTGCAAGTTATTGAATTTTATTATCAAAATGCGTGCTCTGTTAAGAAAGTTCATCGCGCGCTTCTTCCATTTTATGGTCAGTTTAATCGACCCACTGAAGCGGCTATTCGGGCTACTGTGACTAAATTTCGCACCAAATTTTCATTAAACCACCAACACGCTTACATAGAGTGCGAACTGAAGAAAATATCGCAGCTGTATCGGCCTGCGTTGATGATGACCATCAATTATCGATTCGTCGCCGTTCGCAGCAATTGGGCCTCTGTTACTCAACAACGTGGAAAATTTTGCGGAAGGATTTTGGTGTGAAGCCTTTCAAAATACAGCTGGTGCAAGAATTGAAGCCGAACGACCTACATAGAATTTTTGGTGAATGGGCTCTTGGAAAGTTGGCCGAAGATCCACTTTTTTACCGAAAAATTGTGTTCAGCGACGAAGCTCATTTTTGGCTCAATGGGTACGTAAATAAGCAGTATTGTCGATTTTGGAGTGAATATCAGCCAGAAGCATTGGAAAAGCTACCAATGCATCCAGAAAAAGTCACAGTTTGGTGCGGTTTATGGGCTGGTGGCATCATTGGACCATACTTCTTCAAAGATGATGCGAATCGTAACGTAACTGTGAATGGTGAGCGCTACCGAGAGATGATATCCAACGTTTTTTTTTCCCAAAATGCAAGAGCTTGACTTGCATGACATGTGGATTCAACAAGACGGTGCCACATGCCACACAGCACGCGCAACAATGGACTTATTGAGAGGCGAGTTCGGTGAACATTTTATTTCACGTTCGGGACCGGTCAATTGGCCGCCTAGATCGTGCGATTTAACGCCTTTAGACTATTTTTTTTGGGGCTATGTTAAAGCTCATGTCTATACAGACAATCCCGCTTCAATTGACGGATTGGAAGACAACATTGAAGCATTTATTCGTGAGATACCGGCCGAAATGTTGGAAAGAGTATGCCAAAATTGGACTAAGCGGATGGACCATTTGAGGCGCAGTCACGGTCAACATTTGCATGAAATAATCTTCAAACATTAAATTATATGGACCGTACTATCGATTCAAATAAAGATTCCATGCATTTTTCTGAATTTTAGGAATTTTTTTTGGAAAACTTTTCTATAGCTCTTAAAAAATCACCCTTTATTTGAAATTATGGGCTCGATATAAAGTTTTTAGAGTTTTTTATTTAACAGGCCTGTAGATATGGGCAATAAATACTTTATATAAAATTTTGAGTCAAAAATCTTCAGAGGAATATTATTATTATTATTATTATATTGAAAGAAAAAACAATATGTAAATTACACTTAAAGTGTGTGCAGATAAAACAACTTATGTCGAGAAACGTCGTTTTCTTTGAAAAAGAAAACTACCAATGCAACCACCCATGTAGACATAAGTTGTTGTTGCTTGAAAAATTGATTTTTTTTTTGTTCGTCAACAAAAAGTTAACGGGAATTAGTATGAGAATATAACAACGTATCAAGAATAATAGTGACAAAAAATAACAGAAATAAACACACAAGTTTTTATAAGTGGTTATAAACTGAAAAATAATCCAAAATTATTTTGCATATTTTTTCATTAATAACAACGTATGTCGCTATGTGTCGTTTTCTGAGAAAATAATTTGTCAGCGATCAAACGTAGGTTGACATACGTTGATAGTGCTGCAAATTAATTTAATAAACATTTAAGTTACGTCGTTATTTAAATTTAAAAATCTCAGAAATGGGCAATAATTAAAAAAAAAATTTAACACATGTAAAGAGCGTTAAAAATTAATATATTTGGCATCGTTAACTCAAAACTGACAAAAATGGACATACGCGGTTATTCCAGAAAACCACAGAGTTTTCATTTTTAATTTTTTATTTTTCATTTTTTAATTTTTCAATTATTATATTTCATTTTGCATTTTTCATTTTCAAACAGGTATTACATATCATAACTTTTTAACCAATACAATCATAAGTCACATCGATTTTGTTTTACGTCTTACATGTTACGCTGTTTTTGTGATTGTATTGTGAAATGGAAATTTACCCCGCTGCGCGTATAGATATTTACACATAAAAAATTATGCCCATGTAAAGTGTCAACATTGTTTTTTCTGGCTCCAGCTCCAACTACGGGCTATCAAAAATGCTTAGCTATGTAGCTCCGGCTCCGCAGCGCTGGTTTAGATGGACGAAGATTGTGTAGCCAATGAAATTGTCCAATATATTTCATCTATTTTTCAGAAGCTCTGGTTCGAAGTCTTTGCAACAAAATATTCATATTATTTCTCCGTGCAATTTTAAAACTTGTTAGAGCTTTCAACGTTAACAATCTTGACATTCGAGAGATTTCAAATTTCATAAACGGATATAGTATATACCCAAATAATGCTACATGGTTTTATACTCTGCAAACAGAGAAGCTTATGGTGTAAAGTATCCTCGACCGAGCTAGATCGACTAAATTTAGCATTCTTACTTGTTTTTAATTGATTTTTTCCCACAAAATTCTTTAAGTGTAGACATATATCTCAATATTGTTGCATTTAAGCGTATAAACTGGTATTTGTTGTCTTTGTATGAATACTTGAAATTCCAGCGCGTGTGTGGTGTTCATTCAAGTAACACTTTATTTTTTAGAGTAATAGCGGATGATTAAGCATATTCCATATCAGCCAGCCACAGTCACATATTGGGTGATCATATTCATCCGATCATCACGCACATCGCTCGGACAAACAAACAAACAAACATATGACACACCTCATCTGATCAATGAGTTATAAGAAATTAACACAAAACTAAAATAGATGGTGATGAATTGTTTAGTAATATTTAGTGATCATACAAATAATTTCACGAGTGGTTTCCTCACCAATCGTACTACTGTCACAACTGACAATAACTTTTTTTTTTCAGTTTTTTTTTTGTATCTTATTGAAGGAAATCTTTAAGCGAGATCACGTTTTGTTTGATAATAAACTCATGATTATGCGTATAATGACTGATATTGAGAAGGGGTTTAATTTTCTCGTTTGCTTTAATTCTAAATTATATGTGCTTTCAGTATAACAGAGTATTTATAGAGTATTGTCAAGTCATCATCTATCTACCTCAATAATGGAATTGTGTATGTGTGTGTGCGTGTGTTTAAGTATATTCGACCAAATGAGCCAACTTGTTAATGACAAGGCGTCAAAATATTATATTTATGATGATGAATCACTTTGTAGTTTTATAAATCAGAATATTATTCTAGATGTACTTAAACTGGGATAATGGGAATACTTGAATGCTCTCGATGTTTGTTGTAAAAGTAACTCAAAGTGTTGTATTTAAAATAGCTTCAAAACATCATCTATAAAAATTCTAGGTATTTACAAAAGTCGTTGACGATGTAATTTTTAGAATATTACATAATTTATATACGTATTTCTGTATTTATCATACATCCTCAGCGCTTTAAGGGACAAATTTAACCATTTCACAAAGCTACCATATTTGTGTGGGAGTCCACTTAAAACTAAAAACTAATGGAAGTTAGTCATACATTTACAACCTTGGGGGACTTCTAGGTAGTTAAGGCATATTTTCTTCTGTATATTTCTAGCCTGTAATTTAAATTTTGTATGGGAGAGGGTATGCTAACAAATGTTGGGGCGGATAACTAATGGCTCATCTAGGGCATTGTAATTTTTTTCCACTTGTCGCTTGCCCTCGTACTAGGCTCCCCCATGTTTGGCTTCTGCGCTCGTTTCCCGTACCTCACAAAATTAGGGGGTCTAGCATTTCCAAATCGGATAGTCATCTACTCTCCAATACCTAGTGTATAAGACCGGCGTGATGTGTTTTTCGTTGCGGAAAAATAAATTCCCAATACAAAAATTTGCAAATTATATTGTTAACACTTTAGGCATATATTTGTTGTTGTTAAAGATTTCTATATTTAAATGTTAAGAAGTAGAATTCTATACTTTTTTTGTTCTATTTGATGAATTTTGTTTATATTAAGGGAATTTGAATGAATAATAAATAATAAATTTATTTATTTTCGAAGAATTGAAAAAAAAAATATTTTCGAAATATTTATTTCTTTTTTTTTTTAATAATTTCCATAAACATCAAAAACATATGTTTTCTATTTACAAAATTCATATTCACCAATATTGTACAAATATGACAACACTAGAGGAAGAATGAGACTTAAAAAATGAGAATAAAATAAAATAATTCTATTCAGTGCGGTGACGCTTTACGAACTTTTATGTCAGTTTTGTGTGAAAAATTCTGCAAAGATATGATTTTTTTAAATTCTTAATCGCCACATTAGTCTTAGAGTTCATAATAAAAAAATAAAATATTTTGAAATCTTACACGACATTTAAATAAATATTTATGTACCAAAATATATGAATACTAAAATATCACAAGATTGATAAATAAAGTAAACTAAACTGAACGACAACGATAATTTAAAATCAAACAAACAAAATTATAAAACTTATGCTCTTACTCAAATATTTGTCCGCTAGATGGCGACGTTTATGATATGCATATTAGGGTGGCCCTTCATTATATGGAGGAGAAAGAAAGTCTTCAAATTTAATGTTTCTTCAAATTTAAAGTCTCACCCCCTAGAAATATGCGAATAGCAAAAAAATACATGAGAAATACAAAGTTTTGGGTCAATCAAAAAAAATTTTGAGGTGCCTCAACGCGACTGAAAATTTCAAGTGTGTTTATATGGGTAAAATATGACTTTTCTCAGATTTTACGAAAGTTTCATTCTATAATTAAATTTTTTCGAAAGTTGATATATAAATTTCAGTACTAAATTACCCATTTAAAAAGCTATATAACTTCAAAATCGAATAAAAACTCGCCAAGAAATAGCAAATGCCCCAGACCACTTTTGTTCCAAATAAACTAGGTCGTGAAATTTGGCGGAAATTTTTTAAACTTTAAGAAAATAATGAAAGCCATATTTTTTTTTTATTAACACGTTTTTAACCTATTGCGCAATGAGACCAAAGATGGACAATTTTTTTTGATAACATTTTGAAAACTCCTTTTTTAAGTTTTAAAAAATTTTTTAAACAAAATTTCAATTACTATGGGTTAGGAAATAAAATTGTGCTATATTTTAAGAAAACTTACCTCTTTTTTTTTTGACTTAATCGTCATACACTAGCTTGGGGTCATATGTGGCGCCAAGTCCAAATGGGTTAATGACGTCAAATTATAAAATCATCATAATCATCAAATCATAAAAATCGGTAAAATATGGCACAATTTTTTTTCCCAACCCATAGTAAGGGTTTCATCTAGTTTACTAGAACAATTAATTTTTTTAAATATGCCAAAATTCAAAGTTTGGCCTCGGCAAGGAATGAGTTAACGTTGTTCGATTTATTAAAAATTTTTAGCATGAAAGCCTTGCAAATTGGTTAGTATAGTTTAAGCGTCACCTCTAAGAATTCAACAGCACTTACAAAATATTTGAATTTTTTGAATAAATTGTCTTTAATTTGCTTGGGATCATATGTGACCCCAAGTCCAAATGGAATAATGGGGTCATATAAATTTTTTCCGAAACCCTAGGCTATTAAGATAAAATATAACATTTAACCCTTTGACGACCAGGGGACATATGTGTCCCAAAAAAGAAAAATATGCGTTAAAATAAACTAATACTAAAAGTATTGATATTTTTAGCTTAATGCGAAGTTAAATGATGGGTTTTTAAAATTTTTAAAAAATTTGTGTGAAAAAAAAAATTTATATATTTTAAAGACCTAAAAAGCAAGTTTTTCACATACCGTAAACTGCTCTAAATCATAGACGAAATTTTCTCTTTCCTTCAAATTAAAAAAATTTTGTTTAATTTAACAATATTCTACAAATTGAAATTCGGTTTTGAGATATTTCCAAGAAAAAAACTAGCTTTAATTAAAAAAAACGAAAAGGGACACGGGTGTTCTTGTGGTCGTCAATGGTAACTTTTCGTTTGATGAATTTGAATGTAACTGCTAATAGTTGTGAGAGTTGGCATATTAAAAAAACTAAAAAGGGACTTCCCCATTAAGTTTGTAAACTTTATCAGGTGACTGAATTCCTAGAATTTGTATTCTATTTACTTACTTTACGCTATGAAAAGTAGTCGTGTTTTCTAATTTGCTAAAAAAGTGATATTTGAGAGCAACATTTTTGTTCTTTGATTTGCTGTTTCATTTTGGTAAGTTTGGTGAATGTAAATTCTATAGCACCTTGTAAAAACATTTTTTTAGAAGAATGGCTTTCCAGCGTCGTAGATTTTTTAAACTGAATGAAGAAGAAATATTGCAATTTCTTACTGCGGAAAATAGCGAAGATGAAGACGATTTGTGTCTAGATGAAGAAGACCAGGTTTTTCTTGAAGGTGATGTTGATGCAGGTGCAGCATTTTGTGAAATCGATGATAATGCGGTTGAGACAATAGAACAAGTCGTTGAGATAACGGAACATGGGCCTCGCATTCCAGAAAGTTACAAGAAAAAGACGACAGAAAAAAGTGAACCAAATTTTAGATGGAGAAATTCATACACTGCAAACGTATTCCCTAACAGTGACTATGAGTTTGGAAAAGTGCAAATCTGCGATGTTGGGGACCCCAACTGTAATCTATCACCATTTCAGTTCTTTTTACTGACTACGAACTTTGATGTTTTGATAGAACTTATAGTTCATGAATCCTGTAGATATGCTGAACAAAATGGAAGAGTTTTTGATGTTACTGCTGACGAAATGAAAGCATTTCTTGGTATCAATCTGGTAATGACATATAACGTTTTACCATCAATTCGTGATTATTGGTCAACAGAACCCTTCATAAGTAATGTAATGACAAGAAAAAGATTTGAAGATATCCGTCAAAATTTGCACTTCAGCAATAACGATGAAGAGAGAAACAGGAATGATCGGGCTTTTAAGATCTGACCTGTCATAAGTCACTTCAACAAAGCATTTCAAAATGCAATGAACAACACATACAAACAGGCTGTCGATGAACACATGATCAAATTCAAAGGCCATAATGCTATGAAACAGTATATCAAGAACAAACCAATAAAATGGGGATTTAAGATGTGGTGTCGATGTGACTCTACTTCCGGATATCTTTTTGAATTTGATCTATACACTGGAAGAAAAGAGTATGGAACTGAATATGGATTTGGGGAATCAGTCGTGCTTCAGCTGACAGAAAAACTCACAGCTTTGGGCTCCGAGATCTACAATGATAACTTCTTCAACTCGCCTTTGTTACAATATGAGTTGAAAAAACGTCAAATAAAGTCCTGTGGAACAGTAAGAAGCAACCGAAAAAATATTCCAAAAAATGTGCCTCTCGATAAGAATATGAAGCGAGGAGACATTCACACATCAAGCTTTGAGGGCATAGCCTTTGTGAAGTGGATGGAAAACAGAGCTGTGACTCTTCTCACAAATTTTCTTTCGCCAGTGGAGACAGACACCGTCAGACGTCGCATAGCTGGTAGTGCTGAGAAAATCAACGTAAAAGCTATTATGCATTACAACAAAAATATGGGTGGAGTAGATTTAATGGATCAGCACAAGTCCTTTTATGAACTAGACCGCAAATCAAAAATAAAATATTACCTCCGGTTATTTTTGGACTTACTTGATATAAGCGTAAACAATTCCTACGTTATTTACAACGAATGTAAAGCAAAAAATCTTGTTGAAGGGAGTCAACTTAACTTAACCAGAAATTTAATCGCTGGCTATTCTTCGCGTCAGAGAGAATTCCCAATATTCCAGTCATCAAAAATCACTGTCAGCAAGAGACCAGCTTCTTCGCACTCTATGCTCAAAGCCAACGTAAGAAAGAGATGTGTTCAATGCGCAAAAATTAATGTAGAAAATCGCACTTATAACTATTGTAATGAATGCAATGTGCATCTATGTTTTACTACTAACCGTAATTGTTTCGCAGAACATCATAATTAACCATAATTTATCGCAAAACATTAAAAAGTAACTTTTATTGAAAAACCTATGTATAATAAAAAAGACATTTTGGCTCCCTTAAGGACCACAGGGACACATGTGTCCCATAAAAAAACTCGTATACGAAAATTTTTTTTTTTCAAATTTTTGAATGGTTTTGCTTTAGTTGGATTCTGACAAGCTTATTTCATATCAAAATGATAAAGGGAAAGTCCCCAGAAGCTTATGGTCCTGAAAGGGTTAAAATTAGAGAACCCATAAAGTTTTGATACAAAGTATTTAGAAAGAGTACATTTACTGAATATTTCTCAAAAAACTCATTTTTCTCGAAAAACCGCAAGAAAAAATTCCTTGTAAAAAAAATTATGGCAGAGGAATTTACTTAAGAATTCGTTAATCTCCAACATGCATTTAATGAAACTTGAAAGCGGCAGATCCTTTTTTTTTTAAATTTTGTTTAAGAAAATTTTTTAAAACTTAAAAAAGGAGTTTTCAAAATTTTATTAAAAAAATTATCTATCTTTGGTCTCATTTCACAATAGGTTAAAAACGTGGTAATATAGCAACACTTCATTTCTGATTGCTCATAGGTATAGAGACTAAAAAGAAAGATGGCTTTAATTAATTTCTTAAAGTTGAAAAAATGTCCGTCAAATTTCACGACCTAGGTTTTTTTTGGAACAAAAGTGACCTGGGGCATTTGCTATTTCTTGGCCATTCGATTTTGAAGTTATATAGCTTTTTATAGAGATAATTTAGTAGTGAAATTGACTCATACAACAAATTATCGAAAAAATTAAACTATAGAACGAAATTTTTTTAAAATCTGAAAAAAGTCATATTTCCCCCTACTTGAAATTTTCAGTCGCGTTGAGGCACCTCTAAATTTTTTTTGATTGACCCAAAACTTTGTATGTCTCAGTTTTTTTGTTTGCTATTCGCATATTTCTGGGGGATGAGACCAAGAGTTTGAACACTTTTTTTATTAAGGGCCACCATTATGCATATGCACTAAAAAAATGCGTTAAATTCACACAGGGGTTCAAAATCCAAAAGGCACAGCGTTTTCTATGGTTAATTCTTCAGCTAACATAATATCATTCAAAAAACAATAAATATTCAATTATAATTTGCCCGAAGCAACAGAAGTGAAGGGAAATGAAAAAATAATAAAAATAATAACGATAATCGAAACGATCATGTGTCAACACTCATCCCTTTCGATAAATGATGTGACATCTCATTGCATTTAATAGTGAATTTCAAAAGTATTAAACTTTTTCATGGCCTCAAAATTCACTTGTTAAGCTTAAAAGTGGTTCTTAAATCGTACACCATTCATTGCGTCTTAGCTTGTATAGCTGGATTTAAAACACCAACATACATGTACAGTGTACAAATAATAATATTCAAGTTCTTTTTTATACTTCATTTTTTATTGTTGTTTAATGTAAAGTCATTCCATATAAAGTGTGATTTTGAATACAAATAAAGCTTAGTTTGAACGAGACGCTGAAGTGTTTTTCAATTTTTGCTTATTTATTTTGACATTTTATATTGTCCATACTCAAATGCTAATTACTCTGAATTGTTTTTGTAATATTTAACATAAACATTTTGTACTTATTGTTAGACTTTGAGACGCCTTTAATTTGATTAAACATCCGTTTTCTTAGTTTATGTTAAATAACATAAATATTTGATATCTTTTGTAGTTGAGAAACATACTTTGCACAAAAAAATTATTTGTTGTTTATAGCGAACTATAAAATTTATTAAGAAAATTGTAATTTGGTATATACACAGAACAAAAGTGAGCCAAATATTATATATTTTAATTATTGAATAATTGCCATTAAACTCTTTCTATTAACTCATAATCTCTGACTGTCTGTCTGTCTGTCTGTCGTGGGTCAACCCCATTCCCCTTATCCACTCTATCTGAAACTTGGCCCATAGTCTTGTTGTGACTACAGATTAATTTTGTGGTAGTCACGTACAGTCACGCATAGTCACGCACAGTCACGGAGTCATCTAAATTTCATTTACTCTTATCCGATCGATCTGAAACTTGGTTCATACACTTACTGTGAAAAAAGATTAACTTTTACTTAGTCACGCACAGTCACCCATGGTCACGCACAGTCACGGAGAGATTTAAAACGGATTTCCCCTCATCTAATAAATTTGAAACTTGGTCGATATACTTGCTGTAAAGAATGATTAACTTCGACATAGTCATGCACAGTCACGCATAGTCACGCACAGTCACGGAGTAATTTAAAACCCATTTCCACTTATCCGATCGATCTGAAACTTGGTCGATGTGAAAAAAGATTAACTTTGACACAGTCACGCACAGTCACGCACAGTCACGGAGTGCTTTAAAACCCATTCCCCTTTATCTAATCGATCTGACACTTTGTCCATAGACTTGTTGTAGCCAAAGATTAATTTTAAGATAGTCACACACAGTCACGCATAGTCACGCACAGTCAATGAAATAATATAAAATGTTTCATTTTATAAAATAATATATTTCAACAAGTCTATTTTGTCATATATTATTTTATATATGGTATATTATTTAAAGTTATTTTATTTATATTATTTTGTTCTATATTATCCCTTTCAGAACTAGCTGTATCGATTGGGAGATCTGGTTTAAGGTGCTCAAATTATATATATATAAATTTTTTGCGATTTTTTTTACCGGTATTCGATGATTCTGAGTTCTCTTGCGTGCTCTTTACACAAAAGAGAATTTAAAAAAGAAAGTCGACTTTGCTAAAAAAAATTTTTATATTGATGGTTTAACAATGACTACAATCGTTTTATTACTCAGGTCTGAAAGGTTATATTATTTTATTTATTTTATTTTTGAGTTTTATGTTATATATTTAAGTGTTTTGCATATAATATTATTCTATTTTATATTATTTTATTCTTTATTATATATTTTTGTTTTCATTTCATTTCATATTATACTATTTTTTTATATTCTATATTTAATTAGTTTGCCATCATTTGATATGATTTTTTATATTATTTGTTTTAATACATTTTATAATATTTTACTTAACTTTACTTTAATTTATACTATAATATTTTTTCATTTTTTTTAAATTATTTTATATTTATTGATTTTATTTCATTTAATTTTTTTATTTAATTTTGTTTCAATTATTCCATATTATTTTTTTTTAATTTTATTTTATATTATCTTAATTTATATATGTTATTTTACTAGTTCTATATTTTATATATATTTTGTATTTTGTGTTATTTTGCATTATTTTATTTTATATTATTTTATTTTTCTAAATATATTTTATAATATTATATTTTATTTTATATTATTGTATTTTTTTAAATTTATTCAATTGTTTTTAAATATGTTGTATATTATTTTATTGTATTATGTCTTATTTTACTTTTTGAAATTTATTTTATTTAATGTTATATTTTTTTTTATTTTACTTTATGTAAAATAAGAACATTTTTTGCTTTTATATAGTTTTATGGTTTTATAAAATTTATTTATAATTTATCTATAATTTTTTCATTTTAATTTATTTTAATTTCTTTCATTTTATTTTATTTTTTTATTTAATTTTATTTTATTTCATATTATTTTTTATATATTTCATTTCATTTTATTTAATTTTATTTAATTTTATTTAATTTTATTTAATTTTATTTTATTTTATTTTCTTTTATTTATTTCATTTTATTTTATTTCATTTTGTTTTATTTTTTTTATTTTATTTTCATTTATTCTATTTCATATTAATTTATTTTATTTTTTATATCTTATTGTATTTTTTAAATTTTATTTTATTATACTTTATTTTCTTTTATTTTATGTTATTTTAGTTTAAATTATTTTATTTTTATTTATTTTTTTTTATTTATTTTATTTAATTTTATTTTACTTTATTTAATTTAATTTAATTTAATTTTATTTTATTTCATTTCATTTCATTTCATTTCATTTCATTTCATTTCATTTCATTTCATTTCATTTCATTTCATTTCATTTCATTTCATTTCATTTCATTTCATTTCATTTCATTTCATTTCATTTCATTTCATTTCATTTCATTTCATTTCATTTCATTTCATTTCATTTCATTTTATTTTATTTTATTTTATTTTATTTTATTTTAAATTATTTTATTTTTATTTATTTTTTTTTATTTATTTTATTTAATTTTATTTTATTTTATTTTATTTAATTTTATATTATTTTTTTTTATTTTATTTTTTTTATTTTTTTTATTTAATTTTATTTTATTTTATTTAATTTAATTTTATTTTATTTTATTTTATTTCATTTTATTTTATTTTATTTTATTTTATTTTATTTTATTTCATTTTACCTTATTTTAATTTATTTTATTTTATTTAATTTTATTTTATTTTATTTTATTTTATTTTATTTCATCATATTTTACTTTATTTTATTTTATTATACTTCATTTTTTAAAATTTATTTTATTTTATTATAATTTATTTTATGCTATTATATTTTATATTATATTATTTTATTTTATTTTATTTTATCTTATTTTATTTTATTATATTTTATTTTATTATATTTTATTTTATTTTATTTTGCTTTATTTTATTTTATTTTAAATTATTTTATTTTTATTTATTTTTTTTTATTTTTTTTTATTTTTTTTTATTTTATTTTATTATATTTTATTTTATTATATTTTTTTTATTTTATTATACTTTATTTTATTTTATTGTACCTCATTATACCATATACCACTATGTGGTTTGGGTATAATGACTTTGTGCTGCTGTTTGTAACAACCAAAAATATTTGACCTACACCCATCTTTAATTATACCGATCGAATCAGAATCACTATCTGATTCGATTTAACGATGTCCGTCCGTCCGTCCGTCCGTTCGTCCGTCTGTGTGTCCATGTAAAGCTTGTAATCAAACTGCAGGTCGCAATTGTGAATATATTTTGATGAACGCTATTGAAATTGGTGAGAATCGGACCATATTCAGACCTAGCTCCCATACAATTGACCCCTATGAAATCAACATATATTGCCATAAGATCCAAATTATCATACAAATCTTAGTCAAATTGGGTTTGTATGTATGTTTGTATGGTTTGTTTATATGTATATTACATCCATTAATCAGTAGTCCAAAAATAATCCCTATTGGACAACTCTTAGTCATAGTCCCCATATAGAGCTGCTTCCCGATCTTCATTAAATCTATCAAAAAAGAAATATATTGCACTGATTCTTCTCAAATTTTGTTTGTATATATTTTTGCAAAATACAAGAGACCTTAACAAACATGGTCAGGATCGGTCCATTTTTGGGCCTAGTCCCCATATAGATATAGCATCCGATATGAAATTTTTCATATCTGCAGCCAAAAAAATTAAGAAAAAGCCCACTCAAATTTGGTTTATGCTTATTTTCTATATCTAGTTAATTGGTTCTGAGAGATAGGGTCTCTAAACGCATGGGTATGATATAGTCGATCTACACCGACTATAATTTTCTTACTTGTTTTATTTTATTGTAATTTATTTTATTTTATTTTATCTTATTTTATAACATTTAATTACAATATAATATTTATATACTTATTTTGTTATTTTTATTTTTTGTTTATAATATTTTTTTATTTTATTAAATTTCGTATTTTTTATATTTAAAATTATTTAATTTTTTTAAATTTAATGTAATTTATTCCATATAATTTAAAAATGTTTTTATTATATTTATTTTTTTTTGTTTTATTTTATACTATTTTATTTTATTTAATATTTGCTTATGTTATTTGATTTTGTCATATTTTACTTTTAAAAAATATTTTTTTTTAAATTTTAATTTGTATTACATATATCATTCCATATTTTTTACTTTAGATTAATTTTTTAGATGATTTTTAATTATTTTTATTATTATTTTAAATGTACTTTTATTTTATTCTATTTTATATAAATTTTTCAATTTATTTTATTTTATTATTGCTTATATCTTTGTTTATTCTATATTATATATTATATTTAGTTTAGTTTATTTTTTTTATTTCATTTTGTTTTATTTTATTGTATTTTATTTTATTTTATTTTATTTTATTTTATTTTATTTTATTTTGTTTTATTTTGTTTTGTTTTATTTTATTAACTTTTGAAAATGATCTACAATTTGCCTTGGCATTATTCCACTCGTCGACTTTACACTCTAGCAAACGTTGAACTAGTAAACGATAAAATACAAAGATTAACCTTAAACTTCAATACCAGATGTCTTAGATCTGAGTATGATTATATCAATGAGCTTGGCTTATCGTAATTTTACCCCTAACTTAACTTTATTGTTTTATCTTAAATTTAAAAATGTACATAAAGGTTCTTTGAAAATTTTTGCCTTACTTTTTAATACTATTTAAAGCCAAATCTATTATAAAATATCGTTATAATGTTTAAGTAGAAAAGGATAAAAATCCTAAACTCTTTATCAAAATTGTTAAACAAACTCACATGTAAATATTATGTTAATAAAGAAATAAATTGAATTGAAATTTTATTTTACTTTACTTTTTTATTTTATTTTATTTTATTTTATTTTATTTTATTTCATCTTATTTTATTTTACTTTGTTTTAGTTTATTATACTTCATTTTATTTTAATTGATTTTATTTTATTTTATTATAATTTATTTTATGCTATTATATTTTATATTATATTATTTTATTTCATTTTATTTTATATTATTATATTTTATTTCGTAATATTATATTTTATTTTATTTTATTTTATTATAACTTATTTAATTTTATTGTAATCTATTTTGTTTATCTGTTTTATCTTCTTTATTTTATTTTATATAATTTTTATTAATATTATTTTATTTTATGTTATTTAATATTTTTATTATTATTTTTAATTTACTTTTATTCTATTCTATTTTATATAAATTTGTCAATTAATTTTATATTATTATTGTTTGTTTATCCTATATTATTTTATTTTATATTGTTTTATTGAGTTTTACATTTCATATTTTATTTATTTTAGATTTTGTATTATCTTCTTTTATTTTATATTATTTTTTTAAATTTATTTCATATTTATTTATTTTAATTAATTTCTTATTATTATATTTTCTATTATTTTATTCTATGTTGCTTTATATTGTTTTATTTTATATTATATTTTTTTATATATTATATTTTTATGACATTATTTTATTTTTATTTTATTTCATGTTATTTTAATTTTTTAAGATATTTCATTTTATTTTATAATTTTATTTCATCCCATTTTATTTATTTTTTTTTTAAATATATTTTATTTCTTAATACAGTTTTTACATTATTTTAAATAATATTTCCTATTATATATTATTAATTAATTTATTTCGTTTATTTATTTAATTTCTTTTATATCTATGATATTAAGAGGCTAGGCGATTTCTTGTGGCCGATGTTTTGTTCTACCATTTTACCCGATTTTGACCAAGCGTATATTATTTGAAAGGTATTTCTTTTTACCCATTTTGCAGATTTACAGATTTTTAATTTTTTTCTTTATTTTGAATAAATTGCATTTAAAGTTGCTACTAACACATACATAAAATTATACATATGTATGCTATGTGTGTGTTATTAAATTTGTTAATCTGTTTGTTAATGAGTTTGTTATCTTCATTCACAATAATAAAAAAAACAAAAAAGTGTTGGTTTGTGAATTGGCTAAGTTTAAAAATAAAGCTGCCTAGGAATTGCATTCGAACTTCGAGCGCTGGAATCTGCTAGTTTTGTAATATTGTATTTAATTTTCTTTATTTTTTTATTTGTTTATATACAAACGGCAGAAGAAATATCTCACTTTTTATACCCTAAACCACTCTGTGATATTGTCTTAGATCCACTTTTATTATACCCATCGACATACAATTACTTTCGAATTACTTCTTCGTAATATATAATATTTTCCAATGAATATTTAAATATGAACTTTTATGGGAAATATGACTAACACAATTGAATTTGAAGAAAATTTGTACTCCAAACAAATGTCTCATATAAGTTCGAGCTTAAATTGCCTTAAGATCCAGTTTATTATATATACCTTGATAAAATTTGGCTAACCATGTATCTCAATCGACATCCTAAAAATAAACAGGGTAGGATAAATTTTATATATATATCTATATAATATATCTGAAAGTTTATTTCTCTTACATATTTTTATCAAATATGGTTTGTATATGACAAAATCACTTAAATTTGGTTTATTTTGATGTGCATTTATAGTTGAACCCTTTCTAAAACTAATAGTGTATCGGATAGTCGGCCTAAATCTACTAAACTTTTCTAGCGTATTTTATGTTGAGAGTGGATCGTTAGAATTTATTCGCTATAAATCGAAAAAATCGGGTGTAAACAAATTTGGCTAGTTATTTTATTTGTCGAAAATTCGTTTTTATGTGATTTTATTTTCTTGTAATTTTTTTTTTCATTCAAAAAATATATCGAAAACAACGTGGCGGGTACAAAAAGATTCGGTACAGCTATATTTAATACTATTGTTTATATTTTGTTATATTATTTTAGCTGCAACAATGTTTTTTTTTATTAAAAGGCATGCATCTTTTTATTGATCTCACAAATTTGTAACTATTACAACACTAAAGACCTATAAAATAAGATACAAATTAATCATAAAGAAACAAACACCTTGAAAATTGCATGAAACCTTTATAAAACCAAATCAAAAACAAATACATCTACAGATATGAGCAGTAACAATGTAAAAAAACAATCTTTTTGTTGGCTTTAAGAAATGTTTGCGCTAATCCTGGCCTGTGGCTTTAACAAACAATAACCCGAGACAAATTCATTGTACATCGTATTGTGTCTATTTAATGTGTGTTGTGATGATTCAATAAAAAAGCCAGATTAAATCAGACCGGGTGATCTTCATTAAATCTTACATTTGACGAAATTGATTGACATAACACAGTATTGGCCTCTTATTTCAGGATCACTGTTCATTTATTATTATTATTCTTATTATTATTATTACAATTTTTTTTTTAAAGATATTTTGCGATTTTGTAATATATGTAACAATAAAGGAAAAACAATAAAAAAGTGATTAGTCTATTTGAGTCTTCAGTATGAATTCATGGAAACAAACACAAATTGTGTCTATGATTCTTAACTAAATAATATTTAGTTTAAAATTCTCTGTAATAAATAAATGTATCATCTTTTGAAATTTTCGCAAATTATCAAAGTATTAAGTGTTATTTATATTAAACACTGGCGCGTAGTATTTGATACACAAACTTTTAAACACATATGTTAAAGAACACTTATTTCTTTGGTGTTGATTTATTAATGGGTTTTTATTTGCCCTCCCTTGTTTGTTGTTTGTACCCCTATATTATGCAGTTAAATAATGTTGCACAGGTTTTACTAACGCAAATTGCGCGATCGTGTGTTGTGGCAAGTATTACTTTCCCTTTCTCGACCACACTTTTAATACAATACATAATAATGCGCCCAAATGAAAATATGTCTTTTCTGTGCCACATTTCATGTCAATAATGGTAGTGATGCTCGTTTTTGTAAAAAAAAAAATAAAGGAGAATTGGCGATTTTTACAATATCTGACGTTATCACATTTGACGTCATTTCTCAGACTTATCTATAATATTAATAGGCTAGGCGATTTCTTGAGACCGATGTTTTGTTCAACCGTTTTATCTTGATTTTTACCAAACGTATACTATTTGAAAGGTATTTCTTTTTAGCCGTTTTGCAGATTTACAGATTTTAAAATTTTTTCCTTTGTTTTGAGTAAATTGCATTTAACTTTGCTACTAACACATACATAAAATTATTCATATGCTAAGTGTGTTTTATTAAGTTTGTTAAAGTGTTTGTTAATGAGTTTGTTATCTTCATTCACAATAATAATAAACCAAAAAGCATTGGTTTCTGAATTGTCAAATTTGAAAAATAAAGCTGCCTAGATATTGCATTCGAATTTCGGGTGCTGGAATCTGCTAGTTGCAATTAATACTGTAATCATTATGCAAATTTTGATTTTGTTTCAATGGTGCAGAAGAAAGCAAATATTTCTAAAAATTCATAACTACACTGTACCTTTAATACGACTAGTTTCTACCATTTCAGCCTTCATCAGTGTTTTTATTGAACATGCGATAATTTTTATGTTATAACTGAATAGATTTTTTCTAAATTAAATTTTTCTACTTAGGGCGGCCATGAGGTTTGAACCTGCGGCTATCTCACATACACTCGTACTTGCACTTTTTGGTCAGCGCTTTAACACAGTCACCTAACACACTCAGGCCTACGAGCAGTGTGGTTAAGAATCAGTTTTCATACCATACAGCTTTTACTTCGTATTAATCTCAGAAGATACAAGAAAAAATACGCAGAAAAAATGAAATAAATTTGACTGTGTCCACATAGAACCAAAAGTTTTGGGGGTTTTACTCTAATAACCTAATACCTACAATCGTTGGGTATAAGAACCATCCACCCCTAAAACCATGATCATCATTTTGTTCCACAGTGCTATAGGAAGTCCAATGCAAGATAGGTAAATGCTCATGTAATTTTTTGCAAGAAGGCATCCAGAATCATGAACTAAGTTGAGGATGAATGTTAGATTAACAATGCTCCTTCTACTTTCCAAAATTGGAAGATTTAGTAAAGTCAAACGACAACGATACGGTGGGAGGTTTAATTACGCATTCCGCCAAAGATATCGAAGACAAAATAGTAACAATTGTTTCCGAACTGTGATTCAAATTTTTTGATAAAAACGTTTTACTGTGGATCCCAGATTACTGATGCGTATTCAAGTATCGGCCTGACCTAATACGTGAATAGATTTTTTTATACATAAGGATCATTAAATTTTCCCAACGTTTTATTAAACATAAAACACAATTTGCCTTATTAACATTCATTGTTACATAGGAATTAAAACTTAGTCTTTTATCGAAATGAACTCCCAAATCTATGAATGAGTCAACTAAGTTTAGTTTAGTGTTATGGATGACATAAAGGGTTTTTCAATAAGAGCGCTAAAAAAGTTTTTTTAAATAAAACAAAAACGGTTTTGGATATCAATGAAATTCTTTATTCCTGTGAAAGTACGTTCGATGCCATTATGTATGGAAATCGATCTCTTTTGCATGGCCATCACGGGTACGCTTGCAGAAGTCCAGACGCTGAACCCAATTTTTGACGGTTTTCAAGCATAAATCGGCCGATACTGCTGCAATTTCACGTTCGATATTCGTACGAAGTTCATCAATCGTCGCTGGCTTGTTGGCATAGACCATAGACTTGACGTAGCCCCATAGGAAATAGTTCAGCCAATCGACTGGACCATTTCGTGAGATAACACGTTCTCCAAACTTGGTTTCCCATAAATTGATTGTGACATTCGCTGTGTCGCTTGTGGAGCCGTCCTGTTGGAACCACATGTCCTCCAAGTCCATATCATCAAATTGGGGCCAAGAATATTCGGTTATCATTGAACCGTAGCGATTCTCATTCACAGTAACGTGCCGGTCTTTATCATCACGGAAGAAGTACGGCCCAATGACGCCGCCGGCCCATAAACCGCACCAAACCGTAATTTTTTCGGGATGCAATGATGCCTCATGGAGTACGTGTGGATTGCTGTCTGATCAATAACGCATATTTTGTTTATTGACGAAGCCATTCAGCCAGAAATGAGCCCCATCGCTGAAGATGATTTTTCCGAATCATTTTCAAATTGTTGCTCAGCCCAATTCACGAACATACGACGCTTCTGGTGGTCAAGCGGCTTCAGTTCTTGCGGCAGCAATATTCTCGACACTACGGGCACTTATTTGTCTCACTGGCACGGGAACATTTTGTACTGTGCCTGTGGATTCAAATTTTTCCACCAGACGCTCAATTGTTGATCTGCTAAGACGATTATGACGACCATAAATTGGACGTAGCGCTCTTAACGTTGAGGCCACTGACTCCGAATTTCGGTAGTAAATTTTAATAATTTTGACTCGTTGTTGGCTGGTATATCTTTCCATCATGAAATGGCAAACCTTAGTGAAGAGAAATGTTAAAAGAGCGGCAAGAAATATGGCGTCGTTTGTTGTCCCTGTCTTTTTACTTTTGTAGCGTCCCTGTTGAAAAACCCTTTAGTCATTCGAAGATGGCGAATATCTAGAGAAGGTCGAAGACTGACATTTTTAGATTTATTTCCATTAAATACACGTTACACCATTTGTAGAAGCTATTTAGGTCAGCCTGGAGATGTATATCGTCTTAATTTTTGCAGAACTCAGAATTTAAATAGGAATTAATTTCCCTTAGATTAGCAGTCGTAGACCGTCCTTTTCGTGAGATGTATATCAGTTATAATTTTTTCAAAAGGTTTTGATATAGTATTTAGTTTTAATAGCATCAATGCGGCTATTACGGAATAATAAGCGAGTTTTCCAATACTTTGGAAAGAAGCTAAATTTAAGAGCACAATTTTTTAAGATGCAGCTGGGAATACCATCAGGACCCGGATTAAATGAACTTTTCATACTTTTTAGACTCTTAAGAATAGTCAACACGTCAAAGGATGAAATATTAATTGATGTCAGCCTTGGAATATCATAAGAATATCGTGTGCTGTTTAACATCATTGTGGAAAATGTGGACGCAAAGAATTCAGCAGAAGCATTTGCGATATCAACATCGTTTGAAAACACAGTACCATTCATTTTTGGATTTTTTCTTATAACGGGTGATCAATAACCTTTTTTCGACAGATCACGTGTGAGTCGTGTCATGCATTCATTTTATTTTTGTTTAGTATTGTTTGGCATTTCAGCATGGAAGGACTCACGCCTGAACAACGTTTACAAATCGTTCAACTTTATTACGAAAATTCACGTTCTGTGAAGAATGTGTTTCGTGCACTTCGCTCAACTTATGGTCAACATAATCGGCCTACTGAGCGTACTATTCGCAACACTATCACCCATCTTGGATAATATTCATTATTGGATAATATTCGACCGAATAGACCACGTCCAGCACGCAGTGAACAAATATAGCGGTCCATATTTCTTCAAAAATTATGCCGGTGAGAACGTAACTGTCAATGGCAACAGTTATCGTGCCATGATAACCGACTATTTGATACCTGAAATTGAAGCTCGTGATCTCTTCCCACTTCCCACACAGCGCATCAATCAATGGATTAATTGAGAGAAAACTTCGGTGAGCAAATAATTTCACGTTTTGGGCCGGTCGAGATTGTGTGATATCACACCGTTAGACTTTTTTCTGTAGGGATATGTAAAGTCTGAAGTTTATGCGGACAATCCCGCTTCGATTCAGGTCTTGGAGCAAAACACCACGCGTGTCATTCGCCAGTTACCAGTCGAAATGCTCGAACGAGTCATCGAAAATTGGACTCAACGGATGGACCTTCTGAGACGTAGCCGCGGCCAACATTTGGTAGACATAATCTTCAAAAAAATAAATGCCAAAGAATGTTCTTTCAAATGATAATAAACATTCCCCATTAAATTTGAACTTTCTGTGTTTTTTTTTCTTTAAAAAGTAGGGAACCTCAAAATGGATCACCCTTTATATGAATTAATTTTACTAAGTTTATTATCGTAACATTTTTTTTTTCTAGGTTATAATGACTTCTGGTTATAAAATATAGACTTCGATCAATTTGGTTATTACTTTTCTTAAATTTTTGATGGAGCCTGTAGTTATGATTTTTCAATCATGCTAGTGAGCTTGTATTCCATGGAGGAGTATATGCTTTAGCTATTTTTATTAAAGGAACAGTTTTCGTAATATTTGTTGAAAGTATCTTATAAAAAGTTGGGATTACCTGATCAAAATTACTTCCATCGTTTGAAAAGGAAATGATTTCAAACCAGTTGTCAGAAAGTAATTGATTTAACATTTGGTAGTTAGTTCCTTTAAAGCACAATGATTCAGAAACACTAGAAATTTTAGGTCTCTGTGGAAGTGTTGTGCATATTAAAAGAGTTGGATGATGACAATCCTCAGGAAAAGATAACGGACTTGTTCTAACATCCCTGAATAATGTAGGTCTATTTACGAACACGAGATCCGGTATTCGATCATTGCAGTTAGTAACGTTATTTATTTGGAAAACACAGCTGGGGTAATTGACTAAGAAATCAGTATCATCTAAGTTTATCCAAGATGCTGTCGGGATATTAAAATCGCCAAGTAAAATCAGGCTGTCAGATGGTCTAAGTTTATCTGCTACAGATCTATAGTTGAAAATCCAAGTTTGAAGAGTTTTCAACGATTATTTCCTCAGCAGGTTACATTCTCGACACAGCCATTAAAACACCGCCGCCAAGCTTTCCATTTCTATCTCGCTAAAAGAAACTTATCACACATTATTTCCCAGTTATTAATATTACTTTTCAGCCAGGTTTCCGTAAAAGCAATTATATGAAATTGAAAATCGATCTGTTCAGGAATATATTATAGAGTGTTTATCCCATGTACATACATTCTGGTAAACAATGTTAAGAGTTGAGATTGGTACTAGTTTTTTGGGTTCATCACGATAAATAAGTTTACGTACCTATACATATTTCAGCCAAAAGTTCGTGTCTACAAGTAGATCATATAGGTCTACTGGAACAGAAATGGAGACATATTTAAACTCTTACTGATAAAGTGGCTAATTCGGTTTTAAGCCAATTTTTCCCGAAACGACCTCTTGGAGACAACGCTCTGTATAAAAATTAGGCAATATAAGTATAAAAAAGTTTTTAAATATAGTTTTTATTTTTTAAGCAGAAACCTTCATAGCGTTTTGTACATCATTTAAAATCATTTATTAAGATCTCCTCAACGATATAGAACAACAAACAGAAACCGTCTAAAGTAAATACAGAACAAAAATGATTTCAATACATTCTTTATAAAAACTAATGTGTTTTGAGCCATTAGAAATCTAAAACAAAATATTTTTGGATTGTTCTAACCAATTTTAATGGTTAGTATTCAGGCTTACACATTTTTCATGAATGTAGGGTAAGTATGCCGGCAATCATTATCCATCACAATATATTGCACCGTATTTATTGCCAGTTTCATTCGTTCATAAGGTGGAGGAGACCTTAAATGGCGCTAGATTATAAATCTTTTAAAGCATAAAATGTAAATTATTTTATGCTTCGGAAAGCCCCACAAGAGTGTTGTGATTTTTTCATGCTTCAAAAAGAAAACGAAAAACATTTAATAAATGTACACAAAGAGTTCTCGGCATTTAACCCCTTGAAATTGTTGCCTCTTTTTTTATTATTATTATTTTTTTTTTTTTGTTATTTTTCGCACATTTGTAATCAACAAAATCAGTCGCGTGTATGCCTTAAGAATCATACGGAAGATTGAGTTATATTTGCCACAATTACTCTTTCGGTTTTATGAATGAATTTATTGAAATTGTTTATAGACTTCCTCACACTTCCACCGTTTGCTACTTGTACCTTAAACGTCTTATAGAATTAATTGTTGATATCTGCAGTTTTTTTTTTAAAGATTTGTTTAGTACGATGATCGGCCAAAGATCAAAGCTTTTTGATTACAGATGTGCTGAGTTGGCGAAAAATGTAAAACAAAATATCGGTAATAATCTTTTGAAATTCTTTTTTATATTCTTGACAATAAATTTTGTTTAAAAATTATAGAGTGGCGGCGTTAAGTTTCACCCCTTGGAGATAATTTATGATTTTATGTAGTAAAAAACTAAAAATATTAATATGAAAATTTCATATCAGTTTGCATTTTCTTGAAGTCATTAATATGTAATTTAGAGTATACCACTATACAACTCTGTGGTCAGAGTATAAATAATGACTGTGCTGACTACCTTAACTATTTAACCTAGAACAACTAAGAATCACTCTCCGAGGCGATTTAGCTATGCCCATGTATCTGTGTGTCCATGTATACCTTCAAACCCCAAATAACAAATTGCATTTGGAAATATATTTGGATGATAAGGGAAGATTACTATTGATATTTGGAAAAATAAGGCCATGCTGAGATCTAGCCCCTTACAAATGTCCCCACTGAGTTGAACTTAAATTAACCAAGATCCTGATAATTACATATCAATGAACCAGTAGTGCAAACATAAACATAGTAGTGTTAGTCCCAATATTGCCTCACAAAATATATTCATGATCGTACCATTTGTGGACTTAACACCCAGCACATTCCATATGATACTTAAGCAAATTGATATTATGGTATATGCCCAGAAAAAAATTGACTTAGTACGAGTATGGTTGGACGGTTGGAAATTCATAGTATTGGATATCATAAAGTCGACCTGAGACATTTTTCAGTTCTGACTTTTTATGAGATTCTCATCCAATACCATTGATCACAACTAGTTGAAATTAAAAACATAAATGCATAAGAAATATAAAAATTGTCAGTGTTGTAGCTTCTGAGATTAATACAAAGTAAAAGATGTATGGTATGAACACTAATTCTTAGCCATGGCTAAAAAGTGAAAGTACGACTGCATGTGAGATAGACGCAGGTTCAAAGAATTTAAGAAAATATATGCTTTTTCCGTCTCTACCAACCACTATTTGAAAGTGGCAATTCCTTTAGAAACAGCAACTAGTTGCAATAATAGTTTATATTTTATGTATTAACCAACACTCAGGGATGTCCCCTACAGATGCAGTGTTGATCTCAGGGAAATAGATTATGGGATGGAGGAAAGAGGGAGTAGTGTTTGTGGATATTCGACTTAAATTCTATTAGATTATAACTGTCAGGAAAGACCTCTGCGGGGAGTTTATTCCACATACGGCTAGTTGGACTGATAAACGAATTCTCTCTGTAATGCGTTGTGCGGTCAACTGGACAATAGACTACAAACGGATGTAATTTACTAGAGAAGCGGGTAGAGTGAATCGGTTCTCGGGCACTTGGAATAAGTTCGCTAATTCCAGAAGAACATTTCCCATGGTACTTTCTATAGAACAGTGCTACACAACCCACATTCCGACGATGTTCCAATGAGTTAATAGAGTTGGATACCCTACTGTTATTGCTGAGCATCAACGCCCTCCTTTGCACATGGTCCAGTAGCACCAAAATAGACTTTGAAGCTCTTGCCAATATATGGGAGTTGTATTCCATTTTCGGTCGGATGTAAGTGATATAGATTTTAAGATCAGAGAGAGTGAAGTAATTTGCACCGTATTAGAAAACCAAGACACTTGAATGCTTCTTTCGACACTTGATATATATGCTCATTCTAACTAACATCATATTGAATTATCATGCCCAGAACATCAAGAGTATCCGATTCCTCAATACCTATACCACCTATATATACAGATGACATTGTTGAATCCATGGCCCTATGGGTCAACATAAAACATTGAGTCTTCAGCACATTAAAATCAACCCTATTCGCTTTAGCCCACTCGGAGATTGTTAACAGGTCTTGATTGGGTGTGTCATTCATTGTTCGCTTTTTGCCCCCAACCTCCAAGAGGCTTGGCATACAATTAAAGGAAAATGAATGACGAATGCTGCTGTCATCTGCGAAAGAGTATATAGAGCTAAAAGTTTGACCAAGAAGGTTATTCAGAAAGATAAGGAAAATAGAAGGAGAAAGAACGGAACCTTGGGGTACCCCTGAATTAAGCTGAAACTCATTAGAAGAGACCCCATCAATAAAAACACGTATTGTTCGGTCTTTGAGAAAACTCGATATAAATCGAGAGAAGTCATTACCGATCCCAAGTGCAATAAGCTTTGATATCAATGTACCGTGCCACACACGATCGAATGCCTTCAAAATATCCAGAGCAACCACTTTACTTTCGGCAAAATTGCAAATGGATCGACTCCAGCGCTCAGAAAGTAGAGCTAACAGGTCTACCGTGGAACGATTTCTACGGAAGCCATTCTGTCGATCATTAAGAAGTGAGTTGGCCTCTAGGTAGATGTAAATTGATCATGCTCTCCATCACCTTTGAGAGCGCTTTTTCTTACCTCATAAAACATTATTTTTTGTGAAAAAACCGTCCCGAAGCCAATGAAAGTCTTGGACACTGCACCATAAACTTCAATGGTTAAGAAGTGCTGAACTGTGAGGAAACATAGACTCATTACGCTACACCAGAGACCAAAGAACAGTCCTAGCAGTGGATTTTTCGTGGCGAATCAGATCCAAAAAAAAAGCGAACGCGATTTTTATTGGCCAACAAGGTCATGACCACCAGTTTTTAGAGATGTACCCATTGATTACATTGGAAAAGGAATACTTTTCCAAGATGATGCATGATTTCAACAAGAAATTGCACACAAAAAATATTCTTTTATATGTACGAGTATACTATACCAGTTATTTTCATGGCAAAATTTCATGAATTGTAATATGAATTACTTCTTCATCCAAACATAAAAAATGGTCCACCGGAAAAAGATGTGGCTCAAACGATGAAATCATCACTGAAACAAATATCCATTTAAACGATTGGATAAATCCTATTACATAAAGCGATCAAAACTTTGAAAAAATGTTAAAAGTTCACGTACTTTTCATACAGCTCCGTATATAGAGACTACATTAAATCAAACTTCATGTCTACTAGCATAAAAAATAATTTTTTTTTTTACAAAATTCAAGACATTAATACTTTAGTTTGCAATATATTTTGTTTCGATCCAAAAATGATGGGCGTAGTCCTCGAGGACCTCGAGCTTTAATATTAATTAATTTTTGGATTACATATAAAAAGGTCAACTATAAAAAATTAACATATAAATTTACAATATGTTTTATGTCGATTCAGAAATATTCTGTCAACATTTGACGGGCATGGTCCTCATTATGCAGTTGAATATCTATAATATTAATAAGCATGGCGATTCTTTGTGACAGATGTAACTTTGTCAGTTTTACCCCGACGTTGACTAAACATACCTCATTTAAAAGGTATTTCTCTTTAGCTGTACACCAGATTTACGGATTTTTTCATTTTTATTGTGTTTTGGAGTAAAATGCATTTAAAATTGCTACTAACACAAACATAAAATTATAGAATGCTGTCTGTGTGTTTATTAAATTTGTTAATGTGCTTGCAAAAATTGTATCTGAAAAGCCCTGTGTTGAATTGAAAAATAATTTTGGTCATAAACCAATAACGACAATAACGCAATCGAATTTCATTATAATAATTGCATATCACATGGCTTGTGTTGAATTGTGAATAGCATACCTTAAGGTGGCATAAAAAATTGAATAAAATTTAATAAACAAATAAAATTTCTTAGAAATTGCACTCAAATTTCGAGGGCGGCTGGGCTCTACAAGTATAGTTTATTTTTTGCTGTTGAAATATTAAGATATTCACAATTTCCTGAACAAAATTTGGGCTGAAGTTCATTTTGAAATTTCCTTTCCTTAAATTGAGTACGACAGTTTTTTCAGGAGTCATGCGGTGTCATGAATATCGATTGCCTCATAAAAGGTAAAACTAACACCGGCGAATATTATTCACTGCTGTTGGATAGATTCGAATTTGATTTGAAGTAAATACGAGCACATTTGGCGAAGAAAAATAAGTTGACAACCGACCGTTGCACACGTGTGTTGTAAAATTCTATAAATTGGGCTACGAGCTGCTATTACATCCTACATATTCCCAGTTTTAGCCGCCTGCGACTATTTCCTGTTTCCAAACATGTAGAAATTCATAGGCGGTAAGAGATTTGGGTAGAATGGAGAAATCATCACTGAAACAAACTCCTATAATGAAGACCTTGGGAGAAGCTATAATTTAGAAGAACAAAATAAATTGAAAATTGAGGAGACTATGTTGAGAAAAAACTGGATTAGTACAAATTCATACATACAAGAAAGAGTCACTTCTTTAGAATACACCTCAGCTTTCTTTTGTTTTAAAATTTTTTTTACAGCTGCATTTCTAAAAAATTGCTTCTTATGAAATGCTACTAACCATATGACATGAGAAATCCCTAATGACGAGTCTTGGGTCATGCCAAATTTCACTGAACGGCGCCTATTCGTGAAAACCGTAAACAACGCATTAAAAAAGTAATTTTTTACAACAATCAAGGTTACGTTACCCCTTCAGTATAAAAAGCCTCTCGATGAATTAACGCTAAGTTCTTGCGTTATTACTTGAATTATCAAACAGTTATTGTTACCTACATATACATAGGTCCATATAAAAACTAAAATAAAAGTTATGAAAATATCGCGTTTTTTGGGGCTTTGCAACCCTGTGAGCTGTTTTATTTATATAAACTAGCAGAGACCGGCACTCGAAATTCGAGTGCAAATTCTAGAAAATTTTATTTTTTGATTAAATTTTTTTCTTTCAAATTTTTTTTAAAACAATTTTCAATAAATTGTGAATTTTTAAATAAAATTCATTAAATTTTGTTATAAATATTTGTTGAACACACTCGAAATTCGAGTGCAAAATCTAGGAAATTTTATTTTTTCATTAAATTTTTTTCTTTCAATGTTTTTTTTAAACAATTTTCATTAAATTGTGAATTTTGAAATAAAATTCATTTAATTTCGTCATAAATATTTGTTGAACACACAGAAGATATACAAATAGGTTTGTTAATAAATAATTTTATAGGAGCCCAATTTTAGTCAATTCATAAACACACAAACAGCTTTGTATAGTTTTTTATTTGAAGCTTAAATATGTATTTTATGTATGTGTTATTAGCAACATTAAATGATTATTACTTCAAAAATATGTACCAGATGGTGCTCATCTGAAAAGATGGTGCACATCTGTAAAGAAATACCTTTCAAATAGTATACTTTTTGGTAAAATCGGTTGGTAATTGAGAGTTTATAAGCTGTTACAAGAAATCGCCTTGCCTAATGATATTATTTATTTAAAAAACAAATTTTAATTCCATTTTTTTGTATATTGTTATTTTATATTTGGATGGAGAAAACTCATGCAACATGGGCGTTGCAATCATACCAATTGAGATGCTATATCAAATTTTTTTGTAATAGTTATTTGACGCAAAGGGTGTTTCTACTTCAAATACAAAATTTTCTAATTAAGAAGACGACGATATCTCAACCGGTGGGAAACATGACATTCCAGCTGATACTTCGACAAATGGAGATGAGGGAACTTCGACCTGTGTTGATGATCCCATCGGTGTATTCTGGGGTATGTTTAACTCGGTGTATTCTGGGATATGTTTCTAATGTCATAAGCTCAAAGCATTCGGACGATATCCCACCAGTTTGTCGAATTAGTTAGTTAGTTAGTTAATTTGTTCTTAATTTTAATTTCAATTTTGTATTACAATTTTTCTTGAAGGAGTATGACTAACATTAGAACATACGACTATGACTATTTGTCGACAGTCGGATAAAGATAAATAACATTTAGCTATATTTAAAATAGTGTTTCATGTTGTATAACAATTAATAATTAAATTTCAAAGTTAGATCTTTTATATAACCTCTTGCATTTATAACATACCAAGACATTTCATTAAAGTAATTTTTAGCGTCATTGAGAATATTAATTAATTCAGTTTCTGTCAGGGCAGTCTTTTTGAAGTACCGGTACCTCATGTGGCGAAAAATTGGGCATTTGCCGATAAAATTAAGGATATTTTCAATTTCGTTCAGATTACATAATGAACAGATACGCGATCTTTGCTGTTGAAATCTTGTTCCATTTAGTTCAACTAGGTCCCACCTTGCTTTAAAGTTAAAGCTTATGGCACTTATTTATATCGAAATAAGTTTGTTGCTCTCTAAAATTAAGTTTCGAGTAAAAACGTTCTGTTGCTGCTGCCTTCGGCCCTTAAACGTTCCCAGTGTTCTCTAGTGTAACATTCTGAAATACGTAATGTGTTTACATTTCAAATAACGTTTTTAAAATATAGCGAAGGTGTAAGTCCAAAGTATATATATGATTCTTTTCGATGCCAGTTTCAAGAAGCAGTATATACATATGTAGGTGTAAAAGGTGGTAGTCTTAAAATCTTTTTTTTTAGAAAATAACGTTGGAGTTTATCAACTTCTTCAAATAGATAAAAACCCCATATTTCCGCCCCATACGACTGAATAGCGCGACACACTGTTTTAAAAAGATTCCATTTAGCATCCAGACCAATCTCTTGTTTTGTTAAAAAATCTTTCCATGTAGCATTTATGCTATTTTTTGGCGATATGTTTCTTTTTTCTATGTGTTTTTTAAAGGATATTTTTGGTGATAAAGTTACTAAATATGCCTATTTATTGGTGATTTTAATGTGTTATCCGCTAAATAACCATTTTTCTTGGTTCGAAACTCTTCCTCCCTTTCTAAATATCATCATTTCAGATTTGCTCAAATTTACTTCGAGGTTCCACATTTTGCAGTAAGTTTCAAGTCTGTGTATCATAGTTTGCATTTTAAGTATATCATCTTAAATAACTATATCATCTGCATAGATTAACAGTCGGATAATTATGGAGCATACTGTAACTCCTCCTCCTAAATGAAAACAACGTTGGAGAAAGCAAACATCCTTGTTTCACAGCAGAGCCAGTGTAAAACTTATCTGACAAATTTTCACCGTTCCAGACTGTGAATTTAGTTATGCCGTAGATACTTTCAATCATTCTACTCATCTTTGTAGATATACCAATACGTTGTAATTTATAAAATAACGATTTTCTGAAAACTTTATCAAATGCAGCTTTAAAGTCGATAAAAAATGCGTATAGTTTTTTATTTTCCTTGTATACAAGTTATCTGCAATCGAATATCCTTCTCTAAATACTGCTTGATATTTTGTAATAATGTTGTAGTTTGTTAGCCAGAGATTTATTCTTTTATTTAAGAATTGTTGAATTGTTAGTTGTAACAAATTTTTTTAGAGTTCTTTTGTAGTAAGTCATACCTGAAAAAGAACATTTTAGGTAATTTTTACAGATTTTTTTTTACCGAAATGTGACAACAAACCTTTCCCCACTTTTCGTCTGTTCTAGTTGCTGGCCCTTATCCATAGTTGCTTTAGAACATTATCCATAGTTGCTTTAGAATTTGCAACATCGGAATGCCTCTACATTGCAAATTGAGCTAACGATGTAGTTTCTTTTCTAGCCTTATAATTAACAAGTAAGAAAATTATAGTCGGTCTAGACCGACCATACGATACCCTATACCATGGTTTAGAAACCCCATCTCTTCGGTCAAACTAACTGGATATAGAAAATATGCAAAAACCAAATTTGAGTGGCATTGTTATTAACTTTTTTTGGCTGCAGATATGAAAAAGTTCATATCGGGTGCTATATTTATATGTGGACTAGGTCAAAAATGGACCAATTCTGACCATATTTGGCAAAGTCACTTATATTTAAAAAAAATAAACACAATACAATCCCAATTTTACTAAGATCTATATGATAATTTGGATCTTATGGCAATTTATGTCGATTTCATAGGGGTTATTTGTATTGGGACTAGGTCTGAACATGGACCTTTTTTCACCAATTTCACCATTTTTTTCACCGATAAAAGCTTATATACCAAATTTCATCAAAATATATTCATATTTGCGACCTGTAGTTTGATTACACGGTTTACATGGACACGCAGACGGTTGGACGGACGGACGGACGGACATCGCCAAAACGAC
This sequence comes from Cordilura impudica, assembly GCA_963682025.1. Classification (NCBI taxonomy): domain Eukaryota; kingdom Metazoa; phylum Arthropoda; class Insecta; order Diptera; family Scathophagidae; genus Cordilura; species Cordilura impudica. The sequence goes on from OY821519.1 coordinate 60,817,704, forward strand.
TCAGAAAGTGATTCTGAGCCGATCGGTATAATAAAAGATGGGTCTAGGTCAAATATTTTTGGTAGCTACAAACAGCAGCACAAAGTCATTATATCCAAACCACATTGTGTTGAAGGGTATAAAAATTGCTATGTACTTACTTATCCATTTTGTAGTTTTTATGCAAAAATACCAATTTTTATTATCATTGAAATGATATTTTAAGCTAACGCTAGAAAAATTGGAGCGTTAAATTTGGTGATATAAAAGTTAGCATTGCGTTTCATAAAATTTACTTTTTACAACATTTCCTCCTAGCTGCAACCATTGCCTTTTATGTAAACTTAAAACTAAACTTAACCTAAAAACACGTGCAAAAAGTACATTTAACCTAATTGCACGTGGAGTAGCAACCACTAGGACCACAAAGCAAAAAACCGACACGTGTTTTCTCGTATTTGAGAAATAATGGAAGCGACGAAGCGACCTTTACCTGATAGATAGCATATTACCACTGTGAATTTAAAATAACGCAAGAATCAGCTGTTAGAACGCGAGCAGTCATTTGTAAAACCACAGCGATTTACAAATGCAAATTTTGTCAATGCATGGTGAAGTGTTTCGTTGCGTATTACGAAATTAGGGCATTAGTTTTTATCAACTTTTAACTTATCCAAGATTCACTTAAACTTGTTTATTTCACTTTCACTCTCACGCATGTCAGCGCACGTAAAAATTACTGGTTTCTTTTATCTAGAAATGTGTACAGGGGGATCCATCACATTTTAGCCGTAGTCCTTGGTCAAATAAATTCCCTCGGCAAATAAATTATCTAATCTTTAAAATAATTAAACAAATCAATCATAAAATTTTTTATTCTTCAATTATACACACATTTGTGCTGACTGCATCAACACTTTGGTATGACGAAAATGTTTAAGTTTTTTTCATGAGTAAATAGAAAAAAAAAACTCAGATATTTACATAATAAATGTTGACAGTATGACTGACATGTGCATTAAATGATCTGATCGTATTACTCGACTATTTTTTTCATTTTCATACAACAGCTACACGCCTCAATCACAAAAGGGGGGAAGCAATCATTGCGAATGTACTCGTATGCATTGAAAACTATATTTTTTCAGATTCACTTCTTATTTTCGGTTAGCTAATATTAAGCTGTTGCATTTTAATTCAATATAAGTAGATGTACATTTTAATTAAAAATCTGCAAATAAAAATTTAACACCTCATATAGATTACAACAACATGAAACCCTTTTTATCGTTGCTCGAATAATTCCCCCCTAAGGTACGGGAGTGTATTAATATTCAATCATAAATATTATTTTTATTTGAAGGTACATATTCAATCAACAAAGTGCCTGTGCGTAGAATTTTTTTTTTTTTTTTGATGTCATCATGTAAGGGTCTGCTCAGATAAGATAAATAAACTATACAAGTGAAAACATTCCGGCCTTGAGGATATTTTTATTGAATACATTCATTCATACAACATGTGCATACCCGCACACATACTAGTTGTTGGCTGACATCAATCCATATGTTTTCATAATTGGCGACAGAGCGAAACGAAATTGTGCAATCAAAGGGTACATACACACTTTGTTAAGTGACAAAATAAAAAAAAAAACGGAAAGGTTGACACTATTTATAGAAATGATTATAAAATCGGGTAACACAAGAAGAACTTACAATGAGTTTGATATTTATCTTTGATAATGTCGAAATTGGGGATGGTATTAATTTTAAGCAAAAAAAAAGAACTAAGAAAGTTATAGTCGGTCTACAATGGCTATAGATAATCTCTGGTATGAGCTTTAGAAAAATGTTTTACATCCAACCGTATTGTACGAGGTGATAAATTAACATAAAATAATACACACAGAGAGCGGATTCATTGTAGCTCCCGAATACGAGTATAATGTCCATTTCCTGACTCACTTTTTCGTTTTGTATTTCTATCAGGGACGTAACAGTTATAAGAGAAATGACAAAAAGGTCTTATTTAACCATTAATTTTGATTAAGGTTATTATTAACCGTTATTGTAATTTTGGTCATTGTAACCAATATAGGTGAGGAATATATATATATTTTTTTTTGGTTATGCATAACTATTATAACAGCCAAACAAAATTTTAAATAAATAAATTAAAATAAAAATAACCATTATTGAAAATAATTTAATTTTTTGGTTGTCTCTATTCTAATTCATCAATATTTTCAAAGGCAATAATTTTTTTTTATTTCTACCATATAATTATAGTTCTCAGAAAATTTATATACCTTCAATAGAAAAATAAGTTCCATTTACCAATCAAAGTTTTTATGAAAATTATTAGGTTAATTCAATTGAGGGAACTAAATTATAACTGCTATAACATTACTGGTTCTTAAATATTGGTGATTACAACATCTAATTCTGTTGTAGGTACCAAAAAATATGATATGATATATATATGATATTTGATGTTTGATATGATATTTGTCATTTTTGAAAAACTAAATATTTATAATAATCTAACCCATAAAAACAAAGTTTTTATTAAAATTCTTTCTTTCCTTATGGATATGAGTTTTGAATATCTCCGTGACTGTGCGTGACTATGTGTGACTATCTTAAAATTAATCTTTGGCCACAACAAGTCTATGGACAAAGTTTCAGATCGATCGGATGAGGGGAAATGAGGTTTAATTTCTCCGTGACTGTGCGTGACTATGCGTGACTGTGCGTGACTATGCGTGACTGTGCGTGACTATGTCAAAGTTAATCTTTTTTCACAGCAAGTCTATCGACCAAGTTTCAGATCGATCGGATAAGTGGAAATGTGTTTCAAATCACTCCGTGACTGTGCGTGACTAAGTCAAAGTTAATCTTTTTTACAAGCAAGTGTATGGACCAAGTTTCAGATGGATTGGATGAGGGGAAATGACATTTAGATCACTCCGTGACTGTGCGTAACCACGCGTGACTGTGAGTGACTATACCAAAATTAATTTTTTTCACAACAAGATTATGGGTCAAGTTTCAGATCAATTGGATAAAAGGGAATGGGGTTGACCCACGACAGGCAGACAGACAGACAGAGAGTATGAGTTAAAAGAAAGAATTTAAAAAATAATAATATATATAAAATTGTCTTGCTTTCTTGGTTAATGTAGACAAAAAATCTGAGAATAAAAATGGCTCCATCTGTACCCAAAGCACCCGGCATTGTAATGAACAAAATGTGTAGTGATGAACACATGACTACAATGATGGTAGTTTTAGGTAGGTAAAGGTTCACATTTAATTATTATATATTTTGGAGAGCCAGGAAAGACTAACATGGGAGCCTTCTTACTGCTAGCTAACAGTCTGGTGGGGGGGTTCGTGTCTTCCTTATTTCCCATACTGACATACCTGTTGTTATTTTTTTTAACATAATACTAAAGACTCCCTTGCCTCTTATTTAAAAAAAATTTCGAATAACTACTGCAAATTACAAGATACATTAAACCAGGGGATGAAAACGTATAAAAAGAAAATAAATTATCTAACATCATAGAAACGAAAAGGCTTTATTTGGAACATCGAGATGTAAATTGGAGTCCATGCATCTTTACCCTCCTACCATTTGTCTTAGCATCGGCTATTTTTGCTGAGACCCAAAAGAAAAAAATTAGACACTTATCCTTCTATCACCTCACATCACGTAAGAAAATTGAATAAAACTTAGCAAATCATATTAAGATACAAAATTTATTCATTTAAATTTATCAAAAAAATACGAGGCATGGTGAAATAATAAAAAAAAAATTGGGTAAAAACCGAGATAATTTTACCAAAAAATTCATTTAATTTATGAATAACATCTACAATATGATAACGGGGTTCTTCCCCAACAAAATTTTAAATAAGAGAAAGTAACGATCTTAAATATACCTATTATGATGTAAGAAAAAAAATATATATGTATATAGATAAAGGGAAAAAGCAAAAACTGGTAATATGGGAGAGCTAGAGGTTATAGATTACAAACAACGAATATTATGAAGAGTTTTAATTTCTGGATGCATGATCTGCTTTGACCAAAACAGTTGTTGCTTTTTAAATATATGTATCTCTATTTATACTAAATATGCAAATGTAAAAAGTCAGCTAAATTAATGTTTCCATCACTCACCAAATAAAGTTGCTAAACATGTTCCCGTTCATTACCTTGATGACGTAGAGGCCTCTGCGAACATATGAGTAGTACTGGGTGTTGAATAGAAAATGATGATTTTATCATGGGGAACTGAAATATGTAATTTGCATATTTAAAAAAATTTAGAGATTTCTACAGTTATACTATATAGTAACATTACCATTTGAGTTGATAAAAAAAAAAAATATTAATGATCTCTATTCATAAGTAATAATTATAGTTACGGATATTTATGTTTCTTTAACAATTCAGTGTTTACAAAAAAATTAAATTTTTCTATACTCAAGATTTTCTCTCTTTCTTGTTTCTGTTCCTTCTTTCCTTTGCGCCAAACCCTTAAGGATCATCTAGACCAGAAGTGAACGTGGTTCCCTTTCGGGCCGGACCCCTTCTTTTTAGAACTCGAAGTCTGGTAGGAGGTGCTTCCCGTTCGTAATTATCGGGTATTTTGGGTGGCGACAACTATTCAAGTGGAACCGGCGAGAATAATCCCAATTTTGGAGAAATTTACTGCACCAAAAGCAGGATACCAGATGGCGGGTATGGATATTGCAATTATTTCTTTCCCACGTGATACCGATAGCGTGGTAATGCCAGGATCCCCAATGAGGCGATGTTGAAGATCCTAGGGTTTCATTAAGAATACTTAAAAAAAAAACTTTGTAGCTTTAAAGATTAAAGCCAGAAAAAATTACCTTCACTCCGATTACACAAATTGCGTAAATATATATAAAAAAAATGTTTTGTTTCTACTCAGGGATTGCGTTGAAAATTCCGGATGAATTATTTTACTCGTTAAACTTTTTATTGTTTTAAAGAACTTAATTTAGTACTATGGTTATCTTAACCTTTGCGTAAACGTGTTTACTCGATCACTTCCGAAATGAAAAGGAAATTTCCATGACGTACAAAGCATTTCGTATTGTTACCTACGTCTTGACTTGTGAAGAGAAACATAGTTGCTTTGAAAACATAGTTGTGTAGCAGAAAAAAATTGACGCTATGTGTCTCTGATACTTATTTACGAGAAATGACTTTATGCGAATGAAGAAAAAAAACTCATTAACAAACTTGTATCTTGGTATTTCTATAGTGTTATACTTTAATATACTGAATATAGTATTATAATATAATAATATACTGAAAGTGCATTTACTTAGTAAAATGATCAAACCTCATATTTTTTAATATTAAGCGAAGTTGCGAACCATTTATTTAAATTATCTTTGTTTACATTGCCTCTAGTTACATCTTCTTAAAATTATTGGTTAACAAAGTGAAGAAAAAATAAGAAAATAAATGTATATTGTTTTTTTTTTTTTTTATGGTTCTGATGAAAACAGGTCGTTACAGCATAGAACAAACAAATGATGAAGGAAAGAGCCCGTATGTATAGCAGATTGGAAGAGGTAGATTGTTGTATTACTACTGGCTGCAATGAGTTTGCCCAAGCCATGCGCTCCGCCTATGATCCAAATAGAATAAACAAAATGATTATTAATCATCTTGGAAAGCAATTTGTAACCAGTGCCAAGCTCATGGTCATGGCCAGAGAAATGCAAGACGCTGAAGTCAGAAATGGCACCAATTTCATGGTGATATTTGCCGGTTCTCTGCCCGAGAAAGCCAAAGAGCTTTTATGTTTAGGCATTACCACATCGGAAATAGCTGATGGTTATGAGAAGCCTTTGGAAAAATGTTTAGACGTTTTGGCAAAACTGGTACGTCACGAAGTTAAAGACCATGGTGATGTTGCTTAAGTCAACAGTGCTTACATGCCTCCATTATGTATCTTACCAGATAAAGGTACCTTCAATGTTGACAACATTTGCATATGCAAAATCTTGGGCAGTGGTTTATCCATGTCTGAGGTGGTGCATGACATGATTTTTAAACGTTTTGTTGAAGGTGATGTTTCTTTTGCTGAAAAGGCTAATGTTACCCTCTTCTGCTGAGTTGGCCGATACATGACCTGGTTTAGACCATTATGCATTTATACCTTTTTCCACTGATTTGGAAGCATTCCCTAAAGCTATACCTAAAAATTCCGGTGTCAATGCTACTGAAGGGGTCAACCAGTTATATTTCGCTCATAAAGAGGGGTCTGGTAAAAATTTTACTGTCAACATTGAAGCTTTAAAGGCCGAAACTTTTGAACTATTGAAATTGTCATTAAGGTGTTCGATCTCTCCCAATCAAAATATTGGGCTACGAAATATGCTGTTGATGCTGGCAACACAATCTTGAAGGTTGTTCAAATTATTATAATTAATAGCTATAAAAAAAATAAATTATATACAAAATTTTTTGTGGTTATAATTAGTGCAATTATGGTTGTAACCATCAATAAAGAAAATCTAAATTCTAATGTATGAACTAAATTTAACAGTTCATACAATCGAATTTACTTAAAACATCAATTGCCTTAAACTTCGTACGGTCATTTCAAAAATATTATTTAGTAATCACAACAGAATAAAGTGATAGTACATGGGACTATCAAAATTCGGTTGGCAACAAATACAGTTGCCACAACGAATCCCATTTCTGCGTTTATATACACATAACTTCCCCAATCTTATAGAATTCGTTAATGAACACCATGTACATATTTTGATGTTGAAATTTAATATGCTTGGAGTAATTATATATAAATATTCCGGAATGGAGCATATGATTTTGACATGTTTTCCGGAGTCACGACAACTTGTCGAACTGCATTATATTCTTTATCTACACACAGAAAACAGATTCATTGTGGCTACCGAATTTATTACCAACCGAATACCGATAATGCTAATAACCGACTTTCGGGTTCACGATGATTACAATTATATTGCTTTAATAGTAAATATTTTATCATAATAGAATATTTGCAGATAATATGAAATTTCTGTTGATACAATCGAAAATACAGTTGTTCCACTTAAGACCAATTCGGTTGGCAAATATTTTTTCTGTGTGTATTTAAATTTGTTACAATATCTGTGAACACAATTTTGGTAAAAAATATCTTTTTATAGGGTAAAGAGCGACGTATTTTATTTTTAAGTTTAAGTACTTTTAACGCCTTTTAGATACAACAGTTTACGTTAAACATCTGATCAGATGAAGTATACGAATATCTATAATATTAATAAGCAAGGCGATTTCTTGTGACCAATGTAACTTTGTTAGTTTCAATCTTATTTTGACCAAACATCCCCCATTTGAAAGGTTTTTATTTTTAACTGTCCACCAGATTTATAGATTTGCACCGGCTGGAACTTTTTTTTTACCCTATACCACTATGTGGTTTGGGTATAATGACTTTGTGCTGCTATTTGTAACAACAAAAATATTTGACCTAGACCCATCTTTAATTATACCGATCGAATCAGAATCACGTTTTGAGTTGATTTAACAATGTCTGTCCGTCCGTCCGTCTGTCTGTGTGTCCATGTAAACCTAGTAATCAAACTGCAGGTCGCAAATATGAATATTTTGATAAAATTTGGTATATAAGCTTTCATCGGCCATGGGATAAACGGTATTGAAATTGGGGAGAATCGGTCTATGTTCAGACCTAGCCCCCATACAAATGACCCCTATAAAATCGACATAAATTGACATAAGATCCAAATTGTCGTATAGATCTTAGTCAAATTGGGTTTGTATGTGTTAATTATATCCATTAATGAATAGTCCAAAAACGATTCCTATGGGGCAACTCTTAGTTATAGGCCCAATATAGAGATGCTTCCCGATCTTCGCTTAAATCTATTAAAAAACAAAAATATTGCACTGATTCATCTCAAATTTTGTTTGTAGATATTTTCGCAAAATACAAGAGACCTTACCAACCATGGTCAGGATCGGTCCATTTTTGGACCTAGTCCCCATATAGACATAGCATCCGATATGAACTTTTTCATATCTGCAGCCAAAAAAATTAATAAAAATGCCACTCAAAATTGGTTTATGCTTATTTTCTATATCCAATTAGTTGGGCCTAAGAGATAGGGTCTATAAACGCATGGTATAGGGTATGGTATATAAAGTTGCTATTAATACATACATAAAATTATACAATGCTGTGAGTGTGTTTATTAAATTTGTTAATATCTTTATAAAAAATGTATATGAAAATGTATATGGATTAAAAAATAATTTTGGACATAAACGCAATCGAACTTCATTATAATAATTGGATATCACACGCCGTGTGTTGAATTGTGAAATGCCTAAAATTATCATACCTTTAGGTGGCGTATAAGGTGGTTCAAATACCTTTACGCTCTTATTTCTGTGTGTTCAACAAATATTTATAATGAAATAAAATTAATGAATTAAATAGATTAAAAAACATTAAAGGAAATAAATTAAATGAAACAATAAAATTTTCTAGAATTTGCACCCGAATTTCGAGGGCTGGGCTCTGCTACTTAAAATAGAGACATGTGTGTTTTTTTCGTAATTCCTTAGACTTTTTTTAAAGGTAAATTGTTATTTTCATTTTAGATGGGGCGTTATGTACAGACATATTTAATTAATCTTTTCTAATTCATGTTAGGATAATTACAAAGTTACCCAAATATTTCTACTAAAATTAATTTCAAACATAAAAAATCAAATTTAAAAAAAAAAGTTGTAAATTAATACTTGTGACAAACAATTTTCACATACTTTGTATTTAATTTTTTTTTATGTAAAAATTGTCATCCAATACTAATTGACCTCAAATATACAAATGAAATAATTTTTTTTTGATGTGTAAACATCTATGCGCGCAGGGGGCAAATTTCTATTTCACAATACAATTAGAAAAACAGCGTAACATGTGAGTTTACATGTTACGCTGTGAGCCATAAGACAAATCGGTGTGACATATGATTGTATTGGTGAAAACATTGTGATATAAAATTGTTGCAGCTAATTCAACAACCCTTTAATGTAAAAACTTAAAAATTTCACAATATAAACGTATAACATATAAATAATTCAACAACCCCACAAATTTGCTATAAGTGATACATAGATGACGCTTTCTGTTTGATTTTAAAAAAGTGACATAAAAAAATCTTTAATTACTAGATGTTTACACATCTCCCTTGTGATCGGACTCACATGTTTTTTTTTTAATTAACAATGATGCATTTTTTGTGGTTTTTACTTGGAAAAAGTTGGCATCGCTGGTGGTTACTTACATATGTGTTCCAATAAATTGATACTATATTTGAGGAGTTACGATTTTTGAATGAAATAAACACAGGCAAACCTAATTTGATAACGAAATATATAATTTATGAGGCTATATGTTCCTTATATGATCTACGGGAATATATACATATACAGGGTTCGACATCTTTTATGTTGTATGTCAACATATCACCAATCTGACATTTGTTAACAGAGTGACCAAGAGCACATGTTTTGAAACGTTAATTCATTGCAAAAATAAATATTAGATCGAAGAAATCTTAACACAAGATTTTCCTCTTAATTTTATTCGCAAGCATTATTTAATTTTTTTTTTTTTTTTGATCAAGTTATCTTTGAAAGGTATTTGAGTTAAGATGCTTAATGACAGCTCTATTCATTTATTTCTAGTTATCATTTTCAATAAAATCCAACTTGGTCCTTCATGAAGTTGGCCAAAGAATCAAAGGTCGGCCGTCAAACTGTTTCCAATGTTAGAAACTATCACAGAATTTGGCCAATTATAAGAAAAGGCACATAACGTTTGTAAAGCCAAGCAAATAGAAAGTATTTATATTGAAAATAGCTCCCAACACATCTGCTAGAAAATTAACGAAAAAGTCGAAATTAACGAAAAAGTTCCTGGTGTGGGAAGCAGTTGCGGCAAAAGAAGCAAGTTATTTGTTATAATGGGTTTTATAAATACCGAAATATTTTTGGACCCATTTGGCATCTAGTTACTACGTTAAGAAAGCTCTAGAGTGGTTTGATATCAGATTCCTGCCTTCGAAATTCAAGTGAAAATTCTAGTAAATTTTATTTTTTCATTTAATAAATTATTTTAAAAGAAATTTCACAATTCAACACTTTTTAAATATCGATTGCGTTATTGGTTTACGTCCAAAATTATTTTTCAATTCACCACAATTATTATTGTGAATGAAGAAAACAAAATCATTTTTTTAACATTAATTTAATAGACACACACATAGCATTGTATTGTTTTATGTATGTATTAGTAGCAACTTTAAATGCATTTTACTCTAAAAAAAATGCAAAAATTTAAAAATCTCTAAATCAGGAGGACAGCTAAAAAGAAATACATGACAAGTAAGATACGTTTGGTCAAAATCGGGAGAAAACTGTTTAATAAATAATCGGTCACAAGAAATCGCCTTAACTATTATATTATACCAGCAGATTCCAGCGCTCGAAATTCGAGTGCAATTTCTAGGCAGCTTTATTTTTCAACTTAGCCAATTCACAAACCAACACTTTTATGGTTTATTATTATTGTGAATGAAGTTAACAAACTCATTAACAAACACATCAGCAAATTTAATAAAACACACATCGCATATGTATAATTTAATGTATGTGTTAGTTGCAACTTTAAATGCAATTTACTCAAAATAAAGGAAAAAATTTGAAAATCTGTAAATTCGGTGAACATTTAAAAAGAAATACCTTTCAAATAATATACGTTTAGTCAAAATCGGGATAAAACGGTAGAACAAAATATCGGTCACAAGATATTATAGATTATGGGTATCTAGGTTTATGTACAATGGGATGTAAATTTTCCAAATTGTCCAGAGCTAGTGAAGAGATATCGGGCTGTTGTGAAAATGGATATCCATCGAATGTCGAAAAATTTTAATTTTTATTCGGGTTAGTGTGTTTAACACTTTTTTCTCCTAGTCTATAGCTACAATTGTGCTGAAAGTAGGAAAACAAAATTCCAATTCAATTCGGAGATATAGCCGTGAGAATAATTGCATGTTCTTTGGAAAAATCAAGTTTTAGCCAGAATATACATACGGCCATAAAATTCGAACAGCGGCTAAACTCGGAAAACCCGTTACGTACCTCGAAAATCGCAAACGAAAAGGAGTTTGAATTTTATGTACTGCAGCGTTTATGTGATAAAATTAAGGAAAAAAGGCTGCATTTGGCGAAAAAGAAAATGGTGACGCAATGGCCAAAATCCATGAAATAAAGTTCGAATTGCTTCATCGCGCATCTTATTCGCCAGATTTAGGTCCTTCGGATTTTTCTATTTTCAAACTCGAAATATGGCTCGGTGGTAGAAGATTTGTCAGCAATGAATAGGTAGAGTCTGCGGTTTATGGCTATTTTAAGGAGAGTGACAGTTCTTACTATAAACAGGTTATCGAAACTATTGAATAACGCTGGGAATGGTTTATCGAGCTAAAAGATTTTGTTGAGAAATAAGGAAAATTTTTTCCCAAATTTTATGTGTTGTTCTGGGTTGTTCTGGGAACGGCCTCGAAAATTGTTATATAAATTTTTTTTTTTAAACTTTGTGGCTTTCTTGAGATACTGATATGAAACCGCAGGATTTACAATTGTATTGGTGTTTTTATTTAGGGAATTGAGACTTAAAAAAAATCATGTGGCAGACGCAAATAGGAAGATAATGTCTGATTACTTTATATGTTTAGGTGGTGTACCGAAAACGTATTAAAACGTAAGTTGTTAATGAGTATATAAATAGATAATGGTCTATATAGTGTTAACGGAACAAAGTTTTCCAGACGAAATTTAAAAAAACCCAACAAAATTGGAAAGTTGAAAGTCAAGCCTGAGCTTAGCTCGAAAATTTCTTAATACTTAAACAAAAATATTTGCCTAAAAATAATAAAGGAAATTCCAAGTCAAATCAATTTAGAATACCAGTAAAATCAAAACATACTAAAGGTATTTGAAACCACAACAAAACAAAAACAGAGTTAACAAGACTGACAAAAAATAAAATCTTTGCATATTTTATTATAAACGACTCATATATGTATGGTTTCTGTTTCGAAAAAAAAAAAGTTTGTTTATACAAAATGACTTTACAAATGAGATTCAAATGACAGCCAATATGTCAATATTATTATTAACATTTGGTCTTAAACAAATAGAACGAGAACAAAGCAAAGAGGACTAGACGAAACTGAAACCACTATTGTCTGAAGAGAAAACATAAGGCAGACCTTACGAAAAGAAACGACAAACAACCGTGGTCAGAGAACTTGTACCTGTTGTGTTGTGTAATGTTCGTATGTGTGCATTCGTAGGTATGACATGCAACACATTTCAATGTTGTTGCTACAAACATATTATTGTCACATTGATTATTATAATAAAAACACCTTTCATAGGTAAATATTTCCAAATCAATCAACGAAGGTGTCATATTTTACCAGCTAACGTGACTGTAGCTACTGTAGGTGGCATTAATTTACACTCAAATGATACAAACTCACTTACACAGAACACTAACAACAACGTACCAAAGATTTAATTTTTCTCATTGTTTTATTAAAAAGGATTAAAACAAAACAAAAAAATCAGTTAACTTACGAAATGACTTGCAAACTACACGTAGTGCTTAGTTGTGTATGTACGTATGTATATTTATGGTGTGTGTTATAAAACTAGTAAAGTCATGAATGAATCTGAATGAATCTTTAAGTCATTTCAAATTTTTGGAATTTCGAAAAAAAGCAGCTATAAAAGAAAGTTAAGTGGCATGTAATGATAATCGTTGTGTTTAAATCGTGTACTTTCGTCTTTCTCTATACTTAAGGGAAATCTAAGATTTGGAAATTTTGCTCATTAAAGTTTTCGAAAATCCCTTTCAAACCGAAACAGGTATATTAAGTTGTAATGTTTCTGTTCTAACTATTGAGAATATCTTCGAAATTAATAATTTCGTGGGAAGTGATTAAAATTTTATAGAAGAAAATATTTTATTGGTTTAATTTTTTCATAAATCGTATGTGAACATATTTTTTTTTTTAACTTCTCTTCTAATTATTATTGTTATTTTTGCCGTTACCTTATTGTGTTGCTGCAAAGTAAATGCTCGATTTCCTCTTTACGATAAACATCCGGTTTTCGCACATTTTTTTATCCACTATTTCTGATTGTTGGCAAAGTATTGTTTTGTTTGATTTACTTATACACCTTTGAAATGTTCTTATAATATTAATCAATTTATACTTAAAGCATTAAATATTGATTTTATATTTACCACATTTTACCCAGTGGGAAATTTTTAGATTTGGTGACAGACATGAGATCTCAAATTCGTTCGCACTTGATTTTGACCATATAGAAAAATAAATGATTGGTATATTATTTCTTATTTCTGTTAATTTTAATATTCTTATTATACCCTCCACTCCAGTGTGCAGAGGGTATATAACGGGTGATTTTTTAAGAGCTTGATAACTTTTTTTTTAAAAAAAACGCATAAAATTTGCAAAATCTCATCGGTTCTTTATTTGAAACGTTAGATTGGTCCATGACATTTACTTTTTGAAGATAATTTCATTTAAATGTTGACCGCGGCTGCGTCTTAGGTGGTCCATTCGGAAAGTCCAATTTTGGGCAACTTTTTCGAGCATTTCGGCCGGAATAGCCCGAATTTCTTCGGAAATGTTGTCTTCCAAAGCTGGAATAGTTGCTGGCTTATTTCTGTAGACTTTAGACTTGACGTAGCCCCACAAAAAATAGTCTAAAGGCGTCAAATCGCATGATCTTGGTGGCCAACTTACCGGTCCATTTCTTGAGATGAATTGTTCTCCGAAGTTTTCCCTCAAAATGGCCATAGAATCGCGAGCTGTGTGGCATGTAGCGCCATCTTGTTGAAACCACATGTCAACCAAGTTCAGTTCTTCCATTTTTGGCAACAAAAAGTTTGTTAGCATCGAACGATAGCGATCGCCATTCACCGTAACGTTGCGTCCAACAGCATCTTTGAAAAAATACGGTCCAATGATTCCACCAGCGTACAAACCACACCAAACAGTGCATTTTTCGGGATGCATGGGCAGTTCTTGAACGGCTTCTGGTTGCTCTTCACTCCAAATACGGCAATTTTGCTTATTTACGAAGCCATTCAACCAGAAATAAGCCTCATCGCTGAACAAAATTTGTCGATAAAAAAGCGGATTTTCTGCCAACTTTTCTAGGGCCCATTCACTGAAAATTAGACGTTGTGGCAGATCGTTCGGCTTCAGTTCTTGCACGAGCTGTATTTTATACGGTTTTACACCAAGATCTTTGCGTAAAATCTTCCATGTGGTCGAATAACACAAACCCAATTGCTGCGAACGGCGACGAATCGACATTTCACGGTCTTCAGTAACACTCTCAGAAACAGACGCAATATTCTCTTCTGTACGCACTGTACGCATTCGTGTGGTTGGTTTAATGTCCAATAAAGTAAACTGAGTGCGAAACTTGGTCACAATCGCATTAATTGTTTGCTCACTTGGTCGATTATGTAGACCATAAATCGGACGTAAAGCGCGAAACACATTTCGAACCGAACACTGATTTTGGTAATAAAATTCAATGATTTGCAAGCGTTGCTCGTTAGTAAGTCTATTCATGATGAAATGTCAAAGCATACTGAGCATCTTTCTCTTTGACACCATGTCTGAAATCCCACGTGATCTGTCAAATACTAATGCATGAAAATCCTAACCTCAAAAAAATCACCCGTTATAAGTTTGTCATTCCGTTTGTAATAATTAGAAAAAAAAATCTGGACCCCATAAAATATATATATATTTGTGATCCTTATAACAAGCGAAGTTGATATAGCGATGTCCGTCTGTCCGTCTGTCCGGCTGTCCGTCTGTCCGTCTGTGGAAATCACGATGACGGCTTCAATCGGATAGCTAGGGCGCTCGTTGGTATAAAAAATGATTCACTAACATCCTGAGAAGTTTTCTATTTAAAATCGTCCAAATCGGTTAATCTGGTCCCGAGAATTGAGCGAAGAATTAAAAAAAGTCATGAGAAAATATGATTTGAATATGTGTTCTTGTGATAACGCCCTCAATAGGGCAGCTAGGGCGCTTGTTTTTAGTGAGAATGATTCACTAACATCATGAGAAGGTTCCTGTTTTTAAATCATGACAATAGGTTTCATAGGTGCCGAGAAATCACTGAAAAGGTAAAAAAAAATATGACGTTTTCCTATATTGTTTTCCTAAATTTTGTATTTTGTCATAGCTATGCATGTTGTTTTTGTGGTCGTTGTATTAATAATATAAAAATTCATCAATATCAATATTTTTTGGTGTAATATTTAAGTTAATTAATTAATAAAATAAACTATATAAAATCAATATCAATATTCTGCGATTTTTATAACATCACAAATTGTTACAAATTGATACATACTACTGTTGCCAATATCAAAATACTATAAATAATATTCATATATTCTGTATATGTATATCCATAATAAGCGCATATTAAAATAAATCGGTATTTTATTTTATTTTTACAAAATTCTAAAATTTTTAGAGTTGAAAAAATAGTATGGTTTTAAGAGTTGAATTTTTAGTACATGTATAAACCCTGCATACTTGCATTCAAAAGTAGTAGGTAGGTAAACCATAAAATATTTATTTACCTTGTAAAAAATTGGTGTTTAGAGAAATACTATTTTTTGTCGAATGTTAATTACAATAAATTTTTAAAATTTGTTATTTAATGTGGGGGCGGAGGCAAACGCCATTCCCAAAATTTTGTTTCAACAGTTATCCACATTAAGAATAACCGCGGAGCTCAGCTCAATCAATGTGCAATGATCGAGCCTTGCCCTGGGAAACATGCATTTATGCTTTTCTTAACACAAACGCCATTCCCAACTACCAAAAATTTTTGAAACGAGCTATTCATATTATGAATAGTCGCGGAGCTCAACTCAATCATAGTGCAATGATGAAGCTTCGCCCTGGGAAAAATATATTCATGTTTTTCTTAGCACAAACCGAACTTCTTATGGCACATTAAAAATAAACTAATTGAGAAGTGCAATTCATCATTACGCTGTATTATAATACTATTTTCTTATTTTACTGGTAGCTAGTAAACAAAGTGATCGTATCATTGTGAACGAAATAGAATTGAAATTGTGTGCAGATTTGTTTTACTTAAAAAACCTGTTTCTACAGATAGTGAATAAAATCCCAGTAAGCATTTTATGCCATAAATGATCATGTAGAGTCTTTTTGACTCATATGTGCTATTAAAACAGTCATAAATGCGACCTTTTGCTGATCACGAAATATTCTTTTGTTGGGATTAAATATTACCTTACCCGCGCATCTTCTTGAGAGTCCTTTTTATCCGCTTTTCTGATCAGTTTCGACTCATTTTTGAGTCTTATTTAATGTAATTTTTCTATAAATCACTTTTTAAGAGCAAGCAAAAAGCATTATTTAGTCTTTTTCTAATAGCGCATGTGATTAATCAGTTTTTAATCATCAAAAGTGCTCGAAGAAGACACTGTAAGGTAATTTTTGTTAAAACAATCTTCGAAATGATGACTGGGATATCGTATATTTTTGTTAACACACAAACCTGCTACTATGCACGAGTAAACCGAACTCTAATTGGCTTCTTATATGTATACAGCCGAACAAAAATGAAAATACTCACCAAAGAGTAAAGTAAGCAACAATTTCATTCAGTCTTATGGAAGCTTTTGAACAAAGCAAGTCTATGTCGCGTTGTCTTCTGAATTTTTACATTATTTTTTAATAGGTACTAGTGATGCCAGGAGATTTTTTCAGAAATCTCTACGCTTATGAAAAAAATTCCCTTTTTTCCCTACACTACTTTTTTTAAAATTTATTTTTAATTTGTACATTTTCAATTTCAATTATGTAAAAATAACATAAAAGCAAAGAAAAAAAATATAAAAAATAAGATAAAAATATCATGAGAATTACATAAGAATAATATAAAAAACATACAGATGTTATAAAAAAAATATTTTTACAATTCTATATAATTCATCTTTTTGTTATGGTTAGATGTGCATTTAAAATTTACACAATTAGAGGTGTGTTTACACTATGTGTATTTTCCATATGTAAATTCAGTTATACGATCCATACGTAATTCGGCGTGTGTGTCAAAATTGGCGTTTTACATACAATTCATCATTTTTGCGATCAAACGTACATATGTATTTCCGTATGACATAACCTCTAAATGTAAACAACAGCTGATTTAATTTGTGAATTTACAAAAAGTTTTGTTAAAAATAAAGTAAAATAGTTTATATATTTTTTAATTGTTAATTAATATTAAACAATTTATTTTTCTTTCAATATTTATCTTTATAATTTACTCTGTTTTTCTTTCGCCCCAAGCAGTGTTGTATTTTCATATGGTTGTCATGCCAAAATAGAACCTGCTCTAATTGAAAAATTTACATATGTCTTGCCAAATGTGTTGTACATAAACAATTTTTGAAAGGGTTCACACTATGTGTACGAATTGCACGTGCTAAAACAATAAGAACAAGTAAGAAAATTATAGTCGGTCTAGACCGACTATACGATACCCTATACCATGCGTTTGGAAACCCTATCTCTTAGGCCCAACTAACTGGACATAGAAAATAAGCAAAAACCAAATTTGAGTGGGATTTTTATTAATTTTTTTGGCTGCAGATATGAAAAAGTTCATATCGGATGCTATATCTATATGGGGACTAGGTCCAAAAATGGACCGATCTTGACCATGGTTGGTAACGTCTCTTGTATTTTGCAAAAACATATACAAACAAAATTTGAGAAGAATCAGTGCAATATTTTTGTTTTTTAATAGATTTAAGCTAATATCGGGAAGCAGCTCTATATGAGACCAAAGGGATAATTTTTGGACTACTCATTAATGGATGTAATGAATGCATACAAACCCAATTTGAGTAAGATCTATATGACAATTTGGATCTTATGGCAATTTATGTCGATTTCATAGGGGTAATTTGTATGGGGGATAGGTCTGAACATGGACCGAATTTCACCAATTTCAATAGCGTTCATCCCATGGCCGATAAAAGCTTATATGCCAAATTTCATCAAAATATATTCATATTTGCGACCTGCAGTTTGATTACAAAGTTTACATGGACACACAGACGGACGGACGGACGGACGGACGGACATTGTTAAATCAACTCAAAAAGTGATTCTGATTCGATCGGTATAATTAAAGATGGGTCTGGGTCAAATATTTTTGGTTGTTACAAACAGCAGCACAAAGTCATTATACCCAAACCACATAGTGGTATAGGGTATAAAAACACAAGCAAAACACATAGTGTGAACGCAGCTTAATTAAAATGGCTTGCAAATGAGATGTTACAACTCAAATAGAATATTTGTTCTTGGTTTTCAGTGTTTCCGTTTTAGCTTCTTAGTTGCAAGATTTAGCAACTTTTTTTGTCGTTTAGCATCCAAAATTTATCAAAAGATGCTAGAGCTAACTTAGAATCTTTTATTAATAAAAAGTTGCTTCTAGCATCTTTTTTTTGATATTTTATTTTTTCATTATTTTTGAATATATAATTTTAATGGTATTGATATGTTTTAATTTCTCAAAGTGTAGTACAGTAATTTTGTGTACTACTCCTTTTACCACTCTGCTCGTTTCTTTCAACAAATATAACAAAACATTTTGAAATAGAAGAATGTAAACACCAACAACAGTTTTTAATGTTATGATTTTTAGAAATTTCTAATGAATTAGAAAGTCGATTGCCAAAAAATATTATTGTATTAAACAAATGCCAAAATTTTCAATACAAAACACATTAAATCGGGTAAAAGAACAGATAACCAATATATTAGAACAGTTTAAATTTATATCATCTGAGACAGAAAAAATTCAAATCCAATGGAGTTATATCAGAGAACAAAACTGGGATACAACACTGAATACAACCTCTTTATGGATTGAAAAATTCTATTGGCGAAAATCCATTTTAGGAGTTATCAATATTTGTATTGTCTATATTAGTTTTGTCTTTCTCAAAAGCCGAAGTTGAACGTTTGTTTAGTTTAATGGCTTTAGTTAAAAGCAAACTTCGAACAGAATAAAATCCGAGTGTTATGTTCTGTAATACGTATAAAAGAAGGATTGAAATTGAAAAATCGGTGCTATCACACTTACAATATACCGAGCGATGTCGTTGATAAACCAATTATTCTAATATAATCGTATGTTTTGATATGTAATTTCTGTTATATTTTAAATAAAAAAAAAATCCCTCTAAAATTAAAAATATTTAATTTAAGTTTAAAATGAACTCAATTTCATGTTAAAAAAAATTTCAGATGAAATCCAAAATAATTTTAATTAAAAAATATAAATCTAAACATATGTTTTATATTAATTTTTCGATTTAAAAACCAAAGAATTTATTAATAAGTATATAATTTTTCAATATAAAGGTAATGAAAATTGAAAAAAAAATTTGGCTTCCAGTACGTTTAAGCATCTTTTTTTTTTGCAATTTAGCATCTTTACAATTTCAAATTATGGCAATACTGTTTTAAAAGATTTTTTATAACAGTGATTATAAGCATGTATACTTAGATCTGATTTATCGCATTTTAATATATTTTCAAAAGCCTTACATTTGCATTTATAGTCGTCACCTTTGACCTGCTCCAGCCATCCATTAGCTTCTCGTCTCTCAACTAACTGAAGCAAAATCTTTATGTTCTGTATTTCTTTGATGTGTTTTCAGCATCATCGAAAAACGAATCGAACATTTTTCTAAAATTAATTATGTACAAATTTATAATATTTTAATGTAATGCACAAAAAAGTGTTTTATACTTGTCATTGTTATTAAAGAATCCACATATTTACTTCCTTCATATTATAGAGTTATTACCAGACTTAAAAAGACTTTAAAGTTTAAAATTGAAAAAAATTATGCGATATTTAACAAATACATTCAAAATAGTTTTGACTGATTTTTTTGGTAGTTTTAGTTTTGCCTTGTATCAGTAAAATGTTCAGATATTAACTAAAAAACAATTTGTTAAATATTTTCATCTTAATTTTCTTAATTAATTTAAAGACACAAAGATAGATTTAATACAATAAAAACAAGTAAGAGTTGAAAGTTGATCTATGCGGACTCACATATGTGCCCTATACTAATAGGTCTGGAAAATTGAAAAGGATTGTAAAAAATAAAATGCAGCTTTATATTAACAAATTTAAATTAAAAAGAAAATTACAAAATAAACCATTTACCTGGTTAAACTTAATATTGTTTGTAATTATCTGGATAAGGTTAGTATTTAAAATGGGATAAATCGGGAGTCATTGTGCCAATTTATAACCTAAAATATGTAGACACCTCTATAAAATGCTGAAAATTCAGAGCATTTGTTGTAATAATTCAGTAATAGGTTTATCAAAGTGTTTACATATTCAAATATTTTATATACATTTGTTACAAATAGTGCAAGAAGTCCAGATATTAATGTAAACGTAAAACCCAGGTGGAGGGTATCAAAGATTCGGCATAGCCGAATTTAACACTCTTACTTGTTTTTATATTCTTTTCACTGCATGGAGCTGGCATTGATGATTCTGTGTAAGTATAAAAAATTATATACTTTTGTTGAAGCTTAATTTTGGATTTTCGAGTGTAAAAAACTTTAAATCGATATTCTCGCAAACAACATTTTAAGTTCGTGAATATCATAACTCAAAATCTACTTGATCGAACCTTTTGAAATTTTATGCACAATTTTACACAAAAATCAACAGGAAATCAGGTAGAGTTTTTTTATTTATCAATTTTTTCCCCAATTTTTAGCAACAAATTCACCGAATTTTTTTTTTTTTTTTTTTGCGAAAATCGAGTTCTTCACTTCAAAATTCTGCCAAAAATAAAAAAAATAGAAAAAACTCCTTCTGACTACCATTTCGATTTTTTTGTTTCTGATGATCCGGTAATGAGTTATGAAGTTCACAACTTCTTTCGAGGCGCCTCCGAAGATTCGCTGTCATGGACTTATTTATTGATATTTTTAATTGAAAATTTTTGCAAATATACTTTGAATATTATACTATAGGGTAATTAATTTAAAATCAACGAACAAAACGCCATTTGCAACCCTACCCTCTTTGACTTGTATAAAATATGAATATTCAACAGTACTAAACTAATATAAATTAAAAATTTTGGGTGTCTAGCTTTTGTGATTCCCGAAATATGGCGCTTCGAAAAGTAGAAAATTCATTAAAAACAGAAATATTTAAAACTAAGTTAAGTGATTTTTTTTCGAAAGCCTCACTATCACACGATGGAAGCCAACACTCAGAAAATCTTCAAAGCAGAATGGTGATCTGTTTTTCACAATTTTTACAATACAAAACTTGAAAAATAACGGAATGGGAATTTTAAGAACATTGGAAATTGTTTTGACAAAACCAACGGAAACAAAAACAGAGGAGAATCAGAAATTAAAATTAATGCATATATTTCATAATGATCCGATAATTGGCGGACATTGCGGTCAAAAAAGCTTTATGCAAAACTTCGAACTAAGTACTATTGGAAGAATATGACTAAATATATATCAAAGTTCGTAAAAGAATGTCGAGAGTGTAGTTTGAATAAAGTCAGGCCAAGTAATGTAGAAAAATTAGTTCTAACCCCTACTCCAATTACAGCATTTGACATAGTAGTTTGGATACTATAGGTCCACTTCCGCAGTCAGCTTACGGTAACAAATATGCGTTAACATTAATGTGTGATTTATCAAAATATTTAGTTACTATTTCAGTACCCGATAAATCAGCCAAAACCATTGCTCGCGCAATCTTCGACAACTTTATATTAATATACGGTAAAATGAATACCATAAAGTCATACCAGGGGACTGAATGCAAAAATGAAATTTTTAAAGAGCTTTGCAAATTATTGAAAACTGACCTAAATTTCTCAAATTCTAAAAAAAAAAAATATTTGTTGATCCTGATAGTCTCTTCCGCATTTTGTGCCAAAAATTTGAGTGAGCTCTTATTAGTTCCTGAAATATTGATAAAAATGTGAAATTATTTTAAAAAATTGTATGCAATTTTTTTAATATTTTTTTTTCTTAATTTTTTTAATAACAAATATTTTTTATAGGTAAAAAAACATTCAATACGTTCTTATATTTTATATTTTCTAAACTTTAAAACTTAAAGGAAGATGCTGATAGTCTTGTTTGCATTTCGTGATACATTTTTGGGCGAAAACTTAATTATATATTTTTTTAATTTTTGTTTAATGTTAACTTTTGCTATATATTAAATTTCGGTAATGGAAAGCTTTCCCATTTTACCTGAATTAATTTTATTGGAATGAATATCACAAATACAATGGCCAGTTAGAGCATACCAATTACACAGTTATATCTAAAAGTCTTATCCACAACACTGTTGCAGTCCACTTGTTCCATCGCCATATGATAATGTTTCTACAAAATAAGTTTTGTTCAACACCACGAAATTTTTTTTATTTTTCACATGGCTAAACCGCTCAATTCAAGAATAAAAAAAAATTTGCTAATTTATGTCATCATGAAGATGATTTTGGGTTTCCAGCCAAAGGGTTTTTTTGCCATAAGCTATGGAAAAGGTCCTACCGATGGTCTTGGTGGAACCGTAAATAGAGAAGTTCACCGAGCCAGTTTGCAGCGTCCAATACAGGACCAAATTATTACCCCGCTTCAATTGTATGAGTAGTGCCGTGAACATCTTTTAAATTTTAATTTTGTATTTTTAACAGAGGAAGATTATAAAGCAGAAGAGCTTCTTAAAAACAGGTTTTTTGGCTTGAGAACTAAAATAAAACTAACAAGTAAGAAAATTATAGTCGGTCTAGACCGACTATACGATACCCTATACCATGTGTGTAGAGACCCTATCTCTTAGGCCAAACTAACTGGACATAGAAAATAAGATAAACCAAATTTGAGTGGGATTTTTATTAATTTTTTTGGCTGCAGATATGAAAAAGTTCATATCGGATGCTATATCTATATGGGCAATAGGCCTAAAACTGGACCGATCCTGATCATGTTTGGTAGGGTCTCTTGTATTTTGCAAAAATATATACAAACAAAATTTGAAAAGAATCAGTGCAATATTTTTGTTTTTTGATAGATTTAAGTGCAGATCGGGAAGCAGCTCTACATGGGTCCTATGAGTAAGGGTTGTCCCATAGGGATAATTTTTGGACTACTCATTAATGGAAGTAATAAATGTATACAAACCCAATTTGAGTAAGATATATATGATAATTTGGGTCTTATGGCAATTTATTTCGATTTCATACGGGTCATTTGTATGGGGGCTAGGTCTGAACATTGACCGATTTTCACCAATAGCGTTCATCCTATGGCCGAGCTTATATACCAAATTTCATCAAAATATACTCATATTTGCGACCTGCAGTTTGATTACAAGGTTTACATGGACACACAGATGGACGGACGGACGGACGAACGGACACACGGACGGACATCGTTAAATCGAATCAGATAGTGATTCTGATAGTGATTCTGGTTCGATCGGTATAATAAAAGATGGGTCTAGGTCAAATATTTTTGGTAGTTACAAACAGCAGCACAAAGTCATTATACCCAAACCACATAAGGCCCATTTACATGATACCACTTTGTAATACGACCTGTCAAAAAGTCGAGTATTATGAAAAAGTCGTATAATGTAAAAAGGTTATGTTATGAAATTGACAGTCTGTAGGATTTTTTTTTCGAAGTAAGATGGTTTTAGAAACATTTCTAAAAACTTGTCATTTTCATCCGACCAGAGTTGTTTTTTTGGTAATATTAAAAAAAAAGTAAACAAAAACAGGAGTGAAAATAAAATACATATTTAAAAAATTTATATAAAATTTAAAAAAAAACAACAAGAAAAGGAAGAAAATGAGTGTGTCTCCAGCTGCATGTATTAAGGTATGTATTAAGGTCAAAACTAACAACTGGGCCAAAATCCAAACAAAGTGTATTTATCATTGGTCAGTGTATTTATCATGATGTGTTGTGAATTATTTCAGATTGATTGGAACAAAGAGGTGGTGATGGAGGTGATAGGCATTTTTTTTATACTTTAAGTTTTTTCTTATTTTCCATTTTATACATTTGCTTATAATTATTTATAACACGCCTAAATTTTTTTGTTTTCTTTGTATGCTATTGTAAACAGCTGTTTTCATACGACTTGAGTGTGATGGTGTAAATGGCCTAAGTATGCAGAAATAATGTCGGTACGACTTTATGACAGTCCGATGAATTTCATCGGATTTTTATTTCGAAAAATCATACGACTGAGTGGTATCATGTAAATGGGCCTATAGTGGTATAGGGTATAAAAATAAAACTGTACTCCGAAAACCGAGAATTTTTAATTGAAAATATTTATAATTAATTAATCGCATATATTTGTAATATATGTACATATATATGTAAAATACATATTTCTTATTTTTAACTCCTTTTGTCTAAAATAATATATGTATTTAATATCACCCAAATAAATAAAATAAAATATATAAAATTTTTCACATTTTTATCAATACCTCATCAACTGATAAGAGCTCACTCAAAACTTTTGGCACAAAATGCAGAAAACACTATCAGGATTAACATATATTTTTTCCAGAATTTTGAAAACTTAATTTTTTGAGATATAGCTTCCCAAACTTTAAATCAAAAAAAAAAAATTTAACTAAATACAGTTTAAAAGCTATTCTCAATACCTTTAGAATAAGATGAATTTTGATCCTGTATGTTAAAAACTCTTTGATATATAAATTATAATGGCAGACCACTTTGTGTGTTTTTAATGATTTTTGCAATTTTTGGCGCGCCATATCTCAGGAACAACAAAAGCTGGAGTTCAAAAATTTTACGCTTATCTTAGTTAAGTAAGGTGCAAAAAGACAACTTAGTTTCATAAGATTCAAAGGTGGTCGGGAAAATCCGTTCGTTTGTTATAAAAATTTTAACCCTATAATGTTATACTATAACCAAAAATACCCCTAGTTCCCCTATACTGTTATACAGGGTGGCCCAAAATTAACGAAGGGTTTTGAATTCGTTATAACTTCTTATTTAAGAAATAATTATTAATTTTTTTTTAGTAGAGTATATAAATGGGAATATTTTTAGTTTAGTTATGAAAAGTTATGAAAAATAATATCTCGCAAGTTGTGGCCATTTTCTTCTTCGCAAATTCGTGCTCTTTTCAACACATTTTCCAATACCTTTCGCAAAACTTCAGGTGTTATGTTCTTCATTTCGTCGCGTATATTGCTTTTTAAGTGCTGGATGGTTCTAGGCTTATTAATGTGGACTTTTCCTTTCAAATAACCCCTAAGAAAACAGTCTGGAGCGGTTAAATCCGGTGAACGCGGAGGCCAATTAAAATCACTTGTACGCGAAATAATTCGTTCACCAAAGATGTCCCGTAAAAGAGCCATTGTGTCCCTTGCAGTGTGCGCTGTGGCTCCATCTTGTTGGAACCATACTTGCGGATGGTTTTCCACGGCCATTGACGGAAACGGCGACCCCGTGTTCATAAAAAAAAATAAGGACCAATTATCCTTTCCGATGAAACACCGCACCAAACCGTACACTTAATTCTCGCTGTTGAACTACTCTCGGATTTTCCGTAGCCCATATCCTGCAGTTATGCTTATTAACGAACCCACTTAATTGGAAATGGGCTTCGTCGCTCATAATTAAATTATGAATAAAATTATCATTTTCTTCTGCTTTTTGCCGAAAAAAAACTGCATAATCAAGTCGTTGCTGGTAATCTGTCGGTTTCAATTGTTCGATAAGCTGAATCTTGTATGGAAACATTCCTATTGTGTGCAAAATTCTCTGCAGCGATGCTCGTGAGAGGCAAAGTTTTGTCGAACGTCTCCTGGTTGATATTTCTACATCTTCCCGAATACCCCTCCGTACCAGTTCAATATTGTCATCCGTGTGCACCGTTCGTCCTCTGTCAGCACCAAGAAGGTTCCTTACTGTCCGTTGTTGTCGAAAATTTGCAACCAGACAGTTTACTGTTGACTCTGAGGGTCCAACCCGTACATTAAAATAACGACGATATGCACGCTGAGTCAAAACAATGGATCGTTGATTTGAAAAATAAAGCTCAACAATTTGGCCACGTTGTTCAATTGAGTACTGCTCCATTTTAAATTCCCCAAGTCTTCTTTACAAAATACTGAAAAGAAAAGAAAAAAAAAAATTATAATAAAAAGGATATAAGCAATTCAAACCCCTTCGTTAATTTTGGGCCACCCTGTATAAAAAACCTTATAAACTCAACAAATTAAGTCTCAGTGTACTCTAATTTAGTTTACGCAATTCCATTCAAATCAGACTAAAAATACCCCTAGCTCCGCTATACTTTTATATTCCACTCCTGAACATGGCTGGTCTTTATTTTTTTTGGAAAAAAAAAATTAAAACAAGCAAAAAAATTAATGGACTTTTGAAACATGTTTTTATTATCACTTCACTACAGCTGTCTATATCTGACACAAGATGATCGAGCTCATTGTCGTTCTCGAGAAAGCTTATATCCATTATAAATTTGGAAATGTTGTTGTTGTCAACTTATTTTTCGGACATGCTTATGGCTTGTCTCCAACGCTTCTTCGGATAATAGACCGATTGGCAGATTAAATTGGTTCATTATTTGTACTGAATGCACTAAAATTTTATGAACAGTGGCTGGCATTATGGACCACTTGTAATGTTTTAAGTAGAACATTCTGGTTTGATCTAAGAGAGTTTGAAATTCTACTTTATTTATATTGTATCCGCTGGATAGGAAAAGTAAAATAGTCGCCATCATTTCGTAAGTAGCTGCCTTCTTATTTTCACAGCCATCCAAACATCAAAAATTCCACTCATTTTAATAACCGCAGCCACTTAAAAATTAAAAAAAAAATCAAGGGTCACTCTGGGTCACTTCTACCAAATTTTTTTAAAGTTTATACTTTCTTTTATCAACTTTAATTGAAATAAGAAAAGCCAAATTTTTTTCTCTGTCAAATTTGTGCTTTGCTTTACAAAGAAAGCCAAAAACATGTGTTTACTTACGGAATATTAATAACAGAGAAGGCCTAAAAACAGTTTAGCCAAATTGCCAAGTACCCCCCGAAATAATTTATTTGCACACCGAATAAAGGGGTTTTATTTTTCAGGTGCAATTTAGACTGAGGCAACTGAAAATTGTATTGAAAAAACTTTACGTTTGAAAAGCTCCTGTAACTAAAATATTCCATATTTTTTAAAATTTTTTTTCGAGTTTCTTCTAGAGCACGCAAAATCAAATCACTTTTGGCCGCTCGCACAACACTGTAAGGACTGCGTTTGAAAAAATTGTCCACTACGTTGACCACTCAATTTAAAAATTTTTTAGTTAGCAGGATTTGAAATGAATAGCAGAAAATTACGCTTTTAAAAATTTTTCGCTAAACACATTTATTCATTTTAAAAATAGCAAGCGAATTGGCATTACGCAAAAATATAGTGAAAATCTTTTAAGCCCATCCTCTGTGGATATTTAAAGGAATTGCTGAAGAGCTAAAAATTGGCCCGAAAACAGTGTCTACAGTTTTACAGAAATTTAGCGAAGACTTCAACGTCACTCGGAAGACAGGTTCTGAAAGGAAGAAAGGCACCTGTAACCAAAAGAAGACAAAGAAAATCGTCACCATGCTGACGAAAAATCCTAATATTTCGGGCAGAAAACTGGCTCAGAAAGTGGAATGCTCCGATTTTTTTGTACGCAAGGCCAAAAAGGATGCCAGTCATAAGACATTCAAGGTGCAGAAAGTTCCAGATAGGAATGCTGTGAAAAGAACACGGAAGCAAAACATTGCGCCAAAAAATTAAAAAAAGATTTCTTCGAAAATTTAAATTGCTGCATCATGGACGACGAGACGTACGTTTTGGCTGACTTTCCGCAGCTTTCAGCTCAGGAATTTTAAACTGCAGACTCGCGTGGGAATACAGACGAAAAATTCAAGCCTAAAGAACAATCAAAATTTCCTCACAAGTTATTTGCAGTTGTGGCGGAAGGAGTAAGCCTTTCGTAACTACGGGAACAATTAACTCGAAAATATACATCCAAGAAAGCTTGGAGTGAAGATTAAAACCTTTCTTAAGACAGCACGAGGTTAACACTTTCTTAGGCATGACCTAACTTCTTGCCATTGCAGCAATGTGGCTTTGGAGTGGTACCCCAAAAATAATGTTCCTTTGGTGCCCCGAGAACCAAATCCTCCAAACTGCCTAAAGCTTAGACCAATTGAAGGATACTGGACTTTGGTCAAAAGAAAAATCAAATCAAGAATAAAATGGCCAAGAATGTCAAAGATTTCCGGGGAAAATGGAAATCAGTAGCTCGATGCAGCGGTGCCAGAAAAAGTGAAGAACTTTATCGAATAAAATTTTGGAAAGCATACAAATACACAGTAATAATCTTAATAAAAATACGAATTTAAAATGGGTTTCATTTTTCATATCAAAATATTAGTTCAGCAGATTTTTCGAATTTTGTTATGGACAATTTTTTCAAACGCAGTCCTTACAAAACCTTTCTGTAAAGCTTTGTATTAAAATTATAGAGGTTTACTCATTTTATCACATAACTTTTGATTATATGGACTGATATTGGTAATGTTAACTAACTGGCTGGTTAGGAATACTTAAAACATTTTGGTCAAATACCAGTTACCCCGCAAAACTATTGTGGACATGACCGTTTTATAAAGGGACAGACAGACGGACATCGCTAGATGATATGCGCTGGTAAATAGGGTCAATGCTATTGTTACACATGTTTACCTTATTCTATAAAATTCTTCTCAACAAGAAAATCCCAAACTAATTGGTTTTGAAATTAATCTGTAATTCGTTCGAATTTGGAATTCCTTTGTTTAAAAAATTAAAAAATGCATAAATAGTTAAAAAAAAAACCAAAAACCAAACAACATCTGCAATTTTTATAATCATATGAAAGACTAAAAATCCAATTCAAGTGGTTTCTACTCAAATTACTCATAAATTTAATCACAAAACAGAAACGAATACTTTTAGTTAACTTTTTGTGAATGTCTGATGTTAAGTGGTTGCCCAGACATCGCAGACATTGTGTCGCCTAGAAAAGTTAAATGTCTCTTTACCCTAAAAGCAACAAAGAAACCTGTTAATAATTTCAAAAGGGAAATCTTTTGTTTTATGTCAAGGCTTGGTCTCCAATTACAAAATATCACATACACATGCTAAGTATATGGCTTTGTCTGTAGGTTACGCTTGCATGTACGTGTTATGGGTTTCACGCTCGTACTTAAGAATTTATTTATGGTTTTACTAATGACTCTTACGCCTATTTAAATTTTCAAATAAATGTCTAATGATTGATCGTTTTAGAATGTGCGTAATATTGGAAAATATGTAAGATTGTTAGAATGTATACACTTGTCCCATTCCCCTGACACTTACGCCTTCTTGCAATATCAGTCCTTTAGTCAAAGTTCAAAGTAACGTTATCATACGAGTATTAATTACAGACTATTTGTCAAATTGAGGTCTCCTATATATATTTATATATGCTGTAATACGATAATTTCTGCCTAAGTGTTTCTTAGAATTTTCATGAATTTTCCAGTAATTCCGGTGTTTATTTGAAAAAAAAAAAGGAAATATGTTTGCCAGTAATTTATTTATTTATTTATATATTTCAAAAGTCTATGAAAGAATTCTTTGCAGACTGTAATAAAAATATATTGCAATAATTAAATTAATGTTTATGTTTCTAAAAACAACATAATCAAGGATGTGATGAAAATCGTTTCATTTTAAATTGGAATCGAAAGCTAAAAACGTGTTGTTCGTTTTTAGTTGTGATGGAAAACGTACGATTTCATATTTAATTTTTGTTTTGTTTGCGATTGTTTCTTGTTAAATCAGCAAGTTTGTTATTATAATCAATATTGAAAGAAGAAAATAAACAAGGAAAATAAATAATTAAAATAAATAATTGAAAATGGCATTCGTCTTAAGTGCATATTTAATATGAACGAGTGAAGCAAGTGAAAGTAACAAACAGAATTTAAAATATTAAACGAAGGAAGATATGGGATTCACAAACCCTTTGGATTTGCCAGAAATCAGGTAAAAACATCTCCAGTTTGTCTGAAATAACTATAATTAATTATTTTGTTTAGCTTTATATAAAATTTTCGGGTCAATAAGGAGATTTTTCGTTTGATTTTATATGAAATTGGTCCTCGCCTTGACTCCACGTCAATTCCATTGACAATTCAACTGGCAGCAACCCTTAGATTTTTCACCGAATGAAGCTTCCAACGTTCAGTGGCTCTTAATGCTGTTGTGGGAATGCACAGAACCACTTTTTCAAAGACAATAACAAAAATGTTAATCCCCTTGGAAGAAACTTTGTGCCGAAAGTGGATTATATTACAAACCGACCCACAAGAAATTTTAAAATCAAAAAAGCAGTTTACGAAAAATTTAAAATTCGAAACGTAGTTGGTTGTATTGACGGAACCTACATTGCGTTGGTAAACCAGGTACTCAGGATCACTTATTTTACAATAGAAAGAGATTTTATAGTATAAACGCTATGATTGTAAGTTTGATTAATAACAATTGGTGATAAACCAACAAAAGCGTAAATTATAAAACATTTTTTTTAGATTTGCGACTACAACATGAATATTGTGTCAAGACCTGATTCTTTCGTTTGGAATCAAAGTGTCGTTGGAGATATCGATCTTTCAAGACATGATAACGGCGATCGGGTATCATGCTTTAAGTTGAATCTGGATATGCACTTGAGCCATTTAACTCTATATTTATTTATTTATTTCTTTATTAATTTCCTGTACGACAAGACATGCCTTAATTGTTAAACCAAAGGAGAAACTGAGTATAGAAAAAACAAAAGCTGAATTAAATAAAAAAGTTGATCCAATCAATTTTAAAATTACAAATATTGAAAGCAGAAAAAATGGTACGGTTGTGATCCAGAGTGAAAATATAGAAGAACGGGAAAAAATAAAAAAGGCGATACAAGGTGAAATTAGTGAAGATTATGAAATAAAAATCCCAAAAGATGTTGATATGCAAATTGTAATCACTGACTTATACTTTAAAATGTCTGATAAAGAATTAATAGAAAAATTAAAAAAACAGAGCGAAATACTAAAAAATAGCAAGATAGACGTTATTAAAATATATGAAACAAAAAGATATAATAGAACAATATTTAATGCAAAATTCAAAATAGACAATGAATCGTATCCGAAAATAATAACAGGTCAAAAGCTTAATTTAGGATGGGACAGATGTAGGGTTTTTGATGGTACGGACATTATGCAATGCTTCAAGTGCCAAGGATATAACCATAAAGCGTCGGACTGTAAGAATAAAATTGTATGCTACAAATGCTACGGAAACCACAGAGTAAAGATTAAATCTAGGACTTGATGAGAATCATGTCACCAATAACCGGGAGTGTATCAAAATAAATTGAATCTTCAAAAGAGAAGGATGGGTTTATCAATCTAGCAACCAAACCAGATTCATGGCATATACACAAGGCTTGATTAATAACTTCAACAAATTAGAAATAATAGCAGCAATTAATAAACCTGAGTTCATAATTTCAACAGAAACGCATCAAACTGATGAAATAGATGAAAGTGAAATTGAAATAGACCAATATGAGCATTATAGCACCTTATCGAATTCATGTAGAACTGGGGGAGTAATAGTTTATTTCAAAAAACATTGGCATATAAAAAATATCAAAAATAACATTAAAGACACAAAACACTGGATTAGTGCGTATATGGCGAAATATGAAAAAACATCAATAATAATAATATTAATATATAGGTCACCAAGTGGTTCAAAATCAGAATTCTGTGATACTTTTCAAGATTTTGTAGAAGAAATATGTGAAACAAACTATGATAACTTAATAGCTGGACATTTTAACATTGACTGGAAAAATGATTTTTATACAAGCAGATTGGAAAGTATTCTTAATGAGAATGGACTAAAACATGTAATGAAAGAATATACTAGAATAACAAAAAACTCGAAAACATTAATTGACTATATAATAACAAATAATGAAACTATTACCACAAAAAATAATATAAATAATAAAATATCTGATCATGAATCCATTGACATCTTTATCGAGAGTGAAAATAAGTGCAATATTAAATTATGATGAAATAAATGATTTAAACGAATATGTACACCATTTTGATAACTGCCTTGAAAACACAATAAAAAAATTTACTATTAAGAAAAAAATAACTGAAAAAAGTATTAACAAGTGGTTTAACAACGAACTCAAATCATTAAAAAGAAAAAAAGTCTTTAAGTATCAAAATGCAATTACAGTAAATACAATTGACGCTTGGAATAGTTATAAAATAATTAGAAATATCTATAAAGCAAAAACTGAACATGAAACAAATAAATATATTAATAATAAAATAAATAGTGCAAATAACCAAAAAGAAATGTGGAGTAAAATTAAAGAACTAGTTCTAAAAAAAACCCAAATCTGTGATAAAAACTGTGATATATAAACAAATACAATATAAAGACAATTTTCAAATAGCCAAAAATTTTAATGATAATTTTGTAAATAGTATTAAAGAAATCAGAAATTCCATTGAAAATGTGCAGTATGAAAATCAAATACCTGTGATAAACTTTAAATTTAAATTCCGTGCAATACATTTACAAGAACTAAAGATTATTTTTAAAAGCATTAACAAAAAACCTGATTATAACAAACTATCAAGTGACATAATCCTAGATAATTGGGACAGAACAGGAAATATTATATTAAATATTATAAATAAATCACTAGAGACTGGCGTATTCCCAAATAATTGGAAAGAATTGATGATTTTTCCTATTGAAAAAGTAAAAAATACATTAGAATGTGAAGAATATCGACCAATTAACACCTTAAAAACATGTGAAAAAGTCATTGAAAAAATAGTAAAAAATCAATTGGAAGAACAAATGGAACAACACAGGTTATTATCAAAATATCAATCAGGCTTTAGAAGAAATTATTCATGTGAAACTGCAGTAAATTATGTCATAAACAGATGGAAATGTAAAAAGAAAAAAAAAATATTAGCGATTTTCCTTGATTTTAAAAGAGCTTTTGAAATGATAGATAGGGAGATCCTATTGCAGAAATTAGCTAAATATGGTATTGAAGGTATAGAGCTAAAATGGTTTCAGTCATATCTAACAAATGGTAGACAATTAACAAATGTTAATAATGAAATATCCAATGCAATAGAAAATGATTCTGGAGTACCACAAGGCTCAATTTTAGGAGCTCTACTATTTGATATATATATAAACGATATTGAAAACACATTAGAGAAATGCGAAGCTGTACTATATGCGGAGGATACTTTGATTTTCATAGAAGCAGCAACGGAGGCAATATGTCATGAAAATTTTAAGAATGATATAGATAATATTAATAAATGGCTAAAAATGAATGAATTAAAACTCAACGAAAACAAAACTAAATTAATGGAAATCAATATGAACACAAACATAACATTCAAAATAAATAATGTAATAATAGAAAAAGTGAATAATATAAAATATTTGGGTTTCTTGATTGACAAAGATTTAAACTTTAAAGATCATGTCGAATACATATGTAAGAAAATTGGCAAGAAAATCGGGTTTTTTAAACGTTTAAGAAACAGGGTGACAATATTAACCGCAATTAATATATATATAACACTACCATAAAACCTCATTTTGAGTATGGGTCAACCATATTATTTACATGCTGTTCAGACCAACAAATAACGAGGCTGCAAAAACTACAAAATAAGGCTAAACACTCAATTTCAAAATGCAATCGGTTTACTTCAATAAGATATATGTTAGACGCACTGAAATGGCTAAACATCCAACAAAGGCTGCAACTTAATATAATATTCTTTATCCAAAAAATGAAGATGGCAAGAGCACCAGATTACTTGATCGAACAAATTAGATATGTTGGAGATGTTCAACCCTATAACCTTTGGAATGCCTTAGACTTTAGACCACAGAGAGCAGATAAAACAGCAATACAAAAATCTTTATTTTACAAAGGATTAAATCTTTACAACATGATGCCGAATGATGTCATGAACGAAATTAATATAAATCTTTTTAGAAAGAAAGCTGTAAATTTTATTAAAAATGTTAACTTTTAATCAGAATATATAATAATATTTGTTAATTAATATGAAATGTCATTTAAAAGTATTTAAATAATAATAAATTATTCCAAAATCATAGTTCATACAGCTTATGCAGCAACAAAGCTTATCCCGTGGTTCGTACCAGGGATGAGTAATCTCTAGCATATGCGGACCTATGCAGGATGGATTTATTTCTAATAATAATAATAATAATAATAATAATAATAATAATAATAATAATAATAATAATAATAATAATAATAATAATAATAATAATAATAATAATAATAATAATAATAAAGTGCAGGATTTTCATCGTTCGAAAATTTGCCACAAAATTAAAATACAATAAAAAAATTTATAAAAATGTTATAAATTTATAATTTATAATTTTAAATAAAGTAAAATAAATACAAGAAACTATTATTATATTTTTTATTTTTATTTATTAATAGTAAATAAATTTACAAATTAATAAAATTCAAAGAAATTTGGAAACTGGCTGCAGAGGCCTTCGTCCTTACTTAGTTATATAAATATATGTATTTACATAAAGTTATACAATATACATAATTATAAGTTTTTTAATATTTCAAACGGTAGATGCTTCTTAATATTTTCAGAGTCAAATTCTTTTATTGCTTCCAGCAGGCTATTTGGGAGTGCTGTGTTATTATAGCAGGATATAAGATGTGACATCGTCAGCTGGATTTTGCATTTCGGGCATAAAGGTGGAGTTTCCTTTTTAAGGTGGTGTTGATGAGTTAGCTTGTTATGGCCAAGTCTCAGACGGGTTAAAACTTTCTGTTGATATCTAGGCATTCTTGATTTATAAATTATTTTTAGGAACTTGGGATTAATTAAATTGTAATATCCGTTTGGGGAGTGGATTGTTGATTGGTGGTTTTGTTTTTTGTTTCTTTGTTTATATAAATTTTTATATCTTTTTTGGTGTAGTTATTGTGAATAATTGTCGGGGATATAACAGTTTCTTTAGCAGTTTTGTCGGCTAATTCATTTCCTAGGATTCCTATATGGCCTGGTACATGTAGTAATTTGGTTTTGTTTTGCCTTAATAATGATTCTCGGATTTTGGTTACAAGTGTTCTTTGTAATTTAAATTCTTAAGTGCATTTATTGATGACTGACTGTCGGAACAAATTATAAGTTTTTTTTGGTGGCTTTGTACATACATAGTGCTTCTTCGATAGCAGTGATTACCGATGTAAATATTGAGGTGTAGTGTGGCAATAAACCTTTTTTGATTATGAGGCCATTGTCGTCAACAATTGCAAAACCGTTACCTGCTTCTGATTTTGAGCCGTCACAGAACCAGAAAGTCCATTTATTTTGTTTCCATTCGTTGAAAATTAGATTATGGTACTGTCTCAGGGTTTCTGAGCTATTATATTTTTTTGGGAGCATGTTAGATTCTAAGAAAAAAAATCATGTGAGTCCGATCACAAGGGAGATGTGTAAACATCTAATAATTAAAGAAAACATCAACATCATATTTTCCAGTGCATAAAAAATAAGTCGATTATGCTGTTTTCTGAAATTCAATTGATGTTTTCTGAAATGCAATCGATGTTTTCTGAAATTCAATTGATGTTTTCTGATACACAATTAATGTTTTCAGCAATTCAAATGATGCTTTTTGAAATTCTATTGACGTTTTCTGAAATACAATTAATGTTCTCAGCAATTCAAATAATGCTTTTTGAAATTCAATTGATGTTTTCTGAAATTCTATTTATGTTTTCTGAAATTCAAATGATGTTTTCTGAAATACAATTGCTGTTTTCTGAAATACAATTGATGTTTTCTGAAATTCTATTGATGTTTTCTGAAATTTAATTGATGTTTTCTGAAACTCGAATGATGTTTTTTGAAATTATATTGATGTTTTCTGAAATTCTATTTATGTTTTCTGAAATTCAAATTATGTTTTCTGAAACTCGAATGATGTTTTCTGAAATTCAATTGATGTTTTCTGAAATACAATTGATGTTTTCTGAAATACAATTGATTTTTTCTGAAATTCTATTGGTGTTTTCTGAAATTCTATTTATGTTTTCTGAAATTCAAATGATGTTTTCTGAAATACAATTGATGTTTTCTGAAATACAATTGATGTTTTCTGAAATTCTATTGATGTTTTCTGAAATTCAATTGACGTTTTCTGAAACTCGAATGATGTTTTCTGAAATTATATTGATGTTTTCTGAAATTCTATTTATGTTTTCTGAAATTCAAATGATGTTTTCCGAAACTCGAATGATGTTTTCTGAAATTATATTGATGTTTTCTGAAATTCTATTGATGTTTTCTGAAATTCAATTGATGTTTTCTGAAACTCGAATGATGTTTTCTGAAATTATATTGATGTTTTCTGAAATTCTATTTATGTTTTCTGAAATGATGTTTTCTGAAATTCTATTTATGTTTTCTGAAATTCAATTGATGTTTTCTGAAATTTTATAGATGTTTTCTGAAATTCTATTTATGTTTTCTGCATTCAAATGATGTTTTCTGAAATTATATTGATGGTTTCTGAAATACAATTGATCGAATGATGTTTTCTGAAATTATATTGATGTTTTCTGAAATTCAATTTATGTTTTCTGAAATTCAAATGATGTTTTCTGAAATTATATTGATGGTTTCTGAAATACAATTGATGTTTTCTGAAATTCTATTGATGCTTTCTGAAATTCAATTGATGTTTTCTGAAACTCGAATGATGTTTTCTGAAATTATATTGATGTTTTCTGAAATTCTATTTATGTTTTTTGAAATTCAAATGATGTTTTCTGAAATTATATTGATGGTTTCTGAAATACAATTGATGTTTTCTGAAATTCTATTGATGTTTTCTGAAATTCAATTGATGTTTTCTGAAACTCAAATGATGTTTTCTGAAATTATATTGATGTTTTCTGAAATTCTGTTTATGTTTTCTGAAATTCAAGTGATGTTTTCTGAAATTCTATTGATGTTTTCTGAAATTCAATTGATGTTTTCTGAAATTATATTGATGGTTTCTGAAATACAATTGATGTTTTCTGAAATACAATTGATGTTTTTTTGAAAGACAATTGGAAAATATTTAGAAAAGAACATATCATAATTTTTTCACAAATATAATCAGATAAAGTCACACCGATTTACACTTCAGCTCACACCGATGTGTTACGCTGTTTTTGCGATTGTATTGTGAAATACAAATTTACCCCCCTGCGCGTATAGATGTTTACACATCAAAAATATTCAAAGGTTAGAATTCTTATTAAATGATGAACTCATCTATAATATTAATAGGCTAGGCGATTTCTTGTGACCGATATTTTCTTCCACCGTTTTAGCCCGATTTTGATCAAACTATATTATTTGAAAGGTATTTCTTTTTAGCCGTTTTGCAGATTTACAGATTTTTAAATTTTTTCCTTTATTTTGAGTACATTGCATTTATATTTGCTACTAACACATACATAAAATTATACAATGCTATGTGTGTGTTTATTAAATTTGTTAATGTGTTTGTAATAAAAATGAGTTTGTTTTTTTTTTGTGTTGATTTGTGAATTGGCTTTAATTGATTAGCATACCTTTAGGGTCTTCATTTAATGAAAAAATAAAATTTCCTAGAATTTGCATTCGAATTTCGAGGGCTGGAATCTGCTTGTTTAAATTATTAGAAGAAATCTAAACTATTCAATTTTCTATATGAAGAAAAAATAGTTTTTAAATAAAACACAATATAATCATATAGGCATACTTAATTTTTGCAAACATTAACCAGAATCTAAAATATTATAAAAAAAATTTAATTTAAATTTACGAATTGTTCTATACTATTTTCAGCAGTTCACTTCATTTGAAAGCTGTGGTATCCCTGGTTTAACAATCTGGCTACAAAGTTAACATCTGTTTTATTTTTTGAAGTTGGCAACTCGAAATCAGATGTCTGTATAAATTTGTATGATTTTGTGAGATTTGTGAGATTTTTTGAGTGGTAGCAAGCGATAGTTATTATGTTTATTAATTAAATATAAAAATAATAAAAGTGAAATTTATTAAAATAGAATGTTACAAACAATAAAAAAAAGTGTTAAAAACACGAGTTACTTAGGTTTGTCTCTCCTACCACAATTCCAATTTCGAATGCATTGGGTAATTGCCCATGAACAGTTTCTCCTGAAAATATTTTTTCACCAATACAATCATAAGTCACACAGCGTTATCTCCTTCAGCTCACACCGATATAAGTTACGCTGTTTTTGTGATTGTATTGTGAAATAGAAATTTACCCCCCTGCGCGTATAGATGTTTACACATCAAAAGTCGGAAATATTTGTCCATGTTGGATGTGTGGAACGAAAAGGTGATGGCTTATTTAGGTGTATTGAAAATTCACTGGCAGCGCCGTCGATGGATGATATTGTTGTTTCAATTTTTGGTTTTCTTTTGAGTTTGAGATAACCTCTCGAGGCCTGAAAAATAATGTTGGAATTATTTTGAGATATTTTGACAATCTGATTACAGATGAGTTTTTTATATCGATCTTCAATTGATGGTAAGTCAAGTTCGTGTAATATGTTTCTTATCGGTGTAGTATAGAAAGCTTGGGTGATGGTTCTAAGAGCGGAATGATAATACTTTTTAAGTATTCAAGAAATTATTAAAATTCATGAATCTAAAGAAATGAATATTAAATATATTTAAACAAAGTAACTAAACAAAAATTTCTTAAAATGAATTGCGTTGCTAACTAATTGTTGGTTGTGTGGAATTGCATTCCAAAGACGTGTGGCATTTATGAAAAATTGCCATTCTGACACAAGGCATCGACGCATAGAGATAATAAGTTTTTTGCCCCTTCTGGATCTAGCAAACTGTATTTGATCATAAAGATATAGGGGTTTCTCGGTGTAAATAATTTTGTGCAAAAACATTAAAACCCTTATGTTAAGAAAGTTATCGAATGAGACTCCAAAAATACTTTTTGAGAAAGTCGAAACACTATCACGTTTGTTCAGTCCATAAACATATCTAACAATATTGTTGTACAAAATATTTAGTTTTTTCTTGCTGGCGTAGTCGCAGTTGTCAAAAAGTTCACAGCCATAAAGTAGACCAGGAATTAAGTATGCCTTTGCAAGAAGATGTCTCACTCTTAACGGCGTAAAATACTGAGTAACCCAAAGCGATCGTAGCTTTATATACGTTTGAACTACAAGTGTATCTAAGTGGCTTGACCAAGTCAAGTTGTTATTGAACACTATACCAAGATTTTTTTTTCCTTTTTTACAATCTCGATTTTCTGATTGTTTATTAGTAATATCATGCTCAAAAACAGGCTGAAAAGTTTTTTTATGAATAACCAAACATTTTGATTTATGCGGGTTGAGACAAAGTCCATTTGCAGTGGCTCAATAATGTATTTTATTAAGGTCATAGCTTAGCTTCTCAATATTTTCTTCAATGGAGCTTACTGGACTACTGAGATACAGCTGAACGTCGTCCGCATACATGTGTATTTTGCAGTGAGATAGTTGTTGTGGCAAATCATTGGCATAGACGGAACATCTTAGCACAAATTTA
Organism: Cordilura impudica; assembly: GCA_963682025.1. NCBI lineage: Eukaryota > Metazoa > Arthropoda > Insecta > Diptera > Scathophagidae > Cordilura > Cordilura impudica. The sequence goes on from OY821519.1 coordinate 60,857,854, forward strand.
ACAAAGCTCACGCTTCTGCAAGAAATGTAATAGAGAGAACTATAGGCGTTTTAAAAGCCGTTTCAGATGTCTTTCCCGCATCTTATGGTACAAACCTCCTAAGGTAGTAAAAATTATTAATATAGCATGTGCACTTCACAACATGTGCAACTTTTATAAAATTGAACAACGGTTAACAAAAATGGATAGGACCACAACTGATGAAGCCAATAGGGATGAAGCTGATTTTAATATTTTGCTAAATAACGAAGCATGCAGAAACCGAGATAATATTGCTGATTGGCACCTTACTAGGTACTGATACAAATAAATAGTTACTTTATAGATAACAAGGAGGGTTTTTTTGTAATTTGTTACATGTAGGGAGTAAAGTAAATTTGTGTCAAAACAACATATTGGCACCGCACAATAGGGTAAGTGTACCTAATTGCGGCATGTACCAGTAGTCGGCATTTTTTGAATTTAAACATAAATAAATAAGAATAATGACCGTTAATTATTAAAAAAAAATCAAGTATGCATTGAAAATATATTCATCTCTTTCTGCTAAAAATTTTATTGCACTCAGATGAGTATTTTGTCATCAGTTGATCGTCATTCATTAATAGTTTTTAAACACGCACAGAAGAGCGTTTTTTCTAGTGATTTTTTAGTGAACAGGATAATCCAAAAAGGTATGTAATGTAATGAATTTAAGTTATATTTTAACCAAAAATGGTTTCTGAAGGTAGATATTGTTTAAAATATTGTTTTTAATGTGGGAAATTTAGTAAAAAATAATTTTTCTTTTTTAATGGTTGCCGATATTAGGAACAAAAATTTTGTACATTTTCCAGTAGTCGGCATGGGGATGCCGACTACTGGTAAATTTCAATTTTTCTCTGATTATGCTCAAATTATAGAAACTTGTATATTAATCATCCCTCTTCACTCTGGTTATAAAAAAAAATTAGTTTGAATTGCAAAAACCCAGTAGTCGGCATAGTTTATGCCGAGTAATTTATGACCTGCCGAGTACAGGAAAATAAGTATTCTAAAGTCGGCAGCAGTTTTTCTTCCTCATTTTATTTAAATCCGAAGTCCAAAGGGCCCGAAATGGGCCGAAATTATGAGACCTGTAGAGATAATTATAACTTATTGACATTTTAGACATTTTTCATAATCAAAAATGACCACAAATGGAAAAAGGCTCTTGCACCAATATGCCGAAGAATCCTTAAAAAGCGCTCTCAATGACATAAGGGAAGGTTCAACAACAATACTAGGAGCTAGCAAAAAATATGGTGTTCCACGATCAACTACTCAAGATAGAATTCATGAACGCACTGCTGAAGGTCCTAGAAGAATGGGTCCGCAGACAGTTTTGACAGATGCAGAAGAAAAACGTTTGGTGAAATGGTGTTTCGATCTAGGTAAATGTGGATTTCCCCTTAAAATTGAAGACTTGCTGAACACTGTTCAAACATTTATCAAAGAAGATGGGCGAAATACTCCATTTATAAATGGTCGACCTGGAAGAAAGTGGTACTCAGGATTTTTAAAACGCCATCCCAGCTTGGCTCTTAGAGAAGCCGAAGAAGTCAGTAAAGGGCGAGCAGTAATTACAGAAGAGAGTATAAGAAAGTGGTTTGAAGATTTTAAAAATTTTCTTATCCAAGAAAATGCTGCCGATATTTTGGATGATCCATCCATGAGTGCATAATTGGCTTAATGAAAACAATGTTCAACGGCCCATTTTGCTGTTCATAGATGGTCAGTAATCACATATAACAATGGAATTAAGCCAATTTTGCCAATGTAAGTGTATTTAAACCTCTCAAATCAGAATGGAAGAAAACCCTAAGAGAATGGCATTTGAAGCCCAAAAAGAACAATAAAGTTATTTAAAAATCTACTTTTTGCCCACTTCTTCATATGGTTCTTACCAACCTGAATACTACAGATACCATTAAGAACGGTTTTCGAAAGTGTGGTTTGTACCCTTTCAATCCCGACAATGTAGATTATTCAAAGTGTGTTAAAAATCATTTAGAAATGTTGACCAAAGATCGTCACAATGAAACTTTTAAAGAATGTGATTTTGATGTAGCCATCCGAGTAATTGACCGGATAGCTCCAAAGTTACGAGATCGTGGAATTAATTCGGATCTTATTGTTGAAGAGATCGGTGTTCTAAAAAAATAGAAAATAATCCAAATGTCGAAATATTAGAAAATGTCACGCTTCAGTCAGGTACATATATAATCAATGCGGAAGGAGTTTTAGAAATGGATCCAAAGGAAATGGCTCCACCAAATTTAGATACAACTAATAAGGAAAACTTGTTTCAATCTTTTGACTGTCCGTCTCCAAATTCATCAATCTATGACGCTTATTGAAACTAACAACTTATTTAAACCTATTAGCTGTTCATATCCAATTCCTGGTAATTTTTCAAATAATCTTTATAAAATAATCTTTTTCAAATAATCTTTTTCCCACAGGTGCAACGGCATTAATTAAAAACAGCGGATCTTTAATGTCCCCGACATTTGAAAAACATCTCTATTTTCGCAACCATCGAGTTCTTCGAAATCTAATATAAAGTGCTATATCCGCTCTTGCATGGAGGGAGCATATGCAGATAAAGGCAAATGAAAAAATGGCTAAAGCCGTAGTTATCCATAAACGGAAATTAGAGCGCCTAAAAAAAGAAGGACAAAAACGGGACCAGCAAAAGGTAAAAAAAGAAAACAAAAGCAAGTATGTGGTACATGTGATGAAGATTTGGACACTGATGCTAAGGATGATGGGTTAAAAAACGTGGGATGTGATTCTTGTCCTCAGTGGTTCCATCTTATATGCACTGATCTCAAAAACCAAGTATATGACGAAGTAATTGAAATGGATTTCGTATGCAAAAAATGCAATGACCAAAACGACTAAGTTTTTATTTTTATTTTATGCATTCAATGCGCTTAAAAATAATATTGAATTTAAAAGATCTCACCTATATAAATATTTCAAATATGTAAGAATGTAAATAACATTAATTTAATTAAATAAACATTTGAATTTCTGAGCGGTTTTTATTTTTCTTTAAAAAAAATGTCCTGCCGACTATAGGATCATCACATGCCGAACATTGGAAAATGTATGCCGACTATAGGCAAAAACGATATTTTTTACAAAATATATAAATTATTCAAATTTAATAAATACTTTTTAGAAAACAGTTAACTATATCTAAAACTTGAATACTTATTGAATCAAAATGTCTAATTGTCTCCACGATAGCTTTTTCACACATGTAAGGACACCAGTTTAAAAAAAAAAAGTTAAACTGCCGACTATTGGTACACTTACCCTATTTTGTAAATAATGCATTTTCTGTCCAATGATGACTATTGCCGCGATATAATTGTTTCATTAAATTTAACTCATTATTTACAGTTTTTAATATTACAAACAGTGTTTATTACCATTAAGTACGAGTATTTACATAAAGCAGTATCTTGAAGTCCTTACATTTAGCTTGAATTAATTCAAAAGGTATTGGTTTAACATTACCATGTATTGCAAACGGTAATAACTAATCATTACCAAGATTTTGCTGGGTTGTATCAAAACAGTTAGCACTTGTACTTTGCGTTTGAACAGGACCCGTTTATATATTTTTCCCTTCTTTGGCAACTAGCATCTTCTGGGTCATTTAAACTTTATCATAATCATGATTGTATTTAAGGGAAATTTGTGTACACCTGTTTGTATATGCATAGAACTCGAGAAATTTGTTAAAGGTTTGTATTATTTCTACTTTATGTCTTCATCATGAAGTAGAATACTTTTACTCCTATCTCTTCCCACCGAAAAAGTAAAGTGCTACTATAAGAAAATATATATCAGAAAATATAGTAGCTGTTGTCTTTTTTATAGAGATTTCATAAATACTATGAAAAGTGAATAAATTTATAGCGATGGTACTTACTTCCTATGATAATTTACTGTTTATTTTAGAGATGCTTTGACCAAACTAAAACTACTAATTACTCTGAATTGTGGATATTTTAATGAAATGCTAATATGTCTTTTTTGCTGGTTATTATGTCTTATATTATATTTCTTATGTCTCTTCATTACTTATCGCTTTTCCAAGCTTTGAGAAATCACCTTGTTGTCGTAAAAAAATTAAATTTCAACCTTAAGTACGAGTATGTATTTTCATAAAAATACAAAAAAAAAAAAAAATAAAATCTATGATGAATTTCAAAACATAAATTATACGCATATAAATGAGTTAATTAACACGTTTCGTTGCATTTTGCATTTCAATAGAATGATTCCATAAAATCTCATCTTTACGAAATACAATGGAATGGCCTTACGGCTACAAGAACCATACTATAATGAAAGAAGCTACAAAATTTCCAACTTTATCCTTACAATAACAAATACTCGTACCTAACAGCAGGCTACCACATGTACTCTCAGTATAAGTTTGGGTGAGTAAGTCAGTCAGTGAGTGAGCTACTGGGAAGAGAGGGTTGAAGATAACTTTTATTCCATTTAACCAAAATAATGTATACGCAATTCCTAGTTTTATATGAAATGAACAAAATATATATTTACACTGACTCAGTAAAGTAGTCGGACAACCGTTAATATTGCATGTTAAGATAAGTGTAGCGATCAAAATTTTTGTTGTCCATCCCCTATACCACTGTGTAGTCAGGGTATAATGACTTTTTACTGATGTTTGTAACTACCAATAATATTTGTCCGTCCGTCCGTCTGTCTGTGTGCCCATGTAAACCTTGTAATCAAACTATAGGTCGCAAATATTAAAATGTTTTGATTAAATTTAGTGTATAAGCTTATATTGGTCATGAGATGAATGCTATTTAAATTGTTCAAAATCGGTTCATGTTCAGACCTAGTCCCCACACATATGACCCCTATGATATCGACTTAAATTGCCATAATATCCATATTATCATATAGATCTTGGTCAAAATGGCTTTGTGTATGTATATTAAGTCCATTTATTAGTAGTCCAAAAATATACCCTATAGAACAATTCTTAGTCATAGCCCCCATATGAATATGATTCCCGATCTTCACTTAAATCTATCAAAAACAAAAATATTTCACAGATTTTTCTAAAATTTGCTTTGTATATATTTTTTCAAAGTATAAGTGAATTTACCAAATATAGTCAGGATCGGCTATATAAATATAGCAACCGATATGAACTTTTTCATATCCGAATGCAAAAAAAAAATTAATGACAATGCCACCCAAATTTGGTTTATGCTTATTTTCTAAATCTAGTTAGTTGGACCTAAGAGATAGGGTCTAGGGTCTAGGGCCTAGACTGACTATAATTTTCTTACTTATTTTTATGTTATATTATTGCCCTTTAAGAATCAAAAATGGTATAAATTATATATTTTTTTTTTATTTAAATTTTTATAAAAGTTTTGCTAGTGTAAAATTAAGGGCCAAAAAAAGTGTTCGGACAGATGGCAACACTTGTGTTTTTTGTTCAACAAAATCGGGTAATTCACATTTTATTATGCTGCTAGAGTTTTTCGACATTACTGAAAACAGTATAATCCATAAAATTTTAAATTTGTGAAAATGTCAAAACCGAAGTTACACACATCTGAAAAAATCTGGAAAGTTATTGTAAAAAAACTTTGAAGAAGGAAAAACGAACCGAGATATAGGGGAAGACCAAAGTCAATAGTCCATGGTGTGATAAAAATATATAAAGAATCAAAATCTGATCAAAATAAGCATAAGTCTAGAAAACCATAGTAGTTTACCAGCTTGGGCGAAAGTAAGTATAATTTATTCAGGTCAGATAGACAGTACTATGTATGTAAAAACCTCAAAGCAACTGTCAAACATATCAGCTTCTGCAGTTGGAGAGCTATACATAATAGATGACATTATGGACCAAACTAAATATACATATATCCACTTTAAAACAAAATTTAAAGCAGAACATCGAAAAATTGAGTATAAAGGACACATTTCAGTTCTACTAGGATAATGATTTCGAAACGACAGCCCAGTCCCTAGACACTAATGTTATCGAGCATTTATGATCTCACTAAGAAAACAAATTAAAAAAATATACCATTCCCAATAAAAAAAATAGGATTATGAAAGGCGATAAAGGACGAATGGGCGAAAGTTGGTCCCTCTGTTTGCAGAAAACTAGTAGAATCAATGCCGAGGAGATTGGAAGCAGTTACCAAAGGCAAAGGCCATCCTACTAAGTATTAAATATTGTCATCAATAGGGTTAAGAGAGATCTATTTAAGGTTTCCGACTACTTTTTTGGTGTGCGTTATCATTACACAAATTATATCTGTGGTTTTCTGGAATAACCGCGGATATCCATTCATGTCAGTTTTGAGTTAATGATGCCAAATATAATAATTTTTAACGCTCTTTGCATGTGTTTAATTATTTTTTGAAAAATATTGACCATTTCTGAGTTTTTTCTGTAAACAACGACGTAACTTAAATGTTTATTAAATTAATTTGCAGCACTAACGACGTATGTCAACCTACGTTTGATCGCTGAAAAATTATTTTCTCAGAAAACGACACATAGCGACATACGTTGTTATTAATTTAAAAAAAAAATCAAAATAATTTTGGATTAGTTTTCAATTTATAACTACTTGTAAAAACTTGTGTGTTTACTTCTGTTATTTTTTGTCACTATTATTCTCTTCATTTTGTTGACGAACAAAAAAATCCATTTTTGAAGCAACAACAACTCATGTCTACATCGATGGTGGTTGCATTGGTGGTTTTCTTTTTCAAAGAAAACGACGTTTGTCGACATAAGTTGTTTTATCTGCACACACTTTAAGTGTAATTTACATACTGTTTATTTCGTCTTTCTCTAGGATCTATTCCTCTGAAGATTTTTGACTAAAAATTGTATATAAAGTATTTATTGCCCATAGCTACAGGACTGTTAAATAAAAAGCTCTAAAATCTTTATATCGAGCCCATAATTTGAAATATAAAGTTTTCTGGCTCCCCTGAACATTTTGATTTTATGACATACGTGGTTATTCTAGAAAACCACAGATATATTATATTGTTTGTCATTATAAAACAAAAATGTTTTTAACACTTTTTTAATATGAAAATTATTTAAGACAATATAATTTAATGTTTATCCGACTATTTTATTGAGCCACTGTATACTTATGTATGAATGCTTTCCTAGAATCTGTAACAGTTCTTTCGAAATACTTATGTTTGTGTGTATGTGTATGTATGTATGAGGTTGTACATCGTAAATTACCGCATGTCTGCAAATTGCATGATAATATTGACGTGGTTATTGTTGTTGCTGCTATTGGTTGGTTTTGCTGTGTTTCGGTGGTTGTAATATTGGCCATTGTTATGCAAAATTGTTAAATTAATATATTAAGAATACTGTTATCACAAATGACACTTAAAGAGCGAGTCTTACTTACCTTTTACGGCAATATTTAGTGAAAATATTTTTTTATGCCCATAAATAAAATTAGTGTAATAATCAACAGGGCTGAGACTTGCATGCATTGAAATATCGAAATATCTAATATGCGGTTAAAGTAAGCACCATAAAACTGAAAATATGCGTTTCACATTTCACTAACTTTCTCTTTTGCTGAATGCATACAAATGTTTTAAAATGTACGCAAATTCGATTGTTATACCCTATACCACCATGTGGTTTGGGTATAATGACTTTGTGCTGCTGTTTGTAACAACCAAAGATATTTGACCTACACCCATCTTTAATTATACCGATAGAATCAGAATTACTATCTAATTCGATTTAACGATGTCCGTCCGTCCGTCCGACTGTGTGTCCATGTAAAGCTTGTAATCAAACTGCAGGTCGCAAATATGAATATATTTTGATGAAATTTGGTATTTGGTCTCTTATCTGCCATTGGATGAACGCTATTGAAATTGGTGAGAATCGGTCCATGTTCAGACCTAGCCCCCATACAAATGACTCCTATGAAATCAACATATATTGCCATAAGATCCAAATTATCATACAAATCGTGGTCAAAATGGGTCTGTATGTATAGATTACATCCATTATTCAGTAGTCTAAAAATGATGCCCATTGGACAACTCTTAGTCATAGGCCCCATATAGAGCTGCTTCCTGATCTTCACTTAAATCTATCAAAAAACAATAATATTGCACTGATTCTTCTCAAATTTTGTTTGTATATTTTTTGCAAAATAAAAGACACTACCAAACATGGTCAGGATCAGTCCATTTTTGGGCCTAGTCCCCATATAGATATAGCATCCGATATGAACTTTTTTATATCTGCAGCCGAAAAAATTAATATAAATCCCACTCAAATTTGGTGTATGCCTATTTTCTATATCCAGTTAGTTGGGCCTGAGAGATAGGGTATCTAAACGCAAGGTATAGGGTATCGTATAGTCGGTCTTGACCGACTATAATTTTCTTACTTGTTGTTAATTTAATTTAATTTAAAAACTAGCAAAGTTGTAAAATTGCAAAATCGTAAAATCGACTAAATGCAAAAACCTAAGATTAAGAATGCACAAAATCAAAACATGCTAAATCACAAAAATCGCAAAAACAAGACAAATTTTTAAAATGGAAATTCGATTCAATAAGGATTTGTTGTTGCCAACCGAATTTGTTGTCAACCGAATTTTGCTAGTTCCATATACTATCACATTATTGTTGTAATTATTGAATTATATAAACCATACTATCATAAAGTGGTAAATGCAGTTGATGTTATATAGGGTGGTACAAAAGGAGCTACATGATTTTTTTAAACCTAGTTCCGCGAAGCCTGCCGCTTGTCTGCAGATTCTAATTTTGGGTCCAGGCATAAGCCGGATTTGGCTAGTTTTGTAGCGATAAACCAAAACCTCTGGTGGGAATCGAAACCACGACCCACGCATGATAGCCGAGCACGCTACCTACTCACTTCCCGGGGCGCTTTGAATTCTTTATAACTGAATTATTATTGTTTCTTTGTATTTTTTTCCAGCAATTGTAAAGAAGACATGGGGAATTAATTATGAATAACTATGTAAACAACTACCAGAAATAATTAAATTTTATTTCTCAAGCAAATACTCCATTGTATTAACGCAGCGTACATATCATCGTCTTTTTTAAAAAGCGCATTGCAACCACAACGTTCATTTGATTGGAAATTTTCATCAACATGGGTCTGTAAGAACACTTCCTGGTGCCGGAAGAGGACCCACCGTAAACACTACTCAAAATATTGTACGTGTATGGGAGAGCGGACAGCATAGTCCCTCAACATCAACAAGGAGACGTTCGACACAACTTGGACTATCACGGCGGTCGCTGCAGAGAATTTTGAGCATATTATATTTGTTCCCATATAAAGTTCAACTTGTGCAAGAATTGAAGACTTTATTCCCAATTTGATGATGAGCGATGAAGTCCATTTCCTATTAAATGGCTATGTCAACAAGCAAAACTGTAGGATTTGGGCTACGGAGGATCCTAGATCCTTTCATCAGCGATAATTACACCCAATTAAGTGTACTCTTTGGTTTGGTATAACGTCCGAAAGCATAATTGGCCCATATTTTTTTTTTTTTGGAAAATGACATTGGTGTTTCAATCTCTGTCAACGGTGGTTCATATCGAACGATGTTGGAAAATTTTGTTAGGCTAGGTGTGAAAACAAGATGGAGCCACAGCTCATATTGCAGGTGCTTAAATGGCCTTGGTAAGGGACATATTCGCGTACAAGCGATTTAAATTGGCTTCAGTTTTCTTTGGGGATATTTGAATGGGGATATTTGAAGAATGAGTGTATGTTAACAAGTCAAGAACCATTCCTCAACTAAAAATCAACATTTAAAATGAAATCATGGCCACTACATTCGAAATTTTGCGAAAAGTTATGGAAAATATATTAAAAAGAGCAGGTATGTGCGAAGCAGATAATGTACACCACTTAGAGGATATAATTTTTCAAAGCTAGTGGAAAAAAATTCTCAATAATATACTGTTAAAAAAAAATCATAATCGCATATACAAAAGTTATAAACACTGCGCACCCTGCATATATGTAAATTTCATTGTATCAATTATGGCATATAAGGTGGTACAATAGAATTTTTAATTTTAACTATTGATTATGATAACCATTTAATGGGGTCTTAACTGATATAAGTAAATATAAAATTTTATATTAATTTTATTATTTTTTATAAAAATAAAAAATTTTATTTTCGATCTTTATCAATTTAAAAACGGAGTTTGAAATTGTTCGGGCTCAAGATCAAATGTTTTTACTTTAAATAAAGCAAAAGCATTAGCACATTTGTTTCAAAAATTGATCTATATTCTGCATGACAGGTTATACAGCTGTATATAATGCTTTTGCTTTATTTAAAGTAAAAACATTTGATCTTGAGCCTGAACAATTTTAAACTCAATCATTTTATATTAATATTAATTTTTTTATCAAAAATTTAATTATTTTACATTAAAGTAAATTATGTGACGGAACATAGAATATAGTAATCCCCGATATCAACATACTTTACAATTAAGTGTAACTGGTCTACATAAAAATACACACAGAAAACAGATTCGTTGTGGCTACCAAATATGTTGTCAACCGAATTGTGATGAAGTTAGTAACCGAATTTTGAGTTTGCTTGGAATTGCTGTTCTATATTCTCAACAGTAAATAGTTTATCACAATAGAAAATGGTTAGCTGCTATAAAATTTCTGTTGATACAAACGAAAATGCAGTTGGTAAGTTCTAGAACAATTCGGTTGGTGAATTATTTTTCTGTGTGTACGTTCACACAGAGAACTGATTCGTTATTGTAACCGAATTTTTTGACAATCGAATTTTTTGTAGTTTCATGTACTATCACAAAATTCACACACACAGACAAAAAATTCACCAACCGAATTGTTTAAAAGTTTGGTAACAGTATTTTCGATTGTATCAACAGAAATTTGAGAGGAGCTACTTATTTTTTATTGTGGTGAAACATTAACTGCTACGACAACAGAATTTTATTCGTAATTAACTCGAAATTCTGTTATTAGCTTCATCGCAATTCGGTTGGTATTAAATTCAGTAGACACAATGAATCTGTTTTCTGTGTGCATATTACCGTAATTTGGTAAGGGCATATTGCCGACATATAGTTGGAGATACTATGCAGATCTTTATATGAAAAAGTAAATTTTTTTTAATGGAAGAAATGTGAAATAAATATTTTTATTATTACTATAATTATTATCTATATATTATTACGAGAAGGTAAATTTTAGTTCCTTTTTAAAGCAATATTCGGGCACGGAGGAGTGTGAAAATTGACATAGTTATCGTTCCTATGGAGGAGAAGCTGAGAATGATAAAATTTATGTTTAATCTGTCTTGAAAATATATTAAATTAAATTAAATAATATATTTATAATACTTCGTTACACCCTGTTAATGCGAATGATTTAAATTATATATCAGACGCTCTGTGTTGAATTGTGAATTGCTAAAATTAATTAACATCCCTTTAGGCTCATTTAAATATTCATAAATTTGTTATATATGTATATAGATTAAAAAAGATTGGAAGCAAAAATTGAATGAAAAAATAATATTTCCTAGAATTTGCACTCGATTTTTGAGTGCTCGGCTATACTAGTAGTTATTTGTTATGAAAAGTATTATATTCAATGAAAAAGATGTAAAATAATTTTTTATTTTATTACTTACCTCGAAGCTAATTTCAACACAAGATATATCAACTAATTTGTTATTTTTTTATTTAACTTTAAGATTCGGCAATAAATTTTAAAATGTGGTCTTATTTCATTTTAGGAAACGGGCTGCTATTTTATTATGAAATAACACGCCACAAATGGGGCGTTATTTAATTTTTTTGTGGTTTTATTTAATCTCGTTGGGACTTTATTTCATTTCTAATATTTCATTTCTATTATTTCTAAATTTTCACTTTGTGGCCTTACTTACTGGGGCTTTATTTCATATTGCCAGGACTCCTCAATCAAAAATATTCAATCAAAATATCAAAAATATCAATATCAATTTTTCATTTCTTGATTTCAATTTTTCATTTCTCAATATCAATTTAACTATCCTTAACTTTAAAAATTAAAAAAAAAAAAGAAAAAACTGATGTTTTGTCAACTTTTTTATCCCCTAAATATGAGCAGTTACACATTGCAATTAATACTGTAATTAATATGCAAATTTTCAATTTTGTTTCAATGTTGCGTGGTAGAGAAGAAGAAAGCATATATGTATTTCAAAAATTTATAACTACACTGTATTCTTAACTGGACCGCTTTCTGGCATTTCAGCCTTCATCACCGATTTATTGAACATTGTTTCTATATGAAATTTTTCTTCTTAGGGCGGCCATGAGTTTTGAACCAGAACCTTCACATACACTCTTACTTGCACTTTTAGGTCAGCGCTTTAACACACTCATCTAAACTTTAGATTCTAAAGTCAGGCCTACGAGCAGTATGGTTAAGAATCATTTCTCATACCATACAGCTTTTACTTCGTATTAATTTCAGAAGATACAACTCTGTCCAAACAAACAATCGTTATTTTTTTGAATTTTTTAATATTCTTGCATTTATACTTTTAATTTCCACTATTCTCAGTTTCGTAACATTTCCCAGTTAAGCCAGCCAAACCCCAGAGTTTAGAAACCAACCATATTGAATTTGAATTTTTAAGTTATTCCCTTCTGTGAGATGCTTTCAAGTCCCTAATTGAAAACAAGCTCATATCCTTGGTTTTATAGAGCTCATATCAGATATCGTTTGAGAAGCGTTATAAAATAAAACTGTTTTTTTTTCAATTATAATGTTATAGTAATGATTCAATAACTAACAGGTGTTGATTACATAATTCCTTATTCTCACTTTATATACAACAAATAACAATCCTCTTTCTGATTGACAGGACTCCCCCAGAGTATAGTAAAAATATTGTATAAAATTTGATTTTGTCTTACGCACAATTTCATTATATTTGTTTGCAATTTTACGCAATTTCATGGGAAAACAAAATATTGCAATCTTTATTGAAACGAAAGAATAAAAAAAAAAACACACATACACACACACACAAATACACATAATTGCAATAACGAACCCAATAAAATCAATTGAATGGTATGGCTTACAATGCGCACTTGTATACACTCACATGCACACACACACAAAAATTGTAGCAGTAAACGATTAAGTTATCAGCCGGTGGGCATTTATTCGATTGTTCTTCGTTCATCAATGTGTTTGCGACATCAGTAGCTCATAGTTTTTATCTTTTGCTCTTTTTTTTTGTTGGGTGTTGTATTAAGGATCGAAAATTGTTTTTGCCAAAGGCATGTTGTATGTAGTAAACCCATCCCGATGAGATTTTTCCATTTACAGCATCAATCCAAAAAACTATTATCTATGGAATTTAGCTTGAACTAATACAGTGCATTAAATTAATTGAATCTTTATTTGTTTCGAATTACTCGTAAATATTTCAAATATTTTTTTTGCCATATTTTTTTGTTTAATTACTGTACGAAAAACAAATTACCCATAAATGGTAACAGAGCAATAAAAAATATATTACAGTTGCAAATATTTTGCAGAGATGATCCAGTCAGTCAACTAAACAATCAGCAATTCTTTTTCATTTATCGTTTTTTTTTTTACTGTACTCTCATATCGGCTCATTTAAGATGCTTACATGATTTCAAAACAATTGCACAATTGTTGTCAAAAGAAGGATTAAATTGCTTTATTTCTATTTTCAAATCGATGTTTATGTTTGAATAGGGGGTTTGAGTTTGAAAAACATTATTGAAAGATGGATTGATCCTTTTTTTTTATTTCAAAATGTGTTGAATTTTTAATTCGTTGTGGTGGTTTTTATCTTTTGGAAAGAGATTTAAATGATTTGAAACAGACAATTTGATGATCACGCTATTGTTGCGCACTTAATGTTTGCCCCATAAATGATGAACATAACGCATTATTGAAGAAGATTTGTTTATTACGAAGGACCCACCGCATCGTTGGGAAGTACAATTTTCATAGTTAAAGTGTCTTAGAATAGAAAAAAACGAATTACAAAACATTGCCAATAGCGAAAGTTGGGATGTTTTCGGATAGATTATTATAAGTATACTTTAAGCTAAAAGCATTTGGAATTCGGGTTACATATGAAGCCCTAAACACATTCACTGCGAGTTGCGAGTGCGAGTAAAAATAAGCTTTTTGCATGCGAGAATTTTGCTATTGTGCTTTAACAAAATCATCAAAATGCTTTTTACAAATTTTACAATTTTACAAATCTACAAGCAAAACAACTTATCATTTCGCAAGTCACAATGCACAATACAATAAATACACAATGATTCTTCTGCCATATGTTCATAAATATAGCTAATTCTCCTGTCATCTGATTTTTCTCGCACAGAAAATAGAATTAATTCTATTTCCCTTGCGAGTGTTTTTACAAACTAAGCTGGCAACGCCACACAAAAAAGCTTTACTCTCGATCTCGCTTCTATATTAGAAAAAATCATACTGTCTCATTCTCGTTTTTTTCTCGCATTCGCAATTCGCAGTGAATGTGTTTAGGGCTTGACCCCAAGCTAATAAAAGACAAAAATACAATAAAAAAAATTCAAATATTTTGCAAATACTGTTGAATTTTTAAAAGCGTTCCTTAAAATATTATAACTAAGTGTGTATATCTTCCGTTTCTAAAATTTGAGATAAATCTGAGAACGTTAACCCATTATTTGCCAAGGCCAGCTTTGGTGTTTAAGATATTTTTAAATAAAGATTATCAAAAACGAGTTTTTCTGTTAAACCACATGAAACCACTATTTAGAATTTAAGAAATATAATTCGTTTAATTTTTTATTTAACCCTTCAGTGCTCCTGGGATCAAAATTATCCATTGTGATATATCTTTGGAGCAATTGTCTGCTTATTGCTCGCGAATATAAATGAATACAACTTATAACCAATTTTATTATAAAATTATATTTTGTATAAAAACTATCTATATTTTTCTAAATAAAATAAGAAGACCAACAAATGACTCAAAGCTAATAAAAGACAATTTATTCAAAAGAATATGATATATAAAATTTATCCCAAATTTGAAGAACGGAAGTTCTACACATTTGGTTATTATACTTTAAGCGTCGCACCTACAAATTCAACAGCACTTACAAAATATTTGAATTTGTTGAATAAATTGTCTTTTATTAGCATGGGGTCATATGTGACCCCAATTCCAAAAGGGTTAATGGGGTCATATTATTTTTTCCGAAACCTTAGGCTACTCAGATAAAATATAGAGGTGATTAATTTTTGATACAAATAATTTAGAAAGTTTACATATCGCACCTTTACCTCTAAAGTGAGTCAACTCAAAATTTACAAATTTTCAGTAGAGGCAAAAACGTTTTTTTTAATATTTACTATAAAAGTTAAAAACAGTTGTTTCATTGTAAAGAATTGCGAATAATAAGTATACAACAGTTGTTGTTTTTGCGATTTCTTCTGTGATCATCAAAAATAACAAGTTTTTTGGGTGCAACTCAAAATATGTCTTTTTAGTGGATTCTAAAGAAGCTACTCTTATTACGGTAAAGAGGATTACAACATTATTTTTTTTGCGAAAGACTAGAGAAACCGATGTAAGATTTTTACAGCGGATAGATATGACCACTGTATATCGTTTTCTTGCAAAAAGTGAAAATTTCTCGAAATCCGCAAAAATAAAATCCTTGTCAAAAAAACTCTGGCATAGGGATTTACATAAAAATTCACACTATTTATCTCTAACATGTATTTGACAAAACTTTAAAGTGCCAGATCCGCTTTTTATACCCTATACCACTATGTGGTTTGGGTATAATGACTTTGTGCTGCTGCTATAACAACCAAAAATATTTGACCTAGACCCATCTTTAATTATACCGATCGAATCAGAATCACTTTCTGAGTTGATTTAACAATGTCCGTCCGTCCGTCCGTCCGTCCGTTCGTCTGTGTGTCCATGTAAACCTTGTAATCAAACTGCAGGTCGCAAATATGAATATATTTTGATGAAATTTGGTATATAAGCTTTTCTCGGCCATGGGATGAACGCTATTGAAATTGGTGAGAATCGGTCCATGTTCAGACCTAGCCCCCATACAAATTACCCCTATGAAATCGACATAAATTGCCATAAGATCCAAATTGTCATATAGATCTTACTCAAATTGGGTTTGTATGCGTTCATTACATCCATCCATGAGTAGTCCAAAAATGATCCCATTGGCCCCATATAGAGCTGCTTCCCGATCTTCATTTAAATCTATTAAAAAACAAAACAAGTAAGAAAATTATAGTCGGTCGAGACCGACTATATGATACCCTATACCATGCGTTTAGAGACCCTATCTCTTAGGCCCAACTAAGTGGATATAGAAAATAAGCATAAACCAAATTTGAGTGGGATTTTTATTAATTTTTTTGGCTCCAGATATGAAAAAGTTCATATCGGATGCTATATCTATAAAGGGACTAGGTCCAAAAATGGACCGATCCTGATCATGTTTGGTAAAGTCTCTTGTATTTTGCAAAAATATGTACAAACAAAATTTGAGAAGAATCAGTGCAATATTTTTGTTTTTTAATAGATTTAAGTGAAGATCGGGAAGCAGCTCTATATGGGGTCAAAGGGATCATATTTGGACTACTCATTAGTGGATGTAATGAACGCATACAACCCCAATTTGAGTAAGATCTATATGACAATTTGGATCTTATGGCAATTTATGTCGATTTCATATGGGTAATTTGTATGGGGGCTAGGTCTGAACATGGACCGATTCTCACCAATTTCAATAGCGTTCATCCCATGGCCGATAAAAGCTTATATACCAAATTTCATCAAAATATATTCATATTTGCGACCTGCAGTTTGATTACAAGCTTTACATGGACACACAGACGGACGGACGGACGGACGGACGGACGGACGGACGGACGGACGGACATTGTTAAATCAACTCAGAAAGTGATTCTGATTCGATCGGTATAATTAAAGATGGGTCTAGGTCAAATATTTTTGGTTGTTACAAACAGCAGCACAAAGTCATTATACCCAAACCACATAGTGGTATAGGGTATAAATATTGCACTGATTCCTCTCAAATTTTGTTTGTATATATTTTTGCAAAATACAAGAGACTTTACCAAATATGATCAGGATCGGTCCATTTTTGGACCTAGTCCCCATATGGATATAGCATCCGATATGAACTTTTTCATATCTGCAGCCAAAAAAATTAATAAAAATCCCACTCAAATTTGGTTTTTGCTTATTTTCTATGTCCAGTTAGTTGGGCCTAAGAGATAGGGTTTCTAAACGCATGGTATAGGGTATCATATAGTCGGTCTAGACCGACTATAATTTTCTTACTTGTTTAAATTATGTTTAAGAAAATTTTTTAAAACTTGAAAAAGGAGTTTTTAAAATTTTATAAAAAAAATTTCCCATTTTCGGTTTCAATGCGCAATATGTTAACGAAGTGATAATAAGTATAGAGACCAAAAAAAATGTTTGGCTTTAATAAATTTCTCAAAGTTGAAAAAAAATGCGATCAAATTTCATGACCTAGAATGTCAGAAAATGTGGCAACTTTAGAAATGTGGCAAACCTAATTTTTTTTTGCACAAAAGTGGTCCGGATCATTTGCTATTTCTTGGCGGGTTTCTATTCGATGTTGAAGTCTTATAGGTTTTGAAAAGATAATTTAATACTGATCTCGATTGATGTAACAACTTGTCGGAAAAATTAAACTGTAGAACGAAATTTTCGTAAAATCTGGAAAAAAAAAATCATATTTTCCCCATATAAACACACTTGAAATTTTCAATCGATTTCCGGCGCGACTTTTCTTTATCCGATTGTCCCCAAACTTCACATTTATTAGTTTTATTTAGAAAGGAAAAAAACTGGACCCCGCCTCTCCCCAAAATCGCAATTTGAAAAATGTTCGTATAACGTAGGACTACTCTAGTGTTGCCTTCAACGTTTAACATAAGGTTTATGTATTTAAAGTTGCCACATTTTCTGATCTATGAAGAAGTAGAAGAAATTCACATTAACTTATATCCTGTTTCCATCACACAATTCGTCACAGGCGAACGAAAATTTGTGTGTATTTTGTTTTTGTTCTGCATACAAATTTTCGTTCGTCTATGACGAATTGTGTTATGGAAACAGGGTATTAGTTTTGGAAATAAAAAACTAAAAATGGAAAACTTGCAACCTAAAAGAAGACCTTCTAAAAATATCGCGAGCAAGTGGACTATGTTAAACACTAAGACGAAATTGAATTTGTGGAAATATTTTGTATATCAAAACATACATTTCAATTTATTTTAGAAAAAATTCGCATCTCTTTACAGTCAAATAATCAGAGGTTTGTACCAATATTTATATAATTTGTGTACTAATTAATAAATTTACTTCCAGGCATTATTTAATACTAAATTACTATATACTAATATATTCAAGTGGCAGTTTCCTAATTACAGTGGGTGAGTTTTGTGCCTCTACAACAGGCCGTATAGTTGAAGAAACAACATTTGCTTTGGCTGTTTTGTTGAATGATTATATAAAATTCCCTTCCGATGCAAGATGAATGCAGCAAACAGCAATTGCAAAGTTCCCAAAATTCGACGGATCCATTGATTGCACACACATTCATGTTCAATCGTCAGGAGGAAACAGCGGAAAATTTGTTCGTAACAGAAGAGGTTATTTTTCCCTCACCGTTCAAGCAGTGTGTAATGCTAAACTATTATTCCAAGATTTGTTTGCAAGGTGGTCTGGATCATCACACGCCAGCAATTTATTTAAAATTCCGTACGAAAAACGGTCATTTTCAAAATCACGGTATTTTAGATGATTCTGGATATAACCAATGCAATTATATGATGACCGCTTTACTGAGTCCACCGCAAACTCTTTATAATGAATGTCAAATTCGTGCTCTTAATAGGATCGAGAGATGATTTGGAGCTTGGAAGAGAAGTTTGCCAGTATTGTCAATGGGTTTGCGGTCGACTAATGAAACTAAAATGGCTGTCGTTGTGGCATGTGCTGTTCTTCACAATATTGCTATTGCAAAAGCCCCATTTCCATCCAGACAAGAAACATTGATAGCAGAATCCCCAGGACAATTTGTCTCAGATGGTGAAAACCATATTTTGAGCAAAGCGAATTCAATAGCTAGAACTATTTTAATAGGAAACGACTTTGCAGAGTAAAGCTGGAAACACAACTGGGACGAACCACGAATTTTTCGTTCCGAATAATCGTCGTCACAAATAAAACACATTTGTGTATATGAAAATGCAGACAATCAGTGCGTCGAACGAAATACGTAGTGCGTAACGAACTCTGCGATAGGTTTACTTCTATTTCTTACGCCTACGAACGACGACTAAATTGGTGTAGAGTGACCGTATTTTATTTTAGTTTTTCAAATGAATTGTTTTATAATTAAGAATTGTTTTATAACATATTTGTAACTTATAAGTTAAATAAAAACTATTTTTAATTATACAAATTTCTTTTACATAGTTTTTTGTTAATATTTATTCTTTTTCGTTTAGTGCTTCTTTTTTTGAAATATGGTCACACTATCAGCTACAACATATAAACAAAAATGACATGAAATTGATTTATTAATGAAAATTTTTGTAATTTTTCAGAATTAAAAAATTAAATGCAGCCGTACAAAAATAAAGGCTATTACATACAAAATTAAAAATTCTTTTATTCATATTTTTCCAATTTTTATTTATAATAGCAGATTCCAGCCCTCGAAATTCGAGTGCAAATTTTAGGAAATTTTATTGTTTCATTAAATAAAGACCCTAAAGGTATGCTAATCAATTATAGCCAATTCAAAAGTCAACACAAGAACTCATTTTTATTACAAACACATTAACAAATTTAATAAACACACACATAGCATTGTATAATTTTATGTATGTGTTAGTAAAAACTTCAAATGCAATTTACTCAACGGCTAAAAAGAAATATCTTTCGAATAATATACATTTGGTAAAAATCGGGATAAAACGGTAGAACAAAACATCGGTCACAAGGAATCGCCTAGCCTATTAATATTATAGATAAATTACAAACAATTTCAAATGACGTTACAGCTGTTATGTGAATTCGTCGTAATTGTATTTCATTCGACGAATTTACACAACGAATTGTTGCCGAAAAATTCGTCAAGCTGTGCGAAATTCGTCGTTCGCCCCAGTTGTGTTTCCACCTTAAGTTTATAACTTTTTTGTATTTTAATTCTTACATAAAAATATTAAATATGCTATGTGTGTGTTGATTTAATTTGTTAATGTGTTTGCAACAAAAAAACATGAGTTTGTTTTCTTCATTCACAATAATAATTGCGTTGAATTGACAAATTAATTTGTACATGAACCAAAAAAGTGTAGAATTGTGAATTGGCGAAAATTGAAAATCTTTAGGTCAATAATTTATTTAATAAAAAAATAAAATTTTTTAGAATTTGCACTCGAATTTCGGGGGCTGGGATCTGCGAGTTTACATTAAAAAAATTAACTATAAAAAACAAATAAAATAAACAATAAAAAACCACTAAAGAAAATTCATATTTTTGGTAAAAACTAAATTAACAATCATCATAGCCTCTAAACTTAAACTTTTAAGTTATTGATTATTTTTCGCCAATTCCAGTAGCTCATTTTCACATTATCGTGCTTCTCCTGGGCTCGAGTATTTTCGTCACTATAAAAAGTATGCTGCAGATTAATCAGCTCTATTTTATCCTCTACCAGTTCTGCCAGTTCTTTCGACTTTGGCTCCTTTAAGTCGATGGCCTCCAGCTGGACCAGTCGTTTTTTCCTGAATTAAATCAATCGCTTTATGAAGCTGAAAAAAATATATAAACGTGTTAATAATATGTATTAAAAAATAATGATGTTTATTTGTGTAAGTCAAACATGATTTGGTTGTAATGAAAGATACAAAATCACCCAATTTCGAGATAATAATCAAAATAGATAGAAAGAAGCCTGTTGGTATAAAATGCAACCCTAATGAGCTAAAATTAGATGGAACATTAAATACGTACTCGTGTGCATTTTATCGAAGACGATCTATCTCCGCACTTTAAAACAAGCCACAAAATATTTTCCCTTACGCAAATCTATAATATTAATAGGCTAGGCGATTTCTTGTTACCGATGTTTTGTTCTACCGTTTTATCCCGATTTTGACCAAACGTATATTATTTGAAAGGTATTTCTTTTTAGCCGTTTTGCTGATTTACAGATTTTTAATTTTTTTCCTCTATTTTCAGTAAATTGCATTTTAACTTGCTACTAACACATACATAAAACAAGTAAGAAAATTATAGTCGGTCTAGACCGACTATACGATACCCTATACCATGCGTTTAGAAACCCTATCTCTTAGGCCCAACTAACTGGGCATTGAAAATAAGCAAAAACCAAATTTGAGTGAGATTTTTATTAATTTTTTTGGCTGCAGATATGAAAAAGTTCATATCGGATGCTATATCTATAAAGGGACTAGGTCCAAAAATGGACCGATCCTGATCATGTTTGGTAAAGTCTCTTGTATTTTGCAAAAATATGTACAAACAAAATTTGAGAAGAATCAGTGCAATATTTTTGTTTTTTAATAGATTTAAGTGAAGATCGGGAAGCAGCTCTATATGGGGTCAAAGGGATCATTTTTGGACTACTCATTAGTGGATGTAATGAACGCATACAAACCCAATTTGAGTAAGATCTATATGACAATTTGGATCTTATAGGAATTTATGTCGATTTCATATGGGTAATTTGTATGGGGGCTAGGTCTGAACATGGACCGATTCTCATTTCAATAGCGTTCATCCCATGGCCGATAAAAGCTTATATACCAAATTTCATCAAAATATATTCATATTTGCGACCTGCAGTTTGATTACAAGCTTTACATGAACACACAGACGGACGGACGGACGGACGGATGGACGGACGGACATTGTTAAATCAATTCAGAAAGTGATTCTGATTCGATTCTGTATAATTAAAGATGGGTCTAGGTCAAATATTTTTGGTTGTTACAAACAGCAGCACAAAGTCATTATACCCAAACCACATAGTGGTATAGGGTATAATTATACATATGCTATGTGTGTTTTATTAAATTTGTTAATGTGTTTGCTAATGAGTTTGTTATCTTCATTCACAATAATAATAAACCAAAAAAGTGTTGGTTTATGAATTGGCTAAGTTGAAAAATAAAGCTGCCTAGAAATTGCACTCGAATTTCGATGGCTGGAATCTGCTAGTAATAATAAATGAGCTGCCCTTTTGTATATAAAAAAAATGTCACTTCTGTACCAAACAGCTTTAAAATTAAGGTTTTCATCTGACTATTATTGATATTTACTAAATCTAGTGCAGCCCATTGGGTGGGTGGGTGAGTGTGTTTTGTCAGTATGTAAGTATGTATGTTGACTTAAGCAGCTCAAATGAATTGTAATTGATATAAAACACACTGTTTTCGTTTTTATTTTCGATAAAGCAAGCAAAAACAAGTAATAATATTTAAGTAAATATGTACATACGAGTATGTACGAGTACATACAAATCAAAGACACAACATACGAGTACAATACAATTTTATAATCAACCATCACTATGAATGTAGTAACAACAACAATAGCGATATATTCATTAATTATATCAAAATAGTGAATTCACACAAATGGACTACTTACTGACTATATGGGATCCAATCATTATAATGCTATAAAAAAGTTAAAGTACACCAAAGCACTTTCTGTATGCTAATTTGTAGTTCTTGCTGATTGAAGAAATTTTAATTGATCTACAATCTCATAAACAACTCCTTTTAGAGTGGATTGCCCCATCTGCGAAAGACAGATCGCTTCCATATTAGCAGCGTGTACAGAAGTTGTTTCTAATAACTTTCCATTCTGTCAAATGAACGCTACTTTTAAACTAAGAAAATATGATATTTAACAAAATCGCTCAAAAAGGAAGTATATCGCGCTAACCATATGAAAAAAGTATGAATTATTATAAAAAAATTAAAGTAAAAATTTCGTTAAAAATAAAAACGACAAAATGTTCGAAAAGAAAATTAACAAATAAAGAAATTATCGTCGGTCTAGAGCGACTATTCGATACCCTATACTAAGCGTTTAGAAAAAAAGTCTCAGGTCCAATTGGATATAGAAAAGAGGTATAAATCATATCTTGGATGGCACTCTGATTTTTTTTTTAGATATGAAAAAGTTATAAAAATGGACCGATTACGAAAATATTTGGTAAAGACACTCATTTTTTGCAAAGACATATACAAACCAAATTTGAGAAGTATCTGTGCAATATATTTATTTTTTGATTCATTTAAATGAAGATCGGGAAGCAGCTTCATATGGGGGCTATGACTATGAATTGTTCCACAGGGATTGTTTTTGGACTACTGAATAATAGTTGTAGTAAATACACACAAAGCAAATTTGATCGAGATCTATATGATAATATGGATCTTACGGTAACTTAAATCGATCTCATCCATCTCTAGATATGAACATGCAATGAAAACTTATGTTCAAAATTTCGTCAAAGTATATTAATTTTAGGGACCTGTAATTTGATTAAAAGATTTACATGGACACGCACACAGACAGACGGACGGATGGACGGACAAACATCGCTAAATCGACCCAGAAAGTGATTATTAGGCAATCGGTGAAATAATAGGTCAAATATTATTCGTGGTTACAAACATCAGCACAAACTCACAATAAATGACCTATGAGTCAAAATTAAATTTATGACAAAAATAATAGATAAATTATCAAGATTTTTATATAAAAAGCTTCAACTCCTCGATGGCAGCGATAAAGGAGATTCTTCTGCCAAATATTGTGGCTGAATTTTAAGTACATATTTTTTCCATTAAAACAATAATATGTGGGATATCGTATGTCTATATGTAATAATATAAAAAAATTGGCGAAAGTTTAGATGAAAACTACCTTTAAGAAATACCTTTTCTCAAAAAGTAAACTTTCTTAAAAAAGTGCCTGTTTTGAAAAAATAAATTTTCTAAAAAAAAGTAGTTTTTCTGAAAAAGTATTTTTTTTTTTCGTAAAAAAGTAACTTTTGTTGAAAATAGAACGCAGCCAACTAAAGACGCTTTTCAACTCCGCGCTCTAATTACAGAGCTATAAATTTTTTTCCTGAAGATGAACAGCGAAGTTGTAC
Source organism: Cordilura impudica (assembly GCA_963682025.1). NCBI lineage: Eukaryota > Metazoa > Arthropoda > Insecta > Diptera > Scathophagidae > Cordilura > Cordilura impudica. The sequence continues at coordinate 60,882,293 of OY821519.1, forward strand.
GAAAACAGAAAATATAATAAAATTAAAAATTAAAACATTTGTGCTGTTTTTTAATTTTTAACTTCATGACCTCATGCCGAACAAAAGCCATCACACAAAATTACTTTTCTTTAAAATTTACCATTTTTTTTTTAAATTATATCTATAATAATAATAGGCTAGGCGATTTCCTGTGACCGATGTTTTGTTCTACTGTTTTTGACCAAACATATATTATTTAAAAGATATTTCTTTTTGGACGATTTGCAGATTTACAGATTTTTAAATTTTGTCCTTTATTTTGAGTAAATTACATTTGAAGTTGCTACTAACCCATACATAAAATTATACAATGCTATGTATTTGTTTATTAAATTTGTTATGTGTTTGTAATAAAAATGAGTTTGTTTTTTGTGTTGATTTGTGAATTGGCTATAATTGATTAGCATACCTTTAGGGTCTTTATTTAATGAAAAAATAAAATTTCCTAGAATTTGCACTCGAATTTCGAGGGCTGGAATCTGCTAGTCTTCTGAAATAAGTAAATTTTATTAAAAAAGTATCTTTTCTTAGGAAAATATTAAATTTTTTTTAAAGTAGATTTTCTTAAAAAAATCGCTATACCTAAAAATACCCTTTCTTCAAACACACCTTTTCTCAAGAAAATACCTTTTCTCAAAAAGTAAATTTTATTAACAAATATCTTTACTTTAAAAATTCCCATTAATTAAAAATAATATTTTCAAATAAGAAACTTATCTTAAAAAAGTACAATTTCTTAATAAGTACCTCTTCCCCAAATAGTGTATTTTTCTTTAAAAATTTAATTTTCTAAAAAAAAAAATAACCTTTTCTTTTAAGCGCCCCGATAGGTGAGTATGTAGCGTGCTTGCCTATCATGCGGGGGCCGTGGGTTCGATTCCCCCCAGAGGCTTTGGTATGTCGCTGCAAAAAAACAGCCAAATGGTCCTTGTCACCCGGCTTATCCCTGGACCCAAATTAGAATAAAAATATACTTTGTATTGTAATTAATATAAATAAATAAATACCTTTTCAATAAAGTATATATTCATAAATATGTGCTTTTTCTTAAAAGGGTATATATTCTAAAAAAAAGTACATTTTCTAAAAAAATGTCTTTTAAACAATTAAATCTTTTTTAAAAAGTACCATTTCGTGAAAAAGTACATTTCCTTAAAAAAGTAAATTTTTTAGTTTTCTTATAAATGAACTTTTCTTAAAAAGTACCTTTTCTCAAAAAAATTATTTTTTTGTTAACAAATACCTTTAAAAACGTCCTTTTAGTAAAAAACTAGTTTTCAAATAAGTAATTAATCTTAAAACAGTACAATTTCTTAAAAAAGACCTTTCCTTCAAAAGTACATTTTCTTTAAAATTTAATTTCCTTTAAAAAAGTACCTTTTCTTAAATAAGTATATTTTCTTAAAAAAGTACATTTTCTTAAAATACTATCTTTTCTTAAAAAACAAACTTTTTTTAAAAATATTCTTTTTTTTTATTAAATTTTCTTTCAAAAATACCTTTCCTTGAAAAGCACCACTTCCTAAAATAGTACCTTTTCTCAAAAAAGTACATTTTCTTAAAAAAGTGTTTAATTTTTAAATATATTTCTTAAAATAAAGAGCTTCTATTAAAAAATAGTTTTTCTCACAAAAGTAAATGGTCTTAAAAAATTAAATTTTCTTGAAACAAAGTACCTTTTTTTAAAAAAAGTAAATTTTCATAAAAAAGCATGTTTTCTTAAAAAAGTAACATTTTTTTAAAATTAAATTTTCTTAACAAATAACTTTGCTCTAAAAAATCCCCTTAATATTACATACCATGTTTTCAAATAAGTACATTTTATTTAAAAGTTTCATTTGAAAAAACTTTTTTAAAAATGTACCTTTTTTTTAAACATTTAATTTTCTTAAAAAGTACCATTCCTTGAAGAAGTATCCTTTCTTCAAAAAGAATACATTTTCTAAAAATATATTTTTTTAAAAATTAAATATTCTTAAAAAGTACCGTTTCTCAAGAAAGAGCCGTATCTTAAAGAAGTACCTTTCTTAAAAAAGTACGTTTTCTTAAAAAGAAAATTTCCTAAAAAAAGGGTACTATATTAAAAAAAAAAATAAATTTTCTTAAAAAGTACCTTTTCTTTAAAAGTAAAATTTTCTTAAACTACCTTCTCTTAAAAAAGTATTTTTTCTGAAAAAAAGTATCTTCCCTTAAAGAGTACCTTTTCTTTAAAAAGTAGAAAACCCATAAGAATTCGGGTAGAGGGTATCAAAGATTCAACATAGCCGAATTTAATTCTCGTACTTTTTTTTGAGTTCGTTATTTTCTTAAACAAGTTTTAACTTAAAATCTAAATAGCATAATTTTATTCATTCAACTTTATTTGTGTATGAGCTCATACTGTACATACGAGTATAAATTGCCTTCTTTTCGTACCAAAAATTCAAAAACGAAAACATTAACAACATGAAATTTCTTTCAAAATGACAGACATACTGACGTTTTATGGTATGCAATGTTTGATTTCTGTTTCATTTAAAGATATAATGCAGCCATTCCACATACCACCATCCATCCTACAAGCCAGCCATTTAAATACAACTGTGCATCTATCCAAGATCACATGATGATGCTGAAGATGATACGAATACATGATGCAACTCACACAACCAGATCCATTACTCTATGTCATATTTGCTTAACCTCAAGTAATGTGAATACATAATACATACGCACATTTTCCCTACATTCGTATCATATGGAATATGTTCTTGCAGTACGGGCAGCAGCAGCAATGTTGTTGTGGTAATTTGGTAAACTACGTGTTTGAACATTTACTAATTGTTGTTGATGTTTTGACAAAAAGGAATTTGTAGCATTTCATGATATTTTTAATGTGATTGATTGATGGGTGAGTTGATTTTTTTGTTGTTGTTCTTGTTTATTTTTGGTTCTTCAACACAAGGTGTATTATGTTCGAATATATTTCATTATCGTTTTTCGGAATCGAAGGGAAGATACTTCCGTATTAGTTGAGTTCGTGGTTAATTGATCGCAACACTCCGCCGCTGCCAGTTTATCATGTTTAACAGATGTTTAAGAATAGTTTTAGTCGTTCTGAAAAAAACCAAAGAACAAGTAGAACAACATTATTTAATGAGAATATTAATGTTATATGGTGTTAATTGTTACAGTTCTTCAGTTCGTTTGAGCTATATCTGAAATTGTTGAATTGTTTTAAATTTTAACTTTATCAAACTGAAGGATGAAGGATATACATATATATATATATCTTATATCAAACACAATTCGATAAAGAGATGTCCATTTATCTGCCTGGTAGTTAAATAAAGATCACTGCAAGCGGAATTCACTCACTCAATAAGATTTGTAGGGTCAAAAAGAAAAAAATGATGTAAACCCTGAAATAAACATATACGGGGCATAATTCCTGAACGGTCCCAAAAAAAAGTCGATGTTGTTCGATTTTGATAAAATTTTGGAAAAATGTTGCTGTAATGCATAGCAGTCAAAATCCGAAATATTGAAAGCTTTGATGCAATATTTTCAGAATTACAGGGTTGGGAAGTTTTGTGTTTCTAAAAAAATGTTTTTTTCATTATTGTTATATTTTTTTATACAATTTATAAAAAAAAAAGAAAAAAGTGATTCTAAAAGTATTTTTGACGGGCTTTACAATGCCGATATCGCGATTTTATTTTGGCTGATATTTGACCTTTAAATTCGAGGTCAAATTAGTAAATTTGATGTGACTCAAAACACCCCCCTTTTAATTTTTTTTAAATTATTTTTATTCAAAAACTTGTCTTTTTTGCTATTATGTGTCAAAAATTCAGAGTGGCTGGTACAACAGTCTCTGAAATATCGAATTTTTAAGATAACCGTTGCTATTAATATTGTTGTATGCATACACTTTGTTACTGTGTAACATAAAAAAGTTGATGTAGGCAATCTATTCATTTTCTTATTAAACGATTAAAAAATTAATGTAAAAAAATATAAAAATAGGAATATTAAAAAAATAATAAACAATACAATGAAAAAACCACAAAAAAACTTACAAAACGAATAAGAAAAAAATTAAGAAAATTAAAAATAAAATAAAACGATTTAAAACAAAAAAATTAACTTAGTAATCGTTTTTTTTACATCTTGCTTGCGGAAAGTAATCAAAATCGTGGGAACTGGAAAACGTTTTAAGGATTAGTCTTCCATCATCACTTGGTACAAAAGCATGGTACTGCAACGTCCCTTTTATTCTAGTTGCATTATCAAACCTTGGCTTTAATATATTTGCGGTCTTGTTATAACTTTTCTTACTGCTAAAAAAAACTTTTGTTTCTTTACAATGTTCGTTTGCCCAGCCGTAAAATGTTATTGGATCTAAAATACGTCGATCACTAGAACATTGCAGACTGAAGCGTGCTGCCTGTCTTTTTATATTGGCTCCAATTCCATCACAAGCTCCCTTTCTATGGGACGTCGCATGAAAGTGCCATTCAGCCTCAATACCAAAATCTCTTTTGTGAGCCAAGAGGTTTGCGAAATTGCTTTTATTCTTAAAGTGTTGAGCTGCTCCGTCTGTGAAATAAATTATTTTATTTATATCAAATCCCAGAGACTTCAGATAACTTATTATAATTGTCTGGTATTCATAAACGGCGGCCGTGTCATGAGATAAATTATCCGATATGATTGCCATACTTTTGTGCTTTAATTCATTTTGGTCACGATAATAAACAACTATTGTAAATATTGTTGCTTGATCATTGTTCCAATGAAATGACTGAACTGAATCTTGCATCACAAAAGCATAGTTTTCTGCAAAGCCAAACGTATTGATATAGGAACACTACGCAAACATAGTTTTTGTTTGTTTTTTGAAGTTTTTCTTTTACACTTAGCACATTCAGTTAGTAAATTTAGCTTATTCCGAATTTTCCGTAAAGGCGGCATTTTAAATATCAAAATCAAAACGCTTTAAGAATTATGTTACACCGACAATATGAAATGAAACTAATAAAGAACAACACAGGCAATAAAATTAATTTTTGCAACAATAATGCACACCGGTAATAATGAAGCAAGTTAATTTTAGCGACCAACTATTAAAACAAGAAAAAAAAATTACTTTTCAATCAAGCAACAACAACAAGCAAAGAAAAACATAACAAAGAAAGCAAAGAAAGAGGTTACTAAGTTAATTTGTTTGTTTTAAATCATTTTATTTTTAACAAAGTGTATGCATACAACAATATTAATAGCAACGGTTATCTTAAAAATTCGATATTTCAGAGACTGTTGTACCAGCCACTCTGAATTTTTGACACATAATAGCAAAAAAGACAAGCTTTTGAATAAAAATAATTTAAAAAAAATTAAAAGGGGGGTGATTTGAGTTACATCAAATTTACTAATTTGACCTCGAATTTAAAGGTCAAATATCAGCCAAAATAAAATCGCGATATCGGCATTGTAAAGCCCGTCAAAAATACTTTTAGAATCACTTTTTTCTTTTTTTTTTAATAAATTGTATAAAAAAATATAACAATAATGAAAAAAACATTTTTTTAGAAACACAAAACTTCCCAACCCTGTAATTCTGAAAATATTGCATCAAAGCTTTCAATATTTCGGATTTTGACTGCTATGCATTACAGCAACATTTTTCCAAAATTTTATCAAAATCGAACAACATCGACTTTTTTTTTGGGACCGTTCAGGAATTATGCCCCATATGTACGTATAGTTGTATCACTATTTTTGTACCACTTTGTGGTCAGGGTATAATGAGTTTGTGCTGATGTTTGTAATTATCAGAAAACTTGACCTATACTAACCTCTAATTATACTGTTCGCCTTAGAATCATTTTCTGAAAATCAATTTCTGAGTCGATGTCCGTCCGTCTGTGTGTCTGTCTGTGTGTCCATGTAACGTACAAAGTTTTGAGTTAATCAAAAAAAATTTTGAGGTGCGACTGGAAATTTCAAGTTTGGAAAATATGACTTTTTTTAGATTTTACGAAAATTTCGTTCTATTGTTAAATTTTTCGACAAGTTGTTATATTAGTCGATTTCAGTACTAAATGATCTCTTTAAAAAGCTATATAACTTCAAAATCGAATAAACAATCGCCAAGAAATAGCATATGCCCCAGACCACTTTTGTGACAAAAAAAAAAAATCTGGGTCGTGCAATTTGACGGAAATTTTTTCAAAAAATAAATCAAATAAGTCGTATTTTCATAATTTTTTATTTGAAGATATGAATAATGTTGGATTATTTATTTCATATACACTAGGGTGGCCCAAAATACAAAAGCATCGAATATTCGCACTGCACAACGCTGATCCTATTCGAATAGTGCTTAAAAATGTTCAGTCCAAATTTGAGCACAATCGGTCAATATTTAGAGGTTGCGATAGTTTAATGATTTTTCGGAGTTAGATAGAAATATAACATACAATGATTTTTATGGTGATATTCACTGTTTATTTAAAAATAAAAATATTTAATAAAACAAATAAATAAAGAATTCATAAAACTGTACACTAAGTACAAATTATCATATATTTTATTATTTTTTTAAATTATCGATAGCCATTTTTTGCAATATTAGCTTTAGAAACCCCGGGAAATTTTTTTCTATGGTGATCAACTAATCTAAGCAATTATTGCTTTTGCTCCTCATTTTTCGTAATTGAGCTGTTAAATTGGGTCACCAAAGCAACGCCTCGTTCTGCACAGCCATTTACAACTTTTAAAAGTCTAGCATTTTTTTCATCGAAATAAAAATGGCGTCGTCTTTCCACTCTGTAGGATCTTTGAAAGAAATGACTGTGCCTTTCTTGTCCATCATCTCTTAGTAAATTAAAAAACATTGTTGACCTTTTGGTAACATAGGACTCAGGTGGATTTCTATGGTTAAATACCGTTCCGTCCAGTCTCTTTAAGGCTTTAGTTTTTGGTGGTAGCTGGAGATTTTTCACCATTTTTTTTTTTTTTTAGTTTCATATATAACTCTGGAATCGAAAAAGGCAAGCCCGATTAAATATTCAGAAAAGTACCATAAATGTCTATGAAATGCTTTTACAGCAGCTTTAACAATTTTTTCATTGGGATAGTTTTCGAGTTGTTTAAGGAGGTTTTGATCATTAAGAGGAGCATTATTGCTAAAGGAGCTTCATTCCAGTATCGTCTTACAAACAAACAAACTTATTTCCGTAACTGCTTTTTTTTCCTCATCTGTGAAATCAAATTGATTTGAAACATATGTACATATTTTTATGCAATATATCGCCTTCGTTATCCAACGAGCAATATGGCACGCGCCTGGTGCATAAAATTTAACTTTAATTGTTCTTGCTTTATTTAGAAAATTTAGACAAAGTGTTCAAAGGAGTTCACGGTAATCGTCCCTTGGCTGTTGACTTTTGATGGCATCGGTATAATATTCATACATTTGCTGTTAGAGTTGAAGCCAGTCACTTGTATGGAATGGAGTATCATCTCCGACTTTAAAGTTTTCTTTATCAATATTTGGCCATTGATTTTTAAATATTTTAAATAGTTGCACTTCGGTTCCTCCGCTTGGGCCAAAATACTCTTTAGAAACATTAGAAAGCATGACCTCAAACATGTGATGGCGACAAGCAATCCATATTAGGTGTTTATTTAATCCTTTTTCAATTAAAGTACATGCACCTAGCTTCAAACCAATATTGGAGGCGGTAGTGTCAAAGCATAGTTCTCGAATTTGGTTTTTTATTGACCAATCGGTACAGACACCCAAACAAGCGTTAGCATGTTCTACGCCGGTTCCTTTTGTGATCTTCGGAACTGCTAAAAGTTTTTCTTTTCCATTGCCACTGATGAGTATAGCAACTCTATCGACATTTTTTTTTCATCAGAAATATCGGGCAATAATTTTCTGTCCCAGTGCAATACGACTGGATGTTGTAAAGAGAATGAGTCCTTATCAGCTTCCGATATCTTTTTTCGGATATCGTTTCTTTTTCGTTGTATTGTGGTACGTGATAAGGCAATTTCGGATACAGGTATACCTAACGCTTGAACTGCAGCTCCAACAACATACATGCTATTCCGATCAGAAAGATTTACACGGTCAATAGATCCAATAAAGTCGTTTGTAAAAACAGATTTCATTTTTATTGGTTTAGTTGTATTTTTTTTCGCGAAACTTAACTTCTTCGTGCAATGAATCTGACTCACTGTCGGAAATTTCAACATAATCCTTCAGCGTAGATAATCCAGCCACTTCTTCAGTAGCTCTGTGACTTTCAATGTTATGCAATTTCCTTGCCTCTAATTCCACTTCTTATATATGAGGGATCAATATAAAAGGGATCTTATATAAAGGGATCAATATATTTTAATTTTAACGAATGTAAATCTAGTAAAGATCAAAGAAAAGTGTAAAAAAGTATCTCCAATACATAAACAAGTACAATAATGATAACAATAAGATACAACAATAAGAAGTGAAAAACACGATTTTTGCTATAAAATTTCGGGAAATTATTGTTAAAAAATGGGGAAGAAAATGGAAAATGTAAAAATTCAAAACAATCGGTCAAGTAGATTTTGAGTTATGATGTTCACGGACTTCGAACATTTATTTGCGAGAAAGTCGATTTAAAGTTTTTCAAAAACCGATTTATATACGATATACCGTATGAGGCCGGTCGCTGGAAACGCTGTATCTTCTTAAGTTTTGCTCCGATTTACTTGAAATTTTGATACAACACTCTCGACATGTTGTACATCGAGAAACAGAAATGCAAAAACCTTAAAACCTTACCCCCGCTTAAGAAATTAATGAAGCCATATTTTTTTTTATCTCTATACCTATAAACAGACACGAAGTTTTGTTTTATTACCACATTTTTAACCTATTACGCAATGAGACCAAAAATGGAAAATTTTTTTGATAACATTTTGACAACTCTTTTTTCTAATTTTAAAAAATGTTCTTAAAGAAAATTTCACAAAATGGATCTGACACTTTAAAGTTTTGTTAAATATATGTTAGAGATTAACTGTGTGAATTTTTAAGTAAACTAGCAGATTCCAAAAACAAACTAATTTTTATTACAAACACATTAACAAATTTAATAAACACACACATAGCATTGTATTATTATACCCTATACCACTATGTGGTTTGGGTATAATGACTTTGTGCTGCTGTTTGTAACAACCAAAAATATTTGACCTGTACCCATCTTTAATTATACCGATCGAATCAGAATCACTTTCTGAGTTGATTTAACAATGTCCGTCCGTCCGTCCGTCCGTCCGTCCGTCCGTCTGTGTGTCCATGTAAAGCTTGTAATCAAACTGCAGGTCGCAAATATGAATATATTTTGATGAAATTTGGTATGTAAGCTTTTATCGGCCATGGGATGAACGCTATTGAAATTGGTGAGAATCGGTCCATGTTCAGACCTAGCCCCCATACAAATTACCCATATGAAATCGACATAAATTGCCATAAGATCCAAATTGTCATATAGATCTTACTCAAATTGAGTTTGTATGCGTTCATTACATCCATTAATGAGTAATCCAAAAATAATCCCTTTGACCCCATATAGAGCTGCTTCCCGATCTTCACTTAGATCTATTAAAAAACAAAAATATTGCACTGACTCTTCTCAAATTTTGTTTGTATATATTTTTGTAAAATACAAGAGACTTTACCAAACATGATCAGGATCGGTCCATTTTTGACCTAGTCCCTATATAGATATAGCATCCGATATGAACTTTTTCATATCTGCAGCCAAAAAAATTAATAAAAATCCCACTCAAATTTGGTTTTTGCTTATTTTCTATGTCCAGTTAGTTGGGCCTAAGAGAAAGGGTCTCTAAACGCATGGTATAGGGTATCGTATAGTCGGTCTAGACCGACTATAACTTTCTTACTTGTTTTATGTATGTGTTAGTAGCAACTTTAAATGCAATTTTCACAAAATAAAGGAAAACATTTAAAAATCTGTAAATCTGAAAAACGGCTAAAAGGAAATACCTTCCAAATATACGTTTGGTCAAAATCGGGATAAAACGTCGGTCACAAAAAATTGCCTAGCCTATTAATATAATAGATTCCTCTGCCAGAATTTGTTTTTATTTTTTTTTTTGCGAATTTCGAGAAATATGAGTTTTTTTTGTGAAATATTCAGTATTTCTCTCACTAAATACATTTGCCACATATGATCCCAAGCTAATAAAAGACAATTTATTCAAAAAAATCTAATATTTTGTAAGTGCTGTTGAACTCTTAGATGTGACGCTTAAAATATAATAACCAAATGTGCAAGGCTTTCATACTAAAAATTTGTAATAAATCGAACAACGTTAACCCATTCTTTGCCGAGGCCAAACTTTGATTTTTAGCATATTTAAAAAAATTAATTGTTCTAGTAAACTAGATGAAACCCTTACTATGGGTTGGGAAATAAAATTGTGCTATATTTTACAAAAACTTACCCTCATGTTCCTAGGTTAAAATTATCAAAAATTCAGCAGTATTTGCAAAATATATGAATTTTTTTACTTAATAGTCCTATACTAGCTTGGGGTCATTTGTGGCGCCAAGTCCAAATGGGCTTATGACGTCAAATAATAAAATCATCTGAAAAAAGTCATATTTTCCCCATATAAACACACTTGAAATTTTCAGTCGCGTTGAGGCTCCTCAAAATATTTTTTGATTGACTCAAAACTTTGTGTTTTTCCAGTTTTTTTTTTTTTTTCTATTCGCATATATCTAGGGGGTGAGACTTTAAATTCGAACACTTTTTATCCCCTCATATAATGAAGGGCCACCCTAATATACACTTATAAAGCTGCTTCCTGAACTTCACTTATTCAATCAAAAACAGAAACATTTTCTCAAATTTGATTTATATATTTTTTGAAAAAAAATGACAACCAAATATGGTTATGATTGGACTATTTTTCGACCTAGTCTGCCCCATATAAATAAAGCATCCGATATGTAATTTTTCTCTTTTTATTTTAATATCATTTTTTTCAGATTTTTGTAGGTCGGTATAGGGTCGTTGAAATCGTTGATATTGAAAAATGAGATAATGGAATATAAACTTTTTTTATATTTTGTTCTGGTGCTTTATTTTAACAAATCCAGATAAGTTAGCTCTACTTTCTAAGCTCTAGAGTCGATCCATTCACAATTTTGATGAAAGTAAAGCGGTTGTTCTAGATATTTCCAAGCACGGTACATTGATATAAAAGTTTATTGCATTTTGGATTGGTATTGACTTCTCTCGATCTATATCCAGTTTTCTCAGAGACCGAACAATACGTGTTTTTATTGATGGGGTCTCATCTAATGAGTTTCAGCTAAATTCAGGGGTACCCCAAGGTTCCGTTCTTTCTCCTTCTATATTCCTATTTTGGAGCTACTGGACCGTCTGCAAAGAAGCGCGTTAATGCCCATTAATGACAGTAGGGTATCCAACTCTATTGACTTATTGGAACATCGCCGGAATGTGGGTTGGGTAGAACTTTTCTATAGATACTACCATGGGAAATGTTCTTCTGAGAATATCAAGCTCATTCCAAGTGCCCGAATTTCATTTCGCTCTACCCGCTTCTCTAGTTGATCACATCCGTTTGATCACATTACAGAAAAGATTCGTTTATCAATCTAACTAGATGCATGTGAAACAAACTCCCCGCACAGGCCTTTCCTAACAGTTACAATCTAATAAAATTTAAGTCATATATCCACAAACACTATTCCCTCTTTCCTATACCCTATTTTCTGGAAATCAACACAATGCACTGCATCTGTAGGGTGCATCCCCTGAGTATTGACCAACAATTAAAAAAAAATTCTTTTGAAGAATAAATATTCTAATAAATATTATCCGTGCTAAATATTCTTAATTTAAGTAATACTTTGATGACATTAAATATTTCCCAAGTTCATATCTCAATTACTCGTGAAATTGACAATATTTGGCGAGAAAAATTAAATGCGTTAAAGAGATCTTAGAACTACCTTTAATTTTTCTGATTTTGTGACTAAAGCACAAGAGAAAATACAAATTTTTATGTTTCATAACTTCATTATTTAAATAAAATAGAAATACCTTGGCTACAACACCAACAGCATCTGCCCTATCCAGCCACCCTATTTTAGAATTACTAACTTTTAACCTAAAATAACGACTTCCTCATGTCGTTAACACATATACCGTTAAAAACACATTGTGGCTATTTTATTGTGATGAGCGCTCCTGCTTTTTTTTTCGAACAACAAATCATTCAGTGATTTATTCAGACACAACACCAAACACCAAATTTTTTTCATTAACTATTAATGAATGCAAATTAATTATCAATTAAAACCATTGGGCCCAATATTCCAATTAATTAATTGTTTGTTTACCAAAACGCAATGAGAGAAACCTTGATGTTGTTACGAGTACATCAAGTCATAAAGAGATTCACAATTCAATACAACTCAAGAAAAATAAAGATCATAAATCAAAAGTATAAACAGGAAACAAACAATACCACTAACATATCTCAACTTAAATATGAAATTAAAGTTAAGATAAATAAAATTTATGAAGAAAAAATTTTAGCCAATATAAAAAAAAAGTCCAGAATCCACAAACATGCAAACATCAATAATCCACACTGAATGATGAAGAACCTCATTATGTGATCAAAGAACTTCATTATAAACGACAGCAGTGTAGCAATAACTAATCGGCCAGACAGCCGCTAAGTCAGTCAGCCAGCCAGCCAGTATCGATTGTAATAATGTGAATGATTATATTTATATTTATATCAGAGGTAATGATTCCTGAGAAATAATTGTGTTGTTTAGTTTGGGTCTGTAATGTGTTTCATACATCATAAATTTCTTCCGTCTTATTTGCTGGTGTTTGTTGTAAATACTCGATTCATCATAGTGGCTAAAGAAGTCAAATAATTGTGATGGTCTTGACGTGTGATCATTTTGTGTTATTCGAATCTTAAGAGAATTTATTCTTTTTAGAAAAAAAGTATTTTTACTAATCCAAGCATTTCGTAGCAATAACGGAAAGAGTCGCAAATAATTTTTAAATTTTTAATTTCAAATATTTAATTTTAATTTTTTAATTTTAATTAAAAATTAATTTTTAATTTTTATTTCTAATTTTTAATTTTTAATTTTTAATTTTTAATTTTTAATTTTTAATTTTTAATTTTTAATTTTTAATTTTTAATTTTTAATTTTTAATTTTTAATTTTTAATTTTTAATTTTTAATTTTTAATTTTTAATTTTTAATTTTTAATTTTTAATTTTTAATTTTTAATTTTTAATTTTTAATTTTTAATTTTTAATTTTTAATTTTTAATTTTTAATTTTTAATTTTTAATTTTTAATTTTTAATTTTTAATTTTTAATTTTTAATTTTAATTTTTTATTTTTAATTTTTAATTTTTAATTTTTAATTTTTAATTTTTAATTTTTAATTTTTAATTTTTAATTTTTAATTTTTAATTTTTATTTTTAATTTTTAATTTTTAATTTTTAATTTTTAATTTTTAATTTTTAATTTTTAATTTTTAATTTTTAATTTTTAATTTTAAATTTTTAATTTTTAATTTTTAATTTTTAATTTTTAATTTTTAATTTTTAATTTTTAATTTTTAATTTTTAATTTTTAATTTTTAATTTTTAATTTTTAATTTTTAATTTTAATTTTTAATTTTTTATTTTTAATTTTTAATTTTTAATTTTTAATTTTTAATTTTTAATTTTTAATTTTTAATTTTTAATTTTTAATTTTTAATTTTTAATTTTTAATTTTTAATTTTTAATTTTTTAATTTTTAATTTTTAATTTTTAATTTTTAATTTTTAATTTTTAATTCTTAATTCTTAATTTTTAATTTTTAATTTTTAATTTTTAATTTATAATTTTTAATTTTTAATTTTTAATTTTTAATTTTTAATTTTTAATTTTTAATTTTTAATTTTTAATTTTTAATTTTTAATTTTTAATTTTTAATTTTTAATTTTTAATTTTTAATTTTTAATTTTTAATTTTTAATTTTTAATTTTTAATTTTTAATTTTTAATTTTTAATTTTTAATTTTTAATTTTTAATTTTTAATTTTTAATTTTTAATTTTTAATTTTTAATTTTTAATTTTTAATTTTTAATTTTTAATTTTTAATTTTTAATTTTTAATTTTTAATTTTTAATTTTTAATTTTTAATTTTTAATTTTTAATTTTTAATTTTTAATTTTAATTTTTAATTTTAATTTTTAATTTTTAATTTTTAATTTTTAATTTTTAATTTTTAATTTTTAATTTTTAATTTTTAATTTTTAATTTTTAATTTTTAATTTTTAATTTTTAATTTTTAATTTTTAATTTTTAATTTTTAATTTTAATTTTTAATTTTTAATTTTTAATTTTTAATTTTTAATTTTTAATTTTTAATTTTTAATTTTTAATTTTTAATTTTTAATTTTTAATTTTTAATTTTTAATTTTTAATTTTTAATTTTTAATTTTTAATTTTTAATTTTTAATTTTTAATTTTTAATTTTTAATTTTTAATTTTAATTTTTAATTTTTAATTTTTAATTTTTAATTTTTAATTTTTAATTTTTAATTTTTAATTTTTAATTTTTAATTTTTAATTTTTAATTTTTAATTTTTAATTTTTAATTTTTAATTTTTAATTTTTAATTTTTAATTTTTAATTTTTAATTTTTAATTTTTAATTTTTAATTTTTAATTTTTAATTTTTAATTTTTAATTTTTAATTTTTAATTTTTAATTTTTAATTTTTAATTTTTAATTTTTAATTTTTAATTTTTAATTTTTAATTTTTAATTTTTAATTTTTAATTTTTAATTTTTAATTTTTAATTTTTAATTTTTAATTTTTAATTTTTAATTTTTAATTTTTAATTTTTAATTTTTAATTTTTAATTTTTAATTTTTAATTTTTAATTTTTAATTTTTAATTTTTAATTTTTAATTTTTAATTTTTAATTTTTAATTTTTAATTTTTAATTTTAATTTTTAATTTTTAATTTTTAATTTTTAATTCTTAATTTTTAATTTTTAATTTTTAATTTTTAATTTTTAATTTTTAATTTTTAATTTTTAATTTTTAATTTTTAATTTTTAATTTTTAATTTTTAATTTTTAATTTTTAATTTTTAATTTTTAATTTTTAATTTTTAATTTTTAATTTTTAATTTTTAATTTTTAATTTTTAATTTTTATTTTTTAATTTTTATTTATTAATTTTTAATTTTTAAAATTTAATTTTTAATTTATTTAATTAATTTAATTTTTAATAAATTTAATTAATTTAATTTAAAATTTTATGATAATTTCACAAATTCTTATTTGACAAAGCTAATTATGAAATTAATTATTTTAATGCTCTGAATCAGTTATAGAGCGAGTTGTAATGATGTTGTGAATGCATCATCATCATAATAAAACACTTGTTTTGGCCGAGCATGAATGACTTTTATTGATATTTTCTATAGTTCGTTCAGAGTTTTACGCTGTAATAAAACTGTGGTTAACGAGTGTATGTTGCCGTTTCCGATGGAAAATATCCAGTTTTATGAATGATTTGATATTGGTAATGTGTGTAAGTGCTGTTAACACACTCGTTAGACATTATGTCGACAATATTTTCCAAGAACTATTAATTCAAAGGTGTTATGTTTAATGGTGTTTTGCTCTCGTCTCATCTTATATCATCCCATCATGTGTCTTGTTCAACTGTAAGTGAATCGTTCGATTCCCCACAAAAGTAAAAAAAATCGTTGATTTACCAGAATTTTTATTTGTATTCATTGTTGATTTTATAAACTCGCATACACTTGTATATTAAAATTATTTTTTTACGCATATAATTTGTTAAAAATTTACGTTTGGTTTCCTATAAATTGGTTAATTACTGTAAATTGTATAAACAATTAGTTTGAAGAAATAAAAGTATTCAATCATTGATACATTTGTTATATGAGTTATTTTCTGAGAATTTTTTAATGAATTTGTTTGAATGATTTTTGGATGTTAATAAAAATGTAAAAAATTTCAATTTGTTTATTGTAAAGAATAATACTTCATATAGACACAAAATTTGGCTAAAGGGAATTTTTATTTTATTTAAGATTATTTTGTTAATTACGCAGATTTTTCCTGCTTAGATTTTGCGCTAAATCTGAATGAGCAGAATTTTTCTATTACGTCACAATATATGGTATTGTAACTTAAAAATACAAAAAGTGACTTAATTCGGCATCATCAGTTAAAACATGTAAGAAAATAATAGTCGGTCTATACCGGCTATACACTATACCATGCGTTTACGACCCTCCCTCTTAGGTCCAACTAATTAGATAAAGAAAATAAGCATACCCCAAATTTATGTGGCATTGTGGTTAATTTTTTCTGCCTTTGGACATGAAAAGTTCATAGCGGATCCTATATTTATATGGGGACTAGGTCGAAAAATGGACCGATCATGACTATATTTGGTAAGGTCACTTTTATTTTACAAAACCATATACAAACCAAATTTTAGAAAAATCTCTGCAATATTTTTTTTTTTTTGAGAGATTTAAGTGAATATGGGGAGACAGCTTAAAATTGGGCTATGAATTTTCCTAGAGGGTTTATTTTTGGACTACTATAAATGGATGTAATTAGCTTACACAAACACAATGTGATTTTTCTATATGATAAGTTGGATATTATAGGAATTTACATCGATGTCAAAGGGGTCATTTGTGTGAGGACTAGGTCTGAACATGAACACTTTTTGACCAAATTCAATACCGTTCATCATACGACCGAGAGAGGTATATACAAAACTTCATCAAAATAAATTCATATTTGCGACCTTAGTTTAATTGTAAGTTTTACATGGACATACAGACAGACGGACGGACGGACATAGATAAGTCGACTCAGAAAGTGATTCTGAGTCGATCGGTATAATACAAGATGGGTTTAGATCAAATATTTTTGATAGTTACAAACACCAGCACGACGTCATTATACCCTGACCACATAGTGGTAAAGGCAAAAGTAATGTCAGAAACTATCTTCAGATCTTAGAGGAGAAACAAGTCTTAAATTTTTGAGGCCTGTATTATTAAAGTATTACTGCATAATACTTTAAAAAAGTTAAATAAAAGAAATAATTTGATAAGACCATAAATCCGCATAATCTATTCACTATACAAGTTGAAGCAGTCTGTGACTAAATCGGATTTTTTAGGCATGGAACTCTGCTTTCGTTTCGGAATGCTACTTATATTATATTTATTGGACATAACTGCTGGTTTTTCCCTTGAAATAACTTAAGCATCAAATGAATAATTACGGAACAATTTACAAATAAGGACTTTTGAAGTTGTTAATGAAATAATTTTTATTAATATTGGCAATTTTAACCGAGATTTCTGATTACCATATTAATGGAATATATAAAAATGTAAGACACAGCACTACAAGATGAAGCCCTATGATAGTCTTAAGAATATAGCCCATAAGGAGATTGAAGAAAATTATTAAGATTGAGTTTGAGTTTTTGTAAATTCTTTACAACTTTCATTGACCGCAGTCATATGTGCTAAAGGCTTTCGGATTTCTTTCCCATATTTCTTATGATGCCTTCAGAAAGTGTTTGTAGGTCGTTTAGCGTAGACTACGTAGAGATGCCTCTATCGTCTTTGGAAGTACTTGGAATTTATTTTAATGATGATACCAAATGCTCATCTTCTATGGACAAAATGTAAATGTCAGATTTTTAACGGCCAATCAGATTGAGGGAATAACAAGTCAGTAACAACAGTTAAACTAAATCCAAGGCAACTAACTAAAGGGTTTTTCAATAAGAGTACTACAAAATAAAAATAAATAAAACAAAAACGGTTTTGGATATCAATGAAATTCTTTATTCCTGTGAAAGTACGTTCGACGGTTTTCTAGCATAAATCGACCGATACTGCTGCAATTTTACATTAATTAATTAATTCGTACGAAGTTCATCAATCGTCGCTGGCTTGTTGGCATAGACCGTAGACTTGACGTAGCCCCACAGGAAATAGTCCAACGGCGTCAAATCGCACGACCGAGGCGGCCAATCGACTGGACCATTTCGTGAGATAACACGTTCTCCAAACTTGGTTTCCAATAAATTGATTGTGACATTCGCTGTGTGGCTTGTGGCGCCGTCCTGTTGGAACCACATGTCCTCCAAGTCCATATCATCGAATTGGGGCCAAAAATATTCGGTTATCATTGAACGGTAGCGATTCCCATTCACAGTAACGTGCCGGTCTTGATCATCACGGAAGAAGTACGGCCCAATGACGCCGCCGGCCCATAAACCGCACCAAACCGCAATTTTTTCAGGACTCATGCAGTACGTGTGGAATGCTGTCTGACCAATAACGTATATTTTGTTCATTGAAGAAGCCATTCAGCCAGAAATGAAGATGATTTTTCGATGAAAATCCGAATCATTTTCAAGCTGTTGCTCAGCCCAATTCAGGAACATACGACGCTTCTGGTGGTCAAGCGGCTTCAGCTCTTGCGTCAATTTGATCTTGTAAGGATGTAGGCCAAGATCTTTTCGCAAAATTCGCCACAATGACGTTACAGAAATGCTTGAGAACGACTGAAGCCTCAGCGGCAGCAATATTCTCGAAACTACGGGCACTTCTTTGTCTCACTGGTACGGGAACATTTTGTACTGTGCCTGTGGATTCAAATTTTTCCACTATACGCTCAATTGTTGATCTGCTAGGACGATTATGACGACCATAAATTGGACGTAGCGCTCTTAACGTTGAGGCCACTGACTCCGAATTTCGGTAGTAAATTTTAATAATTTCGACTCGTTGTTGGCTCGTATATGTTTCCGTTATGAAATGGCAAACCTTACTGAAGAGAAATGTCGAAAGAGCTGCAAGAAATATGGCGACGTTTGCTGTCCCTGTCTTTCTACTTTTGTAGCGTCCCTGTTGAAAAACCCTTTACATATAAAATTAATTAAACGGTTCTCCTCAAGATGGAAAACCTATACTTAACAAGATTTCTTAGAGTAACAAAATAATTATTTATAATTCTCAATATTTGCAAGAAAAAGCCCGGCAAAAAAAGTGAAGGTACTTTAAAAGATTGACTTTTTGAATATTTTTAAAGTGAGAACTTCTTTGGATTTTTCTTTTAGCAACTGCGAATATAATCTTCTTGTGAATAAAAGCTAGAAATTCAAATATTTACAATATCGAATAGAATTTTATATTATAGAAATAAAAGGTTCCAACGAGTACTAATAAAATTTTTTCTAAAATTTTTTTAAAAGATTAGATTTATTATAACATCCTAAGCATCAATTTCGTATGCGACAAGACCATGTTAAATTCATTGGTGATGATCCAAATGTTTACTTCACTTCTTTGGATGCTTTTTTTGCTGGGAATTTATCATATGGAGTCAAGTACTATACTATATTCCTCGAAATCCAAAATCCCAAATGTTTACTTCACTTCTTGGGATGATGTTTTGCTGGAAACAAGGGCTTGTACTTTATTCCTCGTAACCCCAAACCCCAGATGGTTCTAGGCTTGTCTTGGATTATCAGTAGGTTCAACTTCCAAATTAAATCAATTGTTATTAGCTCAGAATTGTCGATATTTCACTGTCGATATTTCACTTAGTCTATAAAGACTTAAATTACTGGTATTACCGCTGAACCATTGACTGCAGTAAAACTTTCTGTATAAAGAAACTCTGTTCATAACCTCAATTGTCCTACTTTGACAGAATCTAGAAGGGACAGACAGACGGGCGGGTGAACTTAGCTAAATTGACAAAAAAAAGTGATCCCGTGTCAATCGGTATAATAAAAGAAGAGTATAGATTAAATATTTTTTGGTAGTTACATTAGCACAAACTCACGTTTGTTCAACAGTTTCAAAATAACTGATCGAGAAGTTTCAAAATAACTGGTATTTTTGATCCCTGGTTTTCCTACGTTTATACCCTATACCATTATGTGGTCAGGGTATAATGAGTTTGCACAGATGTTTGAGCTAGCAAAGATATTTGACCTAGACCCGTCTTTTATTTGACAGTGATTCTGATTTGATTAGCGATACCCATCCGTCCATCTGTCCGTCTGTATATCCATACAAACATTTAAATCAAACTACAACTCGCATATATGAATGTATTCTGATAAGATTTGGGGTTTTCCGGCCAAAGGAAGAACGCTGTTGAAATTGGTGAAAATCGGTGCATGTTCAGACCTAGTGCCCATACAAATGACCCCTATGAGATCGACTTAAATTGCCATAAGGTCAAGTTATCATATAGATCTCGGTCAATTTTGCTTTGTTTATTCTTGTCACATCTATTAATCAGTAGCTAAAAAATAAACCTTGTAGGATAATTTTTATTCATAGCCCCCATGTAAAACTGCTTCTCAATCTTCACTTAAATCTATCAAAAATAAAAAACAAAAATATTTCACAGATTTTTCTAAAATTTTATCAAATCTGGTTGTATGTTTTGCAAATAAACTAATATGGTCAAAATCGGTCAACTTCTTTAATTAATCCCTATATAAATATAGCATCCGATACGAACTTTATCATATTTGCAGGTAAAAAATTTAATAACAATGCCACTCGAATTTGCTTTATTCTTATATTCTATATACGGATACAATTAGGCGGACCTAAGGCCGGCCGTACCCAACACAAGTTCAGTGTATGTATGGGGGTGTTTGCGCAAAAATATCAAAATCGTTTTGGCCGGTATAAGACTCTAAACTCATGGCATGGGACATCGTATAGCCAGTCTAAGCTGACTATAATTTTCTTATATGTTAATTAATTAATTTAACTTCTATTATTTTCAGTATTGGATCAATTTTACTCCAATCGCCATAGACTTTCCTTTCAGTATTTCAAAATATTCTAAGCAAAATTATACAATCTGTTCTTAATGTTTCCTGGGATCTGACATAAAGCAATTCTTCCAAATTCGAGTTTAGAAATTATAAATTCCGTGGCATATTTGTCTGTGTTTCCAAAAAACTGCGTAAATTCTCAGTAGCTGCGCTTGCGATGTAGCGATAAAGCATCTGTAGCTTAACATATGTAAAACCTTATTTATAAAAACAACAATTATTTTTTTTTTCTCGTTAGACAATCCTTTATTAGAATAGTACTACTTTGGCGCCCTACTGCAATGTCTTCACTACTTTAACAAACAATAATAACATTTATAGTGCCTGTTGTACATCGGCTTGGACAAGAATATAGGAGTAAAAATAACAATTTGTATTTCTAGAGGAAGCAAAAACTCTAATCTATGCTTTTTATAGTTTTTCAACGAATCCGATTACAATTCCTCTGAAAAAATTAAAGTTTCCTTGTTTTTGTATTTGTTTGATATTTAAGCGATGGGAGAAATTCACATCGAGTAATAAAATAAAGTGTGTACACGAAAATATTTTGTCTCAATTTCGTAGGTGTGTGTTATAAATTGATATGAATTCATATTTCGTTTGATATCTGTTTTTTTTTTTTTATGTGAATTTACATTATATAATATTTGATGTGCCTCTTGAAACTAAACATAGATATTTTTAATATTGATCTCTGAAATATTCTGGCCATAAGTTACATCTTTTTGAATAAAGTTTCTAAATATCTTTATCTTATGAATAAAAAAAAGTTGAGATACCTTCAGTCCAATTTTCAACTTCCAAAAATATTTGACCTAGACCGATCTTTTTTTATACCGATCGAGTCAGAATTATTTTCTGAACCGTTAGCGATGTCCGTCCGTCCGTCTGTGTCTCCATGTAAACCTCCTAATAATATATTTTGATGAAATTTAGTGTATAGGCTTCTATCGGCCATGTGACGAACGCTGTTGGAATTGCTGAAAATCTGTTCATGTTCAGACCTACTTCACATACAAATCACCCCTATGAGATCGACCTTAATTGCCACAATATCCATATAATCATGTTTGAGTAGTCCATTTATGAGTAGTCCAAAAATATGCCCCATAGAAGAATTCTTAGTCATAGCCCCCATATGAAGCTGTTTCCAGATCTTCACTGAAATCGATAAAAAAAACAATTGGTTTTTATATGGTTTTGCAAAAAAAATAAGTGACCTTAACAAATATGGTCAGGGTTGGTCCATTTTTCGACCTATTCCCCATATAAATATAGTATCCGATATGAAGTTTTTCATATCCGAAGGCAACGATATTAATAACAACTAGCAGATTCCAGCCCTCGAAATTCGAGCGCAATTTCTAGGAAATTTTAGTTTTTATTAAATAAAGACCCTAAAAGTATGCTACTCAATTATAGCCAATTAACGAATTAACACAAAAAACAAACTCACTTTTATTACAAACACATTAACAAATTTAATAAACACACACATAGCATTGTATAATTTTATGTATGTGTAAGTAGCAACTTTAAATGCAATTTACTCAAAATAAAGGAAAAAATTTTAAAATCTGTAAATCTGCAAATCGGCTAACAAGAAATACCTTTCAAATAATATACGTTTGGTCGAAATCGGGATAAAACGGCAGAACCAAACATCAGTCACAAGAAATCGCCTAGCCTATTAATATTATAGATGCCACTCAAATTGAGTGTATGCTTACTTTCTATATCTAATTAGTTGGACCGAAGAGATAGTGTTTTTAAATGCATGGTAAAAGGTATCGTATAGTCGGTCTAGGCCGACTATAATTTTCTTACTTGTTGTTGTAATTTTCAAAATGAAAGGTCACTAACTTTTAAATAATTTTATTGTTATTTTAACATTATAATATGCATACATATTTTATTAGGGTGGCCCTTCATTATATGGAGAAAATAAATATATTCAAACTCTCGGTCGCACCCACTAGAAATATGCGAATAGCAAAAAAAGTGACAAATGCAAAGTATTGGGCCAATCATAAAACAGTGAGAGGTGGCTCAACGCGATTGAATATTTCAAGTGTGTTTATATGGGGGATTTTTTCAGATTTTACGAAAATTTCGTTCTATAGCTTAACTCTTCCGACAAATTGTTATATAATTCGGTACCAGTATTAAATTATCATTCCAAAAAGCTATAAAACTTTAAAATCGAATAAAAACTCGCCAAGAAATAGCAAATGCCCCAGACCACTTTTGTGCCAAAAAAAAAAAACTTGGCCATGAAATTTGATGGCATTTTTTTCAACTTTAAGAAATTAATTAAATCCAACATTATGTATTAGTCTCTTTACCTGTAAGTATTCAGATATGAAGTATTTTATTACCGCCCTGTTAACCTATTAAGCATTGATACCGAAAATGGAAAATTTTTTTTATATAATTTTGAAAAATTTTCGTAAACAAAATTTGAAAAAATTGATGTAGCTCTTTATGGTCTTGTTAAATGCATGTTAGAGATTAACTGTGAGAATTTTTAGGTAAATCCCTACGCCAAAATTTTTTTTGGCAAGGATTTTATTTTTGCGGATTTCGAAAAAATGGGATTTTGTTAATTGTTCTGTAAATGTACTATATCTAAATACTTGGTATCAAAAATTCATAACTTTTCTACTTTTTAATGTTATATTTTATCTTAATATACTAGGGTTTCGGAAAAAAATGATATACCCCATTTACCCTTTTGGAATTAGTTTCACATATGACCCCAAGCAAATAAAAGATAATTTATTAAAAAAATTCTAATATTTTGTAAGTGCTGTTTAATTTTTAGATGCGATGCTTAAAATACAGTAACTTAATGTGTAGAACTTCCGTTCCTAAAATTTGGGATAAATCCGAGAACGTTAACCCATATTATTTGCCAAGGCCAGCTTTGGATTTTAAGATATTTTTAAATAAAAATTACTGATGAAACCACTATTTCGAGTTTAAGAAAAATAATTCGGTTATTTTTATTTATTTATCCTTTCCGTACTATATCTTTGGTGCAATTATCTGCTTATTGCTCGCGAATATAAATTAAAACAACTGTTAACTAATTTTGTTATAAAATTATTTTATGTATAAAAACTATTTATATTTTTTTAAATAAAATAAGAAGATCCAAAAATGACCCAAAGCTATTAAAAGGCAATTTATTCAAAGGAATATCTATCTACATATCTATCTTTTTGTTTGTAACGAATGATCTCCGGAACCATAAGAGCTGTCGAGGTAGGATTTGCACCATAGGTTCGGTTCGAGCTCTTCTGTTTTTTTTTTTAGTTTTAACCCTCTAGCTAGCGTTGGGGTCAAGTTATAAACAAAATTCTTATTTTCAGCGCGATTTGACTGCAATTCAGAATGTATGTATCTTTCGTCAAAAGAAATTTTTGTATGTATAAATGGACCCGATAGGTTGCGCTGGGATAAATTTATTTCGAATATTCTTATTTATAGTGCGATTTTAATGAAACTAAGAATGTACATATATATATGTTAGATGATGCCAAACATTTTTTTATTTCACCCGTTAGATGGCGCTGTCGTTCGAAAAATAATGAGTTGTCTGTAATATCAAAAAACATTCCGGTATGGCAAAATTTCTGCAAAAATGCAATAATATTATTTGGAATGAATGTACTATGGCACACAAACATTCCTTCGAAGCATTACATAGAACTTTAAAAGATTTGAAAGGCAATGAAAGACTTTTTGGTGGAGCTCTAATTTTATTATCTGGAGATCTTCGTCAAACATTTTATATCGGTATATACATATTCTAACTAAAATAAAAAATTCATTGAGGGCAAAACAACGTTTGGCGGGTCCAGCTAGTGAAATATAAAATTAATTATATACTTATTTAGGTGTATTTAAGGACGATTTAGTGTGCGATTCAAATTGTTTTCTGTAATCGCGTACGACTTGCAATAAGTATTGCTTTTCTTTAATTTTATATTATTATATTAATTTTATATTCCATATTGTTTTGAATAATATATCTTTTATAAGCTTTGGGTCATTTGTGGGTCTTCTTATTTTATTTAGAAAAATATAGATAGTTTTTTTACATAAAATAATTTTATAACAAAATTTGTTAGAAGTTGTTTTAAATTATATTCGCGAGCAATAAGCAGATAATTGCACCAAAGATATATCACAATGGATTATTTTGATCCCAGCAGCACTGATCGGTTAAAGAAAAAAAATTAACTGAATTATTTTTCTTAAATTCTAAATAGTGTTTTCATCGAGTTTAACAGGAAAACTCGTTTTCGGTATTTTTTATTTAAAAATATCTTAAAAACCAAAGCTGGCCTTGGCATATATTGGGTTAACGTTCTCGGAATTATCCCAAATTTTAGAAACGGAAGATATACACATTTGGTTATATGATTTTAAGGAACGCTTTTAAAAGTTCAACAGTATTTGCAACATATTTGAATTTTTTGAATAAATTAGCTTCTATTAGCTTGGGGTCATATGTGACCCCAATTCCAAAACGGCTAAGGGGGTTATAATATTTTTTTCCAAAACCCTAGGCTATTAAAATAAAATATAACACTTAAAAGTAGAAAAGTGATGAATTTTTGATACAAAGTATTTAGAAATAGTACATTTACAGAATATTTTACAAAAATCTAATTTTTCTCGAAATCCGCCAAAATAAAATCCTTGCCAAAAAATTCTGGCAGAGGGATTTACCAAAACATTCGCACAGTTAATCTCTTATATGCATTTAATAAGACCTTAAAGAGATAGATCAATTTTTTCAAATTTTGTTTAAGAAAAATTTTCAAAACTTGAAAAAGGAGTTTTCAAAATTTTATCAAAAGAATTTTTCATTTTTGGTCTCAATGCTCAATAGGTTAACAAGGTGGTAATTAAACAATACTTCATATCTGTGTACTTACAGGTATAGCGACTAAAACAAAATGTTGGCTTTTATGAATTTCTTAAAGTTGAAAAAAAATGCCATCAAATTTCATTATCTAGTTTTTTTTGGCACAAAAGTGGTCTGGGGCATTTGCTATTTCTTGGCGAGTTTTTATTCGATTTTGAAGTTTTAATACTGATACCGAAATATATAACTATTTGTCGGAAAAATTAAACTATAGAACGAAATTTTCGTAAAATCTGAATGAAAGTTATATTTTCCCCATATAAAACACACTTGAAATTTTCAATCGCGTTGAGCCACCTCTAAATGTTTTTTGATTGGCCCAAAACTTTGTATTTCTCACTTTTTTTGCTATTCGCATATTTCTGGTGGGTGCGACCGAGAGTTTGAACATATTTCGTAAAGTCACATTTTCCCCATATAAAATACACTAAATGTTTTTTGATTGACCCAAAACTTTGTATTTCTCACCTTTTTTGCTATTAGCATATTTCTAGGGGGTGCGACCGAGAGTTTGAACACTTTTTTTTATTAAGGGTCACTCTAATATTTTATATATAAAATAAAGGAAAATATAAGAAATGCTCAAGAAATAAAATCAACATTTCATGTAGGCATCTTGCTTATCTTGTCCTGCTGAAAATTTAGATTGCTTTTGCAGCGTTCAACCTTGCACAATGGAAATATGAATGTTTTCTTCTAAAACTTCAACTGATATATAAATTTTATGCAATGTAAAATATTTAATGACGTGGGACAAATACTTAATTCTGTTGCCTAAGAATCATATCATTAAAAGAAGATTTCAAAAAATTAAAAGTGTAGAGAAAAAAGTTATTCTTTTATTTCAAAATTAGTAATAAAAAAGTTATTTAAAAATTCCGGGATTTTTGTAAAAAAAATCAACCCCAAAAATTCAGACAACAGAATTTTAATTTTAATCAACCTAAAATTCGATAATAAACATCGTGCCAATTCGCTTGGCAAAAAATTCTTTAATTGCACAGATCTGTTTTCTATGTGTAAGAATTTTGTTGTGCACATCCTTTTTATAAGTACGCAAAAGAAGAACAAGTAAATATTTTGTTTACAAGATGATTTTTAAGCAGACACAGCAAATGTAATAAGAGAAAAAACAACAATAATAATAACAAAATTAAACCACAAAAAAAGGATTGAATTTCCTAAAAGTATTTAACTTAACACAGAAATTTAAGACTCCCAAAACAGATTTGAAATTAAATGGAAGGAGGGCGGGGGGATAGTGGAAAGAACAAGACAATCAATAGTTGAATTAACAACAATATTTTGACTATTTAAATTGTCTGTCGAGTTGTAAGCTGTCTGATTAACATCTCACTAATCATTTGGGTTTAGTTTTAAAATAAAATTTATTTTTTAATTGACTTAAATATGTTTCAAAATCTATAACATGACAGAAGAAAGCCTTAATAAATTCCCTTTTGTCAACTTCTTGACACATGCCCTAACGAGTGATAGAGGGAAAATCCTCAAAAATCAATATTTAATTTATAATTAACTTAACAATGTCAAAAAACACATACATATTAAAAAAAAGACCACAAAATACACACAAGAGTTGCAATGAAATTTACTTAAAATATTTAAAAAGTTGCTGCCACACGTTTTTATATTGCTGATACACAAACTTTGTGTATGCCTTTTGTCTGTGTTTACCTTAAGGGTCGCTCAGGCTACAGCCAGCAACACAGAAGCGCTCATCGTACATCATCAGTAGCAATATCCATTTATCATTGCGGTGTAATTCTTCTTCTTCTTCTTCTACTACTACTTCTACTGCTTCGGCCTCCGTAATGTTCATCTTGTTGACGTGAGGATTTACAAGAGCTTTAAACGTTTGCCACTATGGGCAATTAACGAAAGCATATGAAAACATTTTGTTTGATCCTTAAGGTAAACAAAACTTCCGAATTTCAATGTATTTTCTATCTGTGTATGTATGTTTGTATATGAAAAGTGGTGCGAAATGGTGAAAGTTTAATTTTCAAGTGGTTTCTTTCATTTACTTAGCTCTTGGGTTGATTTTAACCAAGTTTTTTTTTTATTGCCAAAATGGTTAATTAGCAGATGTACTCGTAGTAGTAGATTTAAAAAACTAATTTGGGGTTGTTGGATTTTTTTTTTTTTTGTGAAGAGGGTTCAATAAATTGTAATGAGAGGTAAGATACGAAACTATGGGCAATGATTAGTCAGTCGTACTTTTATATTTATGAAATGCAATGCTTAAAACGTGTACCCCAAGTAGCCGGAAAGAGAATGCTTGATAATGTATTGGCCTTTACAGCCTGCAATAATTATCTTTTAATATCACCCAGAACAAGTAAAATGGCGACAAGTATTTATATGGCCCATTCAAAGAAATATTTTATTAACCCTCTACACCACTATGCAGAAAGAACTGTATCAGAGTATTGGATATATATAAAAAAGTAGCTTTTCTATAAAACTTACCTTTTCTCTAAAAAAATTGCCTTTTCTTATAAAAGTGACCTTTCAGAAAAGAAAAGTATATCTTAAAAAAATATTTTTTCTTAAAAAATAATTTTTTTTTTAAGTTAACTTTCTTAAAGAAGAACGCTTTCTCAAAAAGTATTTTTTCTAGAGAAGTATATTTTCTCAAAACAGTTACATTGCTAAAAACAGCAGATTCTGCAAAATGTGTCTTTTCTTTAAAAAGTAAATTTTCTGCAAAAAATAACTTCTTAAAAAATACCATTTCTTAAAAAAGTTAGTTTTTTTCAATAAAAGTAAATTATCATAAAAGGTATCTATAATATTAATAGGCTAGGCGATTTCTTGTGACCGCTGTTTTGTTCTTCCGTTTTATATATATATTATATTATATTACATTATTATATATGGGGGATTTCATGTCAAGTGCACCAACTTTTGAAACCGATGTCTTCCGATCGGGATGATTTGCGCCAAGGTTAGTCCTATTGGATAGTAGTTTAGACACAATTTTTCAATAAGATCGGTCCAGATCTCTCTGAGTTAGAGGGGATCAAAATTTGACATTTTGGCCAAACAGGTGTTTTTTCTCATCCATGTAACTTATTACCTATTGTTCTTAGAAAATTTTCTCCCAAATAGTTTAGATAGCTATTTCTTCAATATTTCGGAAAAAATACTTAAAAAAAAAAAAAATTTTTAGACTTTTTTTTTTGCCAAATTAAAGCATTTTTGCCTTTTTTTTCAAAAAGTGCTTTTTTTTTTTTTTCATAAGAAAGCTTAGGATTTTTCCTTTAAGGGCTTTTTGGTCGCTTAGTGGGATGGGAGAGGGATATCTATCAAAATAAATGTTTTGTAACTCAAGACAACGGTTTTTCAATTTTTCACAAATGCACTATTTTGAATTTTTTCCTATTTGTATGTAAAACCTTACAAATAAAACTTATACTGAGAAACTAGACAAATTAACCTTTCCGAAGGTATATAACATACCCAACTAAAATTTTATACCCCCGATACTGTAATACCCAGAAAAAATCGCTTTATTTCTATAGAAATGTTGAAAAATTATTATTTTTTTATTTATTTTTAATAATAATTAAATTAATGTATAATAATAATATTTAAAATAGAAAGATAAATAATTTATTAAAATTTAATCTTAATTGCATTAGATCCATTTATATCATAACTATTTTTATACTTAATTTATTGTAGCTGATGAAGTATTTAAGTCTTGTAAATTTTTAAATACCCAGTCTTTCATCCAGCTTTTTTGTCGCCTTTATTTACTGCGTTTTTTTGTCAATCTTTTCTTGGCGTTACTAGGTTCAGCTGTTGATTTCGCTGCTGGTTTATTTGTTGTCTTTGGAAAGAAATCGCATTAAATAGAGGCAGAAAACTTTTTCAACTTGAGTCTTCCATCGACAAGCGGTATAAAAGCACGGTATTGAGCGGTGCCATCGATTGTTACCGCAGCATCGAATCTGCTCTTCAGTGTTTTCAATGTTTCCTGATGATCCTCTTTGCTACTAAAAACTATTTTAGTTTCTTTGCAATAACTCTTTGCCCAATGGAATAAAGCAGTCGCATCTAAGATGCGATCTTGATGAGAGCACTGGAGGCTATACTTCGCTGCATTTCTTTTAAGGTTTGCTCCAATACCATCACATGCTCCTTTACCATGAGCAGTAGGATGAAAATGCCACTCAGCTGGCATTCCAAAATCTTTTTCATGGGCCATAAGATTTTCCAAGCTACTTTTGTTTTTAAAATGATGACAAGCTCCGTCCGAAACATAGTATACCTTCTTTACTGTAAATTTAGATTTTAGATATTTTAGTCTTCTCTTCTGGTACTCATAAACTGCAACGCTATCATGTCTTAAATCGTCGGATATGATTGCCATACTTTTGTGTTCCAGTTTTTCATCTTTCATGTAGTAAATAACTACTGTGAATATAGTTGCTTGGTCGTTATTGAAGTGGAATGCTTGTATGGCATCCTGAAGAACATATTTATAGTTTTCTGCGAAATCATATGAAATAACGAATTCACCAGACTTCAAATGTATCTTCAAATCCTTGAAGAATGACCATTGCTCTTTGAGTAAAAAGTCATGGTTTCTCAAGTTTAGCAATCCTGTACACATTTCTTCCACAAAATCATCCACATTTAAAATGATTGTTTTCAATGTGCATCTGTCAGTCTGAATCCAAGAATCAAATTTGACCTCCTCTATATATTCTCGATCTAAAGAGTTGATTAAATTTTCTTTGATGAATGTGTTTTTCGGGCAATTGGTACATTCACCTAAGTGGCAAGAAGTTGTTGCATTAGGACACATAGCCAATTTAAGGCAATCGCGGTAATCGTGTAAATCTTCTGCCGAATCATCTGTTAAATACTTTAAGTTGATTTCCTTCCACATCAGTTTAACATTTTCATGGTAAATTTGGTTTAATTTCGTGAAGCCAGATTGAAATGTTGCATATAACTGTTTCAGGTTACAGATAACCATTCTCTTCTGTTATGTTATGAAGTTATGTTACATACCTTCGGAAAGGTTAATTTTTCTAGTTTCTCAGTATAAGTTTTATTTGTAAGGTTTTACACACAAATAGGAAAAAATTCAAAATAGTGCATTTGTGAAAAATTGAAAAACCGTTGTCTTGAGTTACAAAACATTTATTTTGATAGATATCCCACTCCCATCCTACTAAGCGACCAAAAAGCTCTTAAAGGAAAAATCCTAAGCTTTCTTGTGAAAAAATATATAAAAAAAATGCACTTTTTGAAAAAAAAAGGCAAAACATGCTTTAATTTTGCAAAAAAAAAGTCTAAAATTTTTTTTTTTTAAGTGTTTTTTCCGAAATATTGAAGAAATATCTATCTAAACTATTTGGGGGAAAATTTTCTGAGAACAATAGGTAATAAGTTACATGGATGAGATGGAACACCTGTTTGGCCAAAATGTCAAATTTTGATCCCCTCTAACTCAGAGAGATCTGGACCGATCTTATTGAAAAATTGTGTCTAAACTACTATCCAATAGGACTAACCTTGGTGCCCTTCATCCCGATCGGAAGACATAGGTTTCAAAAGTTGGTGCACTTGACATGAACCCCCCATATATATTCGAAAGGTACCTATTTCTTTTTAGCCGTTTTGCAGATTTACAGATTGTTAAATTTTTTCCTTTATTTTGAGTAAATTGTATTTAAAATTGCTACTAACACATACATAAAATTATAAATATGCTATGTGTGTGTTTATTAAATTTGTTGATGTGTTTGTTAATGAGTTTGTTATCTTCATTCACAATAATAACACACAATAAAAGTGTTGGTTTGTGAATTGGCTAAGTTGAAAAATAAAGCTGCCTATAAATTGCACTCGAATTTCAGCTAGTATTTTCTTAAAATAGTAACTTTAAAAAAAACACTTGAACTTTTCTTCAATGTAACTTTAAAAAGTAACCTTCTTTTATTTAAAAAGTACAATTTCTACAGGACGGTTACCGTTCGTCGAACCGACGAAGCTCATTTACTCTTTATCATATAAACCAAAAAAAGAGGCCAAATTCGTATCGAATTTTAAGCCCGAAAACGAATTTTTATTTTTATATTTTATGTTTTCTTTATTTTTTATTAAAATGTTTAACTAAAAAATAATTTTTTTTACTTTAAAAATCGTTCAGCTAGAAATTTTTAAAAAAAAAATTGTTCGTCGATTCGACGAAGAGTAACTTTAATGTACTAAAATGAAGAGTAACCTTCATTTTCTGCAAAAAATACCCTCTTCTTTAACCCTTATGTTTACACCATATTCGTTTGTCACATTCATAACACCAGGGTCTGGCCAGAACCGGCACATATCTAGAGGACTTTATATAAAAATTGTATAAGTAAATATAAAGATTTGGTATTTAAGAAATTATTTATTATTCAAAATAATATATGCACACATCTATAGTATTAATAGGCTAGGCGATTTCTTGTGACCGATGTTTTGTTCTACCATTTTATCCCGATTTCGACCAAACGTATATTATTTGAAATTTATTCCTTTTTAGCCGTTTCGCAGATTTACAGATTTTTAATTTTTTTCCTTTATTTTGAGTAAATTGCATTTAAAGTTGCTACTAACACATACATAAAATTATACAATGCTATGTTTGTGTTTATTAAATTTGTTAATGTGTT
Source organism: Cordilura impudica (assembly GCA_963682025.1). Classification (NCBI taxonomy): domain Eukaryota; kingdom Metazoa; phylum Arthropoda; class Insecta; order Diptera; family Scathophagidae; genus Cordilura; species Cordilura impudica. The sequence continues at coordinate 60,914,967 of OY821519.1, forward strand.
TGTAATAAAAATGAGTTTGTTTTTTTGCGTTGATTTGTGAATTTTCTATAATTGATTGGCATACCTTTAGGGTCTTTATTCAATGAAAAAATAAAATTTCCTAGAAATTGCCCTCGAATTTCGAGGACTGAAATCCGCTAGTTTTAATGAAATAACTAAATAAAAAAGTTTAATAATAATAGTAATAGTATCTCAGGAATCAATAAAAAAAACTTAAACAAAACATTGAATTTATTCTTGGAGCTCCTCATTTATGCATGAGAAACAAGTATAGGCGCATTTTGAGTGTTGCTGACATACGGGCTGCAAACATTTTTTACAAAAGGATCGAGTTCTGCGACGTATCTTATCATATGTATTACATAATTTACAGTCTCATCGCTTCTCCTAACTTTAGCTCCGCTTGATGTAGTAACTTTTGTTGTAGCTGTCCGAAAAATCTAAAAGAAACAAATCTCTGATATGTAATACATATATTAGATATAAAAACCTGCCAATAAAGTTTGGCCCAGGAATGATTCAATAGCTGATCGACTGGAGAACTGCTTTATGAATTGTGGATTGGCGCAACGTTTCTCTATTTCAGGGCGAACTAGTGATTCAGATAGAGAAAACAGGAAATTTCTGAGAGCATTTGTATTTTTGAGGCCATCTTCTTCTTTACAAATTATGTAACTTGCCAATGCCATAACATCTATCATATTGAAAAAAAGCTAAACTTCATCTCTTTGTGCGCTTTTAGTGGTACAATGCCCCAACATTTGGTCCATTGCATCGACACCACATTTGTTTTTATTATATATAATATTAATGAGCTAGGCGATTTCTTGTTACCGATGTTTTGTTCTACCGTTTCATCCCGATTTTGACCAATCGTATATTATTTCAAAGGTATTTCTTTTTAACTGTTCACCAGATTTACTAATTTTTAAGTTTTTTCCTTTATTTTGAGGATATTGCATTTAAAGTTGATACTAACACATACTAACACATACATAAAATTATACATATTATATGTGCGTGTTTATTAAATTTGTTAATGAGTTTGTTATCTTCATTCACAATAATAATAAACCAAAAAGTGTTGGTTTTTGAATTGGCTAAGTTGAGAAATAAAGTTGCCTAGAAATTGCACTCTAATTTCGAGCGCTGGAATCTGCTAGTAATATATAATTGCTTCCGGTTTCTTTAGTACGCCAACCATATTCTTATTATAATGAACAGTAGATAGAAGATTGACGTCTTCATTTCTTTTCGGAACATATGAGCATATAGCACTATCATTATCAAAAAATCCAAATTGGGAGGAAAGAATAGGCTGAGAGCTGTGTTTTTTCACTTCAGGTGGAATACATGTCTTGTTATTCCGAACAGTACCAACAAAACACAAACCAACATTTATCAACCTATTACATCCTTTTAATGTCATAAAAAAAAATCCGTTATAATTGCCCGACCGGAATGAGCATATCTTGAAGCTAATCGCATCATTTCCGTTTCACTTTGGTCTGCAGCGCGGTTTCCATTTGCATTTTTACCATTGTATATACTACCTGGTAGTGGGCAATGAGTCTTGGCATCACACGCCCACTATATTTTAATTCTATACCTAGGTGGCTTTCAGAGAATATACTGGGTTAATTTTGTGCGGCCGCGATAAGCAAATAATTGTTCATCGATTGTGATGTTGTTATGTGGCCGACAATTATTTTCCAAATTCTCATTTAGGATGTTCCAAATGTCACTAATTGATGCAGCTTTATCAGTTTGGGCACGAAATGCACGCGTGCGGCTCACAGTGGCTGAAAATCGTTTTTCATTGGCCAAAATTCTGTAACTTTTGAACCGATCAAAATATTTAAGTAATTTTTTTTATTGGATAGATATTTAGTTAAGCTTTACTCAGTTTTCAAGGAATTATTGGTCAAATTTGAACTTTTGATTTTTTTTTTAACTTTTAGAGTTAAATATGTGTTTATTATTGTTTTATTTATTAAAAAATTCAATATTTGGATTTTAATAATAATTATAAACATTTTGTAATAATGGGAGTTTTTTTATGTTGCAGTCATAAAAATGTTTACACTCAAAAAAAAAAAATAGTAAAATCAACTGGAGATTTTGCTATTATTACTGAAAAATTTAAAATTTTTTGTTGTCAAATTTGCAAATTTGTTTACACTCAAAGAATATTTACACTTAAAAAAAAAACGTTAATAATATTATCTAAAAATCTTGCTATTACAACAGAAGAATTTATTATTTTTTGCTGTCAAATTTGATCATTTTAAAAAACATTTTAAAAATAAAAACTGCAATAGATTTTAATTGCATTTGTAGCAATGGTAGGTTCTTTTTATTATTATTTGTTACTAATATTATGTTTTTCGTACTTAAATAACAATGAAAGGCAATTAAAATTATTATTCATTTGACTCAAATATTGATTGCAAATATTCCATATTTTGTTCGGTGTTATTTCTGTTCTTTAGTAGTTTTTTGACTTCTTCATCTAAATCCCGATATTCCACTTTCCATTGATTTCGAATACTGGAGATGAACGGATCTGACGTTGCCAATAATATATTAAATAGATTTTCATTTGTGGAATTTTGTGAAATTTTTCTAGTATTGTGCTCTCTATTGTGCCCTGTAATCCTTATTCCTTTTTTTCCTGATCTCCAAGTGGCACCAAATAATATTTAATGACATATTCTCCATGATAAAGGATTTCGTGAACTGCTGCAGACATATTTCTCCATGGGTAGTTGGTTGTATTTATTTTTGCAGTTTCCTTAGCATAATCTCCAAAGTTTCTAGAATCAATTTCTTCATTGCACACAAGTACTTCTAGGATTATTTTAAATCTGAAAATAAGGTTTAAATTCACTCCTGTTATTTCAGATGCTGTTTCTGGATCTGAAAAGAATCTTCTTGCGGTATTGCCATCACTTGTATTGCCTGACCCTTGTTTTGGCTGATCTATAATCAATCCAAATTTGCGATATTCACCTTGAACATGTTTCTTTTTTGAACTTTTTAACTCTTTGTTGGTTTCGTTGTTTCTTATTGATCACTGAAGACCCTAAATCCAAATCATTAAAATTAAAAAAGTGTTCTACCCACGGGTCGTCACGGATGCAAAAGTATATATAGGGTTAATGAGGAGACTTTCACCTTTCTCTGGGTGGTATACGTTTTTTGTTCGCTTTTGTTGCCTAGAAGTTCTATTCCACTAAAATTGAAATTTGAGAAAAATATAGTAGTTTCATAAATATTTCATAACGCCCCTAATATTAAATAGTAGAGATGTGTCCACCCACAACAGCTAAAGGCTATAATCCTACCAACATTTATAAAAAAGACCGCAGGTCATTATCGATGATAGCTTGCGAGTAGTAACCATTTATTTTTGATAAAAACAAAAAAAATCACCTTTTTCTGAAATTAAAAAAACAATTGAGTTTGACAGCATGCCACGCCCACAATTAGCAATAGTTTAACCTAATTTTTTGGCTACCTTAATCCGGATATGTTAGCTACAGAAAGGCGCTAAAATTTAAAAAATCGGTGGCAAAAAAATTAAAATGTTGGCCAATGAAATCAAAATTTCAGCCACAGTGCGGCTGTCATCAAATCGGATAAAACGCAATAAAAAGAGGAAGCGATGGTACGACATTGTCGCTCTAAACATTGGTGGACTCGTTGTTTTCCAGAGGACAGATGCATGCTGCATATTGTTATGGCTTACACCAGAAGTTAAAAGTATACCTATGATAGCATCTAACTCATCTTGTGTAAATGTCTTCCATACTTTGTTCTTGTCTGGGTTATTTTTATTCCACTTGGATATCGAATCGTTGGCATACTGATTTGTTGCTTTTAAAATAATAAATATGATATTGGGGGGTAAAAAGTTTCTTAAATACTTCAAGTGGAATTGTTTTTTTTTGCATAGGACATCCAGTAAATCACATAATGTTATGGGTGCGGATATGAGCGGCTGTAGGTGGCAATTGGCTCCATTTTGTGTCATCTTTTCCGTAAAAATTCGAAGTTCGATCTATATCATTTCCCCCTGACTGCACTTGGATTTCTGGCCGAATATCAGATTCATCGCTGTCATAGTTCTCCTCTATATCTAGTCCTTGTTCTTGCTCAATATCGGAAGCTTCATCCTCATCCGGCACATAATCTGCATCATCATCATCTTCGGCAACAACAGGTCCAAATCCTTCTTACATTTCCCTTTCCCGCTCAAGAGAATTGGCTAAAGCAGTAGCAACTCATTCTTAAAATGTTGAGTCAAAAGATAAATACGTCTGATAGACTAAATCAACTTCTTCGATTCCTTCATTATTTCTTTCCTTTTTTATGGAAAAAATACAACAAAAAAATCAGCAAATCACAAATTATGCACAACCAATTTGAATCACAATTTCGAATGAACTGATTGTTTTCATTTTAGCTCATACTCACTGTAGTTCAAATAAATGTTCTTGCAATTCACAGCTTACTTAGTTTTTTCAGTTCAAAAAATAATATTATTGAAAAGCCAAGTTTACTTTGTTTTTAAAGTTTGAATAATTTTATATTTTTCATGGTCACTGTTATTTCAAATAATTTCCTATGCAATTCAGAGCTTACTTAGTTTTATCAGTTCGAAAAAAAAAAAAAATATTTTTTAAGCTATGTTTACTTTTTTGGAGGTAATTTTTTCAAACTTTGTGAAGAAAAAGTGCCAATACCTATAAAAATATTAAGAAAATATTACGAGTCTGGCCAGACCCAGGTGTTACGAATATGACTATAGTTTGAAAAGCCATAAAATGTATACCCCCTATCAAAAACTTGAAATGTGCACTAATCTATTCTAAAATATATTTTTGGGGATATCGTGGAATATCATAACGGTAGCTTCTCAAGAAATATAAAAAATACATGAAGAAAAACAAAAAGGGCCTGGCTAGACCCTAGTGTAAACATAAGGGTTAAAAAGTACAATTTCTTAAAAAATTTAGTTAAAAAAAAAATAAATTATCTTAAAAATGTTCTTAAAAAAAAAATTAAACTCAGTAATTTTTTTCAAAACAAAGAAATTTTGGCATAATTTTTTATTTTTTTGGTGCAATAGTTTATCATATTTTTATAATTCGTTCTTTCTTTCTTTTTTCTATATTTTCTTGTGTCAATTTTTTTTTCTTTTCGTTTTCGTTGAATATTTGCCTTCAACCCGCTGATGAGATTGCACTAGGTATCTTTTGTCTATTGTTCCTCTTACGTTTGCCAGTAAATATAATTGGCTTAGGATAATGAATGTGTTTCCCTAAAGAAGGTGAAATGTGACTCTGTGGATACATTGGAAAGTCTGCGATAATAAGTATTACCTTTTGAAACTTTGTCAACTTTATTAACGCTAGAATGCAGAGATATTGTTGAAATAGCAGGAGATTGAAATTGGACTAGGTCGCCTTCATCATTCAAATCAAAAAAAACCAGTTGGAATGTTCAACTCAGGAAATGAAATACTATCTTGATTATTACCATCAGCAATTAAAATAACTTCATTTATAGGTTCAGAAAAAGCAATTTCAACTTCATTCTCTTCAAGTAGTATTTCCATAATTTCTGCAATTTTCTTTTCATTTTGCTCTGCTATCAATAGCTCGTTAATAATCAAATCAGTGTCAACACCCTTGATATTCAAATTCAGTTAAAATTTTCCAATTACTCCCTTATATTATGGTAAATCTGTCAATCTGAACTGCCTTTCCTCCGAAGCCATTTCCATTGATTTATGGTCATATTGATGAATTTGTCATTTCTGCATTACTGACATTACTAAAAGTACTGCATAATAATAACAATATTTATTTATTTTTAATGAAATATACGTAAATGGTGTGTATATTAATAAGAAAAATTGGCAGCCGACTATTGGAGTGAAATATAGCTTCATTTTACCTAGGCCGAAAACTGAAATTTTGGGATAAATCGAGAGAGAAATTTTATTTTTCGTTAAAATATCCTTGAAAAAATGTTGCTTAGAAATTTTAAGCCAATATACAACATTATGTGTTTTTTTCAGTGGTCGAAAACAAAATTTAAGGCAGAACTGTGTACTAGTATCTGGCCAAGCAAATTTTACTTATAAAATAAAAAAAAAAATTAATTTTTTAATCTCTAAAAATTATATTTGAAACTAATGTCTACAATTAAAAAAAAAAAATAATATATGGAAATTTATTTAATAAGAAACTTTAAGTTACCAATTAAAAATCTAGTACCACTAATAAAATTTTAGTAAAACTCGAGATGTTACGATAATTCTTTGACAAATGTCGGCCAACTAAGACTCAATTTGTGAACTTACTAACACATGTACACGTGGGAGAATTTTTTTTAGCGGTATAATAATGTTTTATAAAGGTTCTTTAATACAAAGGTTCACACATTTTGGTGTTTATTTCTTTTTATTCAAGTCGAAACATGAAAGTGGCCGTCTACAAGAAGGTGGCCGAAAACCGGTTGGCAATAAATTCGGTAGCCACAATGAATCTATGTGCATTACTTCGAAAAATATCCAGAAAATTTTCTTTGGCATCGAGGGATCGGTTTGGTTAATATTCGACGAATGGTTAAAGAGGCATGATAAAAGTTTTTCTGGGTATTAATTCCATTGGAAAACAAGTAAGAGTGTTAAATTCGGCTGTGCCGAATCTTTGATACCCTCCACCTCGGTTTGAGTATTGATGATAAATGCAAACAAAATATTGGAATAATATGCATGCATTTCCTATATGCATGCGTTTCCGGTTATATGACATAAGTTCTCGCTTAATTTAGTTTATGCTAATAAAATAGCTCGCCCTAACCTCCATTGCAAATGTAATGGTTGTGTGGGGTGGCTATATGCATTAAATCGTGCTTTTTTGGCTTTTAACTGGCCAAATATTTCTTCATTGCGACCATATATGAAAAAAGGATTAATTCGTAAATGCACTGAAAAGCTTAATGAGGATCTCAATATAATATTTGAATGGGCTTCTTCAAATGGACTTTACTTAAATCCAAAAAAAAATCAAAATGTTTAGTTATAACTCAAAGAAATCAAACCATCCCTATAGATATTCCAGTATCATTAGGTAATCAGAATAATGAAATTGTGGAATCTGCTAGGAATCTGGGAATCATTTTTAATAAATCGCTCACGTGGAACAATAAGATTAATTCTGCATCTGGAAAAATATTTGTAATGCTAAGAACGTTGTACCCTATACAACATCTTACACCTTTAAACATTCGTGTGCTTCTCGCGAAAACTTTCATTATGCCGAAGTTACTATATGGTTGTGAGATATTTGCTTTTTGTGATTCAGAAAGTAAAAGGAGATTATTAGTAGCTTACAATGCGATCCTACGTTATGTGTATGGTATAAAGAGATATGATGGAACTTCTATATATTCTAAGTCTCTGTACGGAATTGACCTCGTGGCCTAAATAAAAATAAGATCATTAATTCTACTTCACAAAGTAATATACACCAAAGAACCATCTTATTTATTTGAACGCCTTCAATTTGCACGATCCAATAGAGGAAATAATCTTATACAATTACGATATCGAACATTAAACTCTAGTTGGCAATTTTTATAAATACCATATGTATGTTGAACTCGTTACCCCAATTTACAAATAACAGACAACGCTTTACAATTTAAAAATGAATTGTTTAAAAATGATTTGGTCTCTAATTTTCAACTTTCTTAATTATTGTTTCATTTGTGATTATATTATATATTCTATACTTTCCCATTATGTATTAATTTTTTACTTATATTTTATTTTATTTTTTATTTTATAAAATAATAAATAAATAAATAAATACTTATATTTTTATACTTTTGTAATTTAAAATTATTTTTATTTTTATATTTTTCTTGTTTCTTAAAAGTATTGTAACTACTATCACATTTTGATGATAGTAATGATTGTATCATTATAAGATCACATACTGTAATTAAAAATATTTATATCTTGTTGTATGTGATATCCACATTTAATAAATAAATAAATAAATATAGGTCGGATGGAGTAACAAAATAATAACCGAAAAAAGCTCTCTCAACTTTTTTTTCAAAAAAATATTGCCATATTTAGAAAACATAGAGAATAAATTTATAATAATAAATAATTAAATTAGGGATACCAAACGCAAAAAACCAAATATCGCAAAAATTTTAAATAAAATATTTTGTTATCTTTATTTTCTGAAGAACTTCAAATATTCATCCAAAAAAAATTGTGAAAATTTATATATAAATAACACTGTCATCAAATTGCGTTTATTTATGTGACAATTTTTATGTTCGCAATTCTTAAATATCATTTGAGGTTTTAAAAAATTCATTGAATTTAAATTAATGTTTTCTGTAGCCCGATTCTGTAAATTTCAACGATCCGACAATGGCAAAATATATCGACAGCGTTGTTGTTTCCACTAAGGAGTAAGTGATTCACTAAGTACATACATATTAACGACAGTCGACAAATCTATTTTTCTATTTATTTAAATTGTAAACGAGTGGCATCTCTGTCAAAATAAGCGAAAAACACAAAGAAGAATAGAAAAAAAACAATTTACTTCGTGTTTGACAGGATGATTTTATGTTAATGTTTAATATCTCTATTTTTTACTAATATTTCTGTTTATTTATTTGAAAATTAAATAATGAATTGAATATGCTATTTAATTTTTTTTATTTATTTAAAAAAGTTTTTTAATAGAAGCAAAATATTTTCACTATTTTATGATTTTTATTTATGTATGACGATTGAATAAACAACACAAAAATGGTTGTCGTTTAGCTGATTTTAACAATAGCGAATATCGTTTAAAAATTTTACTTTTAATTTTGCTTTTCTTTTTATAACGATTCGATTATCGTTAAAAGAAGTTACTGAAAAGCTATTAATTTCTCCTGAATGCCAATATTTTTTTTAAATGTAAACATTTTTTAATTGTAAACATATTTGGTGTTTTTTTTTTGGAATTTGATGCAACTGATGTCTTCTAAATTTAGAATTATTATTTCCGACGTTTTGATATGATTTTCTGAAATTCAATTAATATTTTATAATTTATAATTGGAAATTTTAATTCCAGTTTTTAGAATTGACATTTTCTAAAATTTGAATGGAAAATTTAAAAAGTGCAATTTTGTATTTGTGTGAATAATACTGCTTTAGTAATTATAAACAATTTTTAAAAATTAGATGTAATCGCAATTAGATATTTTGTAGGTAAAGCAGAATAATAATTCTATATAACTATGTAGAACTGTTTTGAAAGCAAAAAACTCATTGATGAACTCGCTAACTTTATTTTGTAAAGACAACAAAAAGTTAATATGCCAAACTTATGTTCATATTTGTAAAAGAATAATGAAAAAACATATGAAATAAAAGAGCAGCCCGTGTATACTTTTAACATTGTTCTGTATGATATCTAGTTGAAAATATTGACATTCATGTTAAAATAGAAATAACTATTGCAAAGCTAATTAGAACAAAAATTGTGGCGCCATCTACTGTGGCATAGTCACGCTGAGCAAAAAGAAGTGACACTCTGTTCATGCAAAAGAAATGTATTTTCCCCACATCAAAATATTGCAAAATTTTATGTAAATAAAATAATATACCGATTTATTTCTAACATGCAGTTATTATGGATATATATATAGAATATATGTATATTATTTGTATTATTTAATATGTGTATGTACACATGTATGTATATGTAATTATTACACACAAAAAATACAACATCAAACGTTATTTTTGTGTTTTTCTCTTTAAATAAATTAATATATAAAATTTTTTTTTTGCTAAATTTACATTGTTTTTCTTTAATTAACAACTAAGTACATATTTTAGCATTATCTGCTTTAGATGCTGATGAATTTTTACTCCCTTTATATTAACTCGTAGTGTCTGCTTGTCGAAAAAATTTTGGATCGCTTTTAACCCCTTTCCCGTGACACAATCAATCTGAAACTTTGCAGGCAGGCTCGTGGCAATGACAGAAATGATCTTATAAATTTTAGTGATGCCAAAACAATGGAAACTTTTAAATTTTTCTACCAGAGTTGATAAAAAAAATGTACAAAGGGTTAGTTTTTATTATATTATTACCACAACGAACACAAAAACAATAAGTCCATCTATGACAACAATACAACATTTAGAATAACAACAAGAACAATATAGAAACATCATATTTTTCATTTTTTTTTACTTTTTCAGAGATTTCCCTGGACCTGTTCACCGATTTTAATGATTTTTGAAATAGAAATCTTCCCATGAATTTGTTGAATCATTCTCACTAAAAATGATCATCTTAGCTATCCTATTGAGGACGTGATCGTGACAAGAACAACATAGAAAATTATATTTTTTCAAGACTTTTTTTAGTTCTTTATTCAAATCTCGGGCTCTAATTGATCGCTTTGGACGATTTCAAACAGCAAACTTCTCAGGATGTTAGTGAATCATTTGTTACATCAACGAGCACCCTAGCTGCCCGATTGATGCCGTCATCGTGATTTCCACAGACGGACAGACGGACATCGCTATATCAACTCCGGTTGTTATAAGGATCACAAATATATATATTTTATGGGGTCCAAATTTTTTCTTCTAATTATTACAAACGGAATGACAAACTTATATATACCCTCTGCACACTGGAGTGGAGGGTATAAAAATATTGAAAAAACGTGGCCAATTTGCTGAAAAAACTTCGAATCTCCTAGTTTTTTAAATATTTTGCGTTTGGACACATACATAATCGTACAACAAAATTTGGAAATTTTTCCTCAAAAAATTGACAAACTGTCGGGATTTCTATACGTATACACTTCATTAACCCTGATTGCAAATTTGTATAAATTCAAAATTTTATTATGTATTTATTTATTTTTGCCCTAAAGTTATTATCTTTACTAAATATATGATATGTATTTGCAATAAATTTTCTTTACTTTTTCACTTCATTGGGAAAAATCTTCTTTCGCATGGTATTTTGCTAACGAGTAAAAGTTCGCAAGGCTGCATTCCAATGATCACTCGTTATAGAAACCCAAAATCAGAAATTTCGTCGCATATTATTCGTTATCGTAATAAGAAAATCTCAAAGGTACAAAAATTCGCACGTTCGAATAAAAATACGTTCGCCCGGTGAGCCCAATCAGTCCAGAAAACTAACTACATTAGATTGTGGCCATTCAGTTGCAGATTTGGAGGTGTGTTTTGAGTCATTGGCATGATGGAAATTTTTCTAAATACACTACGTCATTTAGAATTTGCTTGTATCCAACTCCAGTTAGAGTATATTATACTACAAAAAGCAACCCCAAACCGTAATGTTGCCACCGACAAACTTAACAATTTTATTTGTATAGTTTGGATTTAGTCTTTTTCCCTTTGGTCGTCGTACAAACCTGTTTCCATCATGATCTCTTTAATTAAACTTAGAGTCAGCTGAAAAGAGAACAGTATTTTAAATCCATCTTGACCAGTTTATTTGTTCCTTAGCATAATTTATGTGAGCCAGACGATGCTTCTCTGATATCAAATATTTCTTCGCTGGACAAGAATAAACAAAATTACCCTCAATTGCTCATCGGGAAACAATTCAGATTATTATTGTATTCTTTAGATATCATTTTTCGATATTTTTTAAACTCTCTTGCCATTATCTTGTCTTTGACTCATTTTACGGGGCCTGCCGCCTAAATGTTGAGTCGTCACTCTTTCACGATATTTGTTGATAATTTTTGAAATTATGGATTTATTCAGAGAATATTTCTCACAAACTTTCTTTTGCTTACGACCAGCAGTAAAATTATTTATTATTCTGGTTTTTAGCTCTCCACAAAACTTCTGGCCATTATTTTATTAAAATTAATTATAAGATTAAAACATTGAAAAGTGTAATTGTGTTTAAAAAACAGTTGAAAGAAAACGTCAGAAACTATAAAAACTTAAATAGCGGTTAAGATTTTATACATTTTCTTTCATACCATCTTCTTTTTTTGTTATTTTAATCACCTCTGGTACAGAAGTTTAAAAGTTTACATTGTTTTGTCATCACAAAAAAATACTTCTTGTTCCTTTTTCTATTATTTTTTTTTTTAAATTTTATTTTTATAACAAATTTGTATTGTTCGATTCGCAAAAAAACATATTTTAGGACTTAACGCGAAAAAAAAATTAATAAATTTAGAATTTTATAAAAGTTTCCTTTGTATTGTCACCCATTGAAGCTCTCAGCCCATGTCGGCATGCCATGTTTACATATAGAGTTGAGCGGCAATCATGTATCACTATAAACTGCATTTTTATTTTACTTTCGCACTATAACTTCTAGGCACTTGATGACATCATAATTTAAAACTACGAAGTTATGTTCCAGGTGCGTGATTCATTTATTTTTTTATTTGTTGAAATTAGAACTTGGTTGATTATCATTTTACCAATGTAATTTATTTTATCGACAAAGCTTTTTTCTATAACTATTCTATCATTTAGTCGAACTACTGAAACTAAATGTGTGTGATTGACTTCCGAAAATAAACGGCACCCCTTCGCCACACTCTCTGCTACTCTGTTTAGAGAGTTTATACAATTTATAAAATTTGCTTTTAATGTCGTTTAAATATTCACTAAATTAATATGGCAAACGAATGTGAACACACCAATAGACAATTAAAAAAATGCGTGTGAATTTTAACAATGACAGTAAGCAAAAAAAAAAAAATAAAACTAATTATCACAATGGTGGCAGCTGTTAAAATGTACAAAAAACATTCACAACCAAGGAACAACCACCATCATGACGTTAAATGTATAAATTTATAGATTCTAGCAAACCGTGAGCAACCACTATTTATATACATACACACAAATCTATGTATGTATATGCTCAGATAACCGCACACATGCATGCATTTGCTTGCTCGTGCAAAGGTATTAAACTAGTTTTTAATAAAAGGTGGTGATTTTTTATTAAATGCGAGTATAACCAACGTACTAAAGTAATAACTGCTCACATTCGTTTAACACTCTATCCATATATGTACATTCTCGTGTGTGTGTTTGTGTGCGGGTTTGTTTGACTGAATATTTTCATGGCAGTTGTAGGAAATTTAATTCGGTTTCCTATGTGTGTGTGTGTGTGTGTGTGTGTGTGTAAACTCATTTTGGCCAGAAGGCGGAGCCAATATTTTAAATGGCAATTTGTAGGAGAAAAATTATATCATGCATTTTTATGGCTTTATTATTGAGAATTTTTATTTATTCTTTGGCGGATTTTTTTTTATTTTACACTTGGCATGAGGTATGCCTAATTTAAAATAACATATTATTTTGATATTCATTTCTGAAAAATAACAATCAAACCCAGCAAGAAGGTGTGAAATTTACGTTAAAAGAAAATATGTTCAATTATATCGATTGCTGTTGGCCGATTGACACAAAAAAAGTTTATTTAATGGCCAATCGTTAAATGCAAATAAAAAATAGACGAACTTATTATTTTTTCTAATAATAAATTAATTAATTTATTAGTTGTATATACAGTTAAACCTCTAATTCATATATTTAGTTAATATTAAAAATTATATTCATTTTCTGGAAGTAATGACGGTTTTAAAGAAATTTTTCTAGCAAGGGAAAATTCTAAATATTTAATTTTTTTTTAGATTTTCTTTTAGATTTTCTCTTATTTAAAATAAGCGATAATTATATGTATATAAGGTGTGCACGAAAAAAGTATAACATAAATTTTCGCTGGTAAAAGTTTACTAATTAAATTTATTTTATACCGACGTGGACATAATTATTCACACGTGCCTTTTCTTTATGAATATCAAACTCTCGCCTAAAGAAATAATTTAAACGCAATATTTTGCTTATAATAAATATTGATTTATTTATAAAGTTATTAAAAATATTACAAAATTAAACATAAATAACCTCTTTATAAAGTAATTAACAAAAATTATATATAACATCCATTTTCAGGAGGACTATTCACACATTTGCTTGTAATTATGATTAAAGTTAAAATTAATATCTTGTTGCTAAGCCTTTTCTTTTCAAAACTTCTTTTAACCTATTTGGCATTGAGTTAACTTTAACTAACTTTTTTGTTACTTCGCATTGTAGTGTAATTTATACAGCATAAATGTGAAGGTAGAGTACTGTCAATTTGTCATAATATTATATTGTAGATCCCAGCTCTGTCCTTATAAATCAAGAATGTCGTTAGTACCATATAAGGTAACAAAAATAATTTATAGTTGACATGCAAATCAGTCATACTATCCCGTTAATTCAATAATTGAGTAATTATGAAAAAAGAAGAGGAAAAAATAAACTTGACTTACAGAGACCTTTCTTTCTGTTTTTGGATTTCAAGACGTAGCATCATAGAGCAAGTAAAGTGAATTAAGTGTTAACATAAAAATACATATTTAAAGATTTTTATATTTTTTATTTCGCGATAAATCTTTACTTCTTGGACATATATAGGCTCCATGCGAAGATCAAGTATTGAAAGAAGGAAATATATATATGTTCATAATCTTCACCGAGGTAAGGAGTGTAAATGATAAAAAAAAATGTTTCCATAAATATATTTCAACTGTGATAGGAAACTCGGTGCTAGTGACGTACTCACATTGAGGCTTGCTTGGTGTACAAGCCATACTGCTATATCCATTGAAAGTGCCTAAATACTTAAACGGAGAGATGAAATAGTCTTTGAACGTGCTCCTTTAAGGTAACTTTTGTACATGCTTCATAATTACCAAGGGAAGATATTAGTCAGTAGATGATTATGTAACATGGATCTTAACAAATAGATTAATTTTTTTTATATATAAATTGTATTAGCAAGTTTTTAATTGTCTACGAAATTTATAATTATTTTGTTAAAGAAGCTTAAATGGAAACAAAAAAAAAACAAAAAAAGCTTATTCAAATTTTATCACGTGAGGTAGTAGTGCATTAACGAATACAGTACTCTAGAATACCATACTACTACATATTTAGCAAAAAAAAAAAAAAAGGAAAGGAAGAAATAACTGTTGAGCCTCAATTGGTTTAGAAATCTTAGAAAAATGAAAATGTGAAAATATCAAATAATTAAACGTAAAGTTAGATCTAATCCTCATGTAAATTATATTAGAATCAAAAAAAAAAAAAAGAAAAAAAAAAGGAAAGGAAAACCCTAATATATTGTTTATTATTGTATATTATTTATGGAATTAATAATAAAGACAAATTTTATAACGTATGGAATTTACTGAAATGAATAATTAAAATTGAATCTTAATTTTGGGCTGATGGGAACATACTTGTTCCACTGTACATAGGTAAGACCGACTAACAGATTACAAAAAAAAAAAAAAAAAACAAAAAAGGTTCTCTTCTGTAGATAATGGATTAGGCTCCAAATAAAAAGGAAAAAACAAAAAGCACAAAATTGGTTTTTTTAACAACTAAAAAAAAAAGAAAAAAAAAACAATGGGAAACCATCCACAGAACTCACGCAGATCGCTGAGTTTGCCTGGCAAATAATAAGAGAACGCGTGGATGGTTGTCTTAGTTAATTTTGGGCTGATGGGAACATACTTGTTCCACTGTACATAGGTAAGACCGACTAACAGATTACAAAAAAAAAAAAAAAAACAAAAAAGGTTCTCTTCTGTAGATAATGGATTAGGCTCCAAATAAAAAGGAAAAAACAAAAAGCACAAAATTGGTTTTTTTAACAACTAAAAAAAAAGATACTGAACTACATTTAAGTAGGTTTTCACCTACATACATGTACGCCACAGCATCCAATTTTTTCCCATTCCTGTTGGAGAATTTCTTTGAGCTGCACCTTGCTGGAAATGTTGTGTTTTTGAAGTCTTCTGCCCAGTTTAACCCACAGATGCTCAATAGGACTCATGTCCGGGGATTGTGGGGGGTCGGAAGAATATGCGGCAATGGTGAATGATCCACATACGGACGTCATGGGCAGTGTGCTTGGGGTCATTGTCTTGCTGGAAATAAATATTATCGCCAAGACCAAGTTTTTGAACGCTGTTAAGTTGGTTTTCCTTCAAAATATTGAGATAAACCGACTTATCCATCGTTTCATTAATGAACACCAACCTACCAAAACCTGCTGCTGACATGCAGCCCCACACCATGACCCCCCACCACCATGTTTAAATGTACTGACTGTGTTGCTTTTTTCCACTTCACTATTCGGCTTTCTCCATATACGTATCCTTCCATCAGATTGGAAAATATTGAACTTGCTTTCATCTGTGAATAACACAGTACTCCAGAAGTCCACAGGTTTATTTACATATGTTTTTGCAAATTCGATTGTCTTTCTTTGATTCGCTTTGCTTATAAGGGGCTTTTTTCATGCTACTCTAGAGTTGTAACCAGCACGATGCAATGTTCTGCGAACAGTTTTGGGATGAATTTCTTTTCCAACTTCTTCTAACAATTGTGTTGCTACTTGAGTAGAAGTAATTTTTGGGTTTTTCTTACTTTTTCTTACGACTGTTCTCTCTTCCTTTGGAGTTAGCTTTCGAGGTCTACCAGTATGCGGACGACTTTGAAGTTCTGTATCATTTTTAAAACGTTTTATGATACTATACACGGTAAATAGGCTTCTCTTAACAATTTCTCCAATTTGTGCATATGACTTATTCTATTCATACAACTCCAATATTATTTTTCTTTCCTCCTCCGTGGTTTCTTTTTGTTTACGACCCATTTTAACGGCTTTTGAAATTTTCACAAAAAATAAAATGATATAAAAGCTGAACAGATAAATTTAATAGACGCCAATTGATAACTGTTCTTTTGCTAACAAAATTGTGCTGCCATATTATTTAAAATTTGAATTTTACAATACTAAATATTACATTGTGTGAAGAATTTTGTATTTTGCAACACTAAATATTACATTGTGTGAATAATTTTGTCCTCATTAAAATAGATGTAATGAACAGTTTATAAGAGATGGGTCTAGGTCAAATATTTTTGGTAGTTACAAACAGCAGCACAAAGTCATTATACCCAAACCACATAGTGGTATTGGGTATAACAAATAAGCAAGTTGTGGCCGGTCTGGACCAAGAGTCTTCGGTAAAACTTTTTTTTTTATACCATATACCACCATGTGGTTTGGGTACAATGACTTTGTGCTGCTGTATGTAACTACCAAAAATATTTGCCCTAGACCCATCTTTTATTATACCGATCGACTCAGAATCACTTTTTGAGTCGATTTAGCGATCTCCGTCCGCCCGTCTGTGTGTCCATGTAAACCTTGTATCAAACTACAGGTCGCAAATATGAATACATTTTGATGAAATCTGGTATATAAGCTTTTATCGGCCATGGGATGAAATTGGTGAAATTCGGTCCATGTTCAGACCTAGTCCCCATACAAATGACCCCTATGAAATCGACATAAATTGCCATAAGATAAAAGTTATCATATAGATCTCAGTCAAATTGGGTTTGTATGTGTATATTATATCCGTGAATCTAGTCGAAAAATAATCCCTATAGGACAATTGTTAATCATAGGCCCCATATAGAGCTGCTGACCGCTCTTTACTAAAATCTATCAAAAAACAAAAATATTGCACAGATTTTTCTCAAATTTGGTTTGTTTATATTTTTTCAAAATATAAGTGACTTTACCAAATATGGCCAGGATCGGTCCACATTTCGACCTAGTCCCCATAAAAATATAGCATCCGATATAAACTTTTTCATATCTGTAGCCAAAAAAATTAATAACAAAGCCACTCAAATTTAGTTTATGCTTATTTTCGATATCGAATTAGTTGGAGCGAAGAGATAGGGTTTCTAAACCATGGTATAGGGCATCGTATAGTCGGTGTAGACCTTGTTTTTTACTTACTTGTTTTTTATGTATTTATTTATTTAAAGTCTATGGAATTATAGACTTAATATACAGACTAATATATTTAGTGTATAAAACACTAGGGTGGCCCTTTATAAAAAAAATGAGAAATACAAAGTTTTGGGCCAATCAGAAAACGTTTAGTCGTGGCGCAAAGCGATTGAAAATTTCAAGTGTGTTTATATGCCTTTTTTTTCAGATTTTACGAAAATTTTGTTCTATAGTTTAATTTTTCCGTCAAGCTGTTATATAATTCAGGATCAGTATTAACTGATACCTTCAAAAGGCTATAAAACTTCAAAATCGAATAAAACCTCGCCAAGAAATAGCAAATGCCCCAGACCACCTTTGTGCCAAAAAAAAACTTGGTCATGAAATTTGAAGGCATTTTTTCAACTTTTAGAAATTGATTGAAGCCATCATTCTTTTTTGGTCTCTATACTTATACGTACTCAGATATGAAGTATTGTTTTATTATCACGTTGTTAACCTATTGCGCATTGAGGCCGAAAATTGGAAATTTTTTTGATAAAATTTTTAAAACTCCTTTTTTAAGTTTGAAAAAATTTTCTTAATCAAAATTTAAAAAAATGAATATCTCACTTTAAGGTTTTATGAAATACATGTTGCAGATTAACTATGTGAAGTTTTAAGTAAATCCCTCTGCCAGAATTTTTTTGACCAGGATTTTATTTTTGCGGATTTCGAGAAAAATTGGATTTTTGTGAAATATTCTGTAAATGTACTCTTTCTAAATACTTTGTATCAAAAATTCATCACTTTTACACTTTTAAATATTATGTTTTATCTTAATAGCCTAGGGTTTCGGAAAAAAATAATATGACTCCATTAACCCTTTTGGAATTGGGGTCATATATGAACCCAAACTAATAAAAGACAATTTATGCTAAAAATTCATATATTTTGTAAGTGCTGTTGTATTTTTAGATGCGATGCTTAAAATATAATAACCAAATGTGTAGAAGTTTCGTCCCAAAAATTTGGGATAAATCCGAAAACATTAACCCATTATTTGCCCAGGCCAGCTTTGGATTTTAAGATATTTTAAAATAAAAATGACCTATTAAACTCGTTGATACCACTATTTAGAATTTAAGAAAAATAATTCGTTTAATTTTTATTTATTTAATGGTAGAAGGTTCAAAACATGTAGGTGACATTGAAGATAATATAAAGCGGCCGATTATAAAAAATCAAAAAATGTCAACCAGTAATGAGTAATGGCAGTTATAAGTAATGGCATCTTCACCGATTGACCTGAAATTTTTTTTTGGCGTTTTTTTATCAATATCCACCAAATTGGTGGGTGAGACAGCAAGAAATTCAACTATTACTTTATTACATAAAGTAATTTTATAATAAAATTGGTTAAAAGTTGTTTTAATTTATATTCGCGAGCAATAAGCAGATAATTGCACCAAAGATATATCACAATGGATTATTTTGATCTCAGGAGCACTGAATGGCATCTACAAAATATTTGAATTTTTAACATAAATTGTCTTTTATTAGTTTGGGGCCATATGTGACCCCAATTCCAAAAGGGTTAATGGAGTCATATTATTTTTTTCCGAAACCCTAGGCTATTAGGATAAAACATAATATTTAAAAGTGGAAAAGTGAAGAATTTTTGATACAAAGTATTTAGAAAGAGTACATTTACAGAATATTTCACAAAAATCCAAGTTTTCTCGAAATCCGCAAAAATAAAATCCTTGTCAAAAAAATTCTGCTGGAGGGATTTACTTAAAAATTCACACAGTTAATTTGCAACATGTATTTAATAAAACCTTAAAGTAATATATTAAGTTTTTTAAATTTTGTTTAAGAAAATTTTTTCAAACTTGAAAAAGGAGTTTTAAAAATTTTATCAAAAACATTTCCAATTTTCGGTCTCAATGCGTAATAGGTTAACAACGTGGTGATAAAACAATACTTCATATCTGAGTACTTATAAGTATAGAGACCAAAAAAGAATGATGGCTTTAATCAATTTCTCAAAGCTGAAAAAAATGCCATCAAATTTCATGACCTAGTTTTTTTTGGCACAAAAGTGGTCTGGGGCATTTGCTATTTCTTGGCGAGGTTTTATTCGATTTTGAAGTTTTATAGCCTTTTGAAGGTATAAGTTAATACTGATCCTGAATTATATAACAGCTTGATGGAAAAATTAAACTATAGAAATTTTCGTAAAATCTGAAAAAAAAGGCATATTTTCCCCATATAAACACACTTTAAATTTTCAATCGCTTTGCGCCACGACTAAACGTTTTTTTGATTGTATTTCTTTGTATTTCTCAGTTTTTTTGCTATTCGCATATTTCTAGGGGTGAGACCGACAGTTTGAACACTTTTTTTTCCCTCCATATAACGAAGGGCCACCCTAATAAAACACATATAACAAATAAAATAATGACGATTTAATTATTTAGATATAGAATAATTTTACGTTTCAAAGATTCTTTATTTTCGGAAAAATCTATGATGTGGTAAATTCCATTAAATTGCTAACTCAACCGGAGAAATGGATCATTATTAGCATAGTTACATGGAAAATAATGAATAATTAAGAGCTTAAAGTTTCTTGTAGGTCTCGATGGTATATTAATTTGAATTCTACTTAACAAGTAATTCGAGTCAATGTCGCCGTGGAATAAACTGAGTAGAGAGGAAATACTAAGCATTGTTTTACGACTTTTCAGTGTCGGTAACTTGATTAGAGCAAGAAGGTCAGGCACCAAGTCCACGTAGACAAAATAAAAGAAATTGTTTCTGGACAGATTCGATGAAATTTATATGAATAATGTAACACGGATCCCATATTATAGAACCTTATTCCAGGATGGGATGAACCAGCTGTTTGGTTACATATGGATCAGAAAATTCTTTACTCCATCGCTTCATAAATCCAAGAACGCCATAAGGTTTGTTTATTGCTGAAGATATATGCGGACGAAAATTTTATCTATGATCTAATAAAATGGCAAGATCTGAGAATGTATCAACGGATTCCGATTCACTTTCATTCACTAAATAAGTAGTATGTAGATTACTTCATCTGTAAAAGGACATATGCTTGCACTTTTTTTATATTGAGCTCCATAAAGTGAACCATCCACAAAAATTACTTAAATCGGATTGTAGCAAAAAATGTTGAAAGTAATTTTGAAGAGAGGACAATATTTTGACATCATCAGCGTATAGGAGAATTTTAGAGTGTTGAATAACAGAAGGGAGATCGTTGATAAATAAAGTAAAAAGTACTGGACCAAGACGACTTCCTTGTGGAACAACAGAAAACACTTCGATTTTTTTTAGAGACAGCGTTTCTAAATTTAACTCGCTGAAATCTGTTCGTTAAATAACATTTTAACCAGAAAATTAAAGAATTACTGAAACCCATAGAATTCAGCTTGTATAATAATAAATCATGATTTACCTTATCAAAGGCTTTACTAAAGTCGGTGTATATTACGTCAGTTTGCATACGATCTCTAAATCCGTCATTTATAATTGTAGTGAGTTCCGGAACGTTGGTAATTGTAGACCGAAATTTACGAAAGCCGTGTTGATATGGATGATACTTGATGAGATAACGAGTCTGTAATAATTTTTTCTAAAAGTTTGGGGATTGCACTCAATTTTGCGATGCCTCTGTAGTTAGACACATTGACCTTATAGTTTGATTTATATAAAGGGATGATATAAGATTCCTTCCATAGAGTTGGTAAATATCCTGTACGCAAGGACTGATTAAAAAGTATTGTTGGTGGATAGGATAGGGAGTCAGCACAGCGCTTAAGAATAATTTTTGGTATTCCATCAGGACCAAGATCAAAAGAATTTTTCAATGTTTTCATGTTACTCAAAACAGTGATGTTCCTAAGAAAATTTACATTTATTATCGAAGAAGATTTGGAAATTTCAAAAGCATGTTGTACGGATTGATCAAAATTTTGTATTGAATATGTTGTAGGAAAAAAATCAGCAAAAACATTACTGATTGATAAATCATCATCGGCTGAAATTTATCCAAATTTTAAAGAAATAGGATATTTACGTGATCGACGTTTAGAATTAACAAAATTGTAAAATGATTTTGGATTCCTCTTTAAATTATGTTTTATAGAGTTAAGTAGTTATTGCAAGCCCTTTTGTTTTCAATATTGTATTCTGATCTAACAATTGAATACTTGGTAAAATCAGAGGGGGAACCAGACTTTTCGAATTTTTTATACACTTTATTCTTTCTGTTTTTGAATTTTGCCAAATCATTATTATTCCATGGTGGACCTATCTTTTTACGGGTTGAAATCATAGGAACCGTTACAGATATACATGCGTTCAACGTGTTATAAAAGCTTGTGATCATCTCATCACAATCAGTAGAAGAAAGGATATCATTTCAGCAAATATCGGATAGTAGAGCATTCGATTTTGGATAATCAGTTTTCGAAAAGCAATAAACATTTTCCTTCTGATTATGCACAGGATTCTTAATCGGCAAATTGTATGGAAGCAAAATAAATAAATTTACTGTAGGATGATAACGATCTTCAGGTAAAGTAATAGGATTACATGGATGCAGCGATACTTCAGATGGTTCATTAATAAAAAT
Organism: Cordilura impudica; assembly: GCA_963682025.1. Lineage (NCBI taxonomy): Eukaryota > Metazoa > Arthropoda > Insecta > Diptera > Scathophagidae > Cordilura > Cordilura impudica. Next base: position 60,937,617 of record OY821519.1, read on the forward strand.
TAAATCCAAAAGTTTTCCATATGCGTTGAGAATATGATTTATTGGAAGAGACCAATATCAAATAACGATTCGATGAATTCATTTACACAGCCATTCATAATAACAGGAACCAAATAATTGGGTTTATAAGAATTTTACCACGAAAGAGATGGTAAGTTGAAATCGCCAAACAAAAGGTAACTAAATCAGATGTTTTAGAATTCAAGAATGATTTTTTCAAAGCTGACATATGTTTAATGTAAATATCATCACTGGAACCAGGAGGGACATACGAAGATGAGATGTATAATGATTTGTTTCTTAATTTATTTTTTCTCAGGCTGTATTTGCATATGAAAATAAGCATAAATAATATTTTTATGAATTTGTGGCCTCCAGATATGAAAGAGTTTTTATCGGATGCTAATGGATGGGTCTATTGACTTCATTTTCGGCCTACTGATTAATGGGCGTAATAAACACACATAACTAAATCAATATGATAATCTTGATCTTAAGGCAATTTAAGTCGATCTCATAGGGGTCATTTGTGTGGGGACTAGGTGTGAACATATTCCGATTTTCACTAATTTCAATAACAATATAATATTTTTAGCCTGTAGTATGACTAGAAAATTTACATTTATACACAGATAGACGGATATCATTAAATCGACTCAGAAAGTATTTGTGAGCGATCGATGAATGAAAGGTGGCTATACCCTAAGTATATAATATAATAATAAAAATAAGGTTTTTAGTGGCTATGGAAGGAAGACAATATAAAATCAATATCGACATTTCAGAGGTAACGATTAGATAATGCCAGTTACAAGTAAAAAAATTTATAAAAACATTGATATAATATACAATATACATATATAACTTTTAACTAAATCAAAATCCATTTCATATAACCAATTAAATTGTGTCAATTTTAAAATACATACTCTCACAAATTCGTATACGAGTATTTCATAATTTGACTAATTTGTGTTTATTTGTTTTTGTTTTCAGAATAACATAAAAAATCTCAGTTTTTTAATGGTATAAATGTATTATTAAATGTTTGTATGTATACAAATGTATGTACTACATACGTTTATATGTGCTTATTGTTATTTTTATCATAATCACTGTTTTGTCGTGATTGTTTATAGATAAACAAATTTTGTAGATTTGTTTGATATTTTATTTTTTTATACATATGTATGTACATATTTTGTATTTATGTTGTACTTTTGTATTGTTTTTCATAACAAATAAAATTTATTGATTTCTTTTTTTTTAATTATGTTCGTTGTTTTAGTTGTTTTGTTAAAAAATCGTTTCAATGTTATTTATTTAAATTTAATTTAGAAATTAATTGCTAAAATACATACACAGACACACACACACACAAATAAAAATACTCGTACATTACTAATTGTACGGACAAAATTTTAACAAATTTACAAATTACAAATTATCGAACCCCTATACGACTATGAGGTCAAGGTACATTGAGTGTGAGCTGATCTTTGTAATTACAAAAAATATCTGACCGAGGACCCGTTTTTGATGTGTAAACATCTATACGCGCAGGGGGTAAATTTCTATTTCAAAATACAATCACAAAAACAGCGTAACTCAAATCGGTGAGAGCTGAAGCAGATAACGCTGTGTAACTTATGATTGTATTGGTGAAAAAATTTTGATATGTTCTTTTCTAAACATTTTCCAATTGTCTTTCAAAAAACGTCAATTGTATTTCAGAAACCATCAATATAATTTCAGAAAACATCATTTGAATTTCAGAAAACATAAATAGAATTTCAGAAAACATCATTCGAGTTTCAGAAAACATCAATTGAATTTCAGAAAACATCAATAGAATTTCAGAAAACATCACTTGAATTTCAGAAAACATAAATAGAATTTCAGAAAACATCAATATAATTTCAGAAAATATCAATTGTATTTCAGAAAACATAAATTGAATTTCAGAAAACATCAATATAATTTCAGAAAACATCATTCGAGTTTCAGAAAATATCAATTGAATTTCAGAAAACATCAATAGAATTTCAGAAAACATCAATTGTATTTCAGAAACCATCAATATAATTTCAGAAAACATACTTTGAATTTCAGAAAACATAAATAGAATTTCAGAAAACATCAATATAATTTCAGAATACATCATTTGAATTTCAGAAAACATAAATAGAATTTCAGAAAACATCAATATAATTTCAGAAAACATCATTCGAGTTTCAGAAAACATCAATTGAATTTCAGAAAACATCAATAGAATTTCAGAAAACATCAATTGTATTTCAGAAACCATCAATATAATTTCAGAAAACATCATTTGAATTTCAGAAAACATAAATAGAATTTCAGAAAACATCAATATAATTTCAGAAAACATCATTAGAATTTCAGAAAACATAAATAGAATTTCAGAAAACATCAATATAATTTCAGAAAACATCATTCGAGTTTCAGAAATCATCAATTGAATTTCAGAAAACATCAATAGAATTTCAGAAAACATCAATTGTATTTCAGAAACCATCAATATAATTTCAGAATACATCATTTGAATTTCAGAAAACATAAATAGAATTTCAGAAAACATCAATATAATTTCAGAAAACATCATTTGAATTTCAGAAAACATAAATAGAATTTCAGAAAACATCAATATAATTTCAGAAAACATCATTCGAGTTTCAGAAAACATCAATTGAATTTCAGAAAACATCAATAGAATTTCAGAAAACATCAATTGTATTTCAGAAACCATCAATATAATTTCAGAAAACATCATTTAAATTTCAGAAAACATAAATAGACTTTCAGAAAACATCAATATAATTTCAGAAAACATCATTCGAGTTTCAGAAAACATCAATTGAATTTCAGAAAACATCAACAGAATTTCAGAAAACATCAATTGTATTTCAGAAACGATCAATATAATTTCAGAATACATCATTTGAATTTCAGAAAACATAAATAGAATTTCAGAAAACATCAATATAATTTCAGAAAACATCATTTGAATTTCAGAAAACATAAATAGAATTTCAGAAAACATCAATATAATTTCAGAAAACATCATTCGAGTTTCAGAAAACATCAATAGAATTTCAGAAAACATCAATTGTATTTCAGAAACCATCAATATAATTTCAGAAAACATCAATTGAATTTCAGAAAACATCAACAGAATTTCAGAAAACATCAATTGTATTTCAGAAACGATCAATATAATTTCAGAATACATCATTTGAATTTCAGAAAACATAAATAGAATTTCAGAAGACATCAATATAATTTCAGAAAACATCATTTGAATTTCAGAAAACATAAATAGAATTTCAGAAAACATCAATATAATTTCAGAAAACATCATTCGAGTTTCAGAAAACATCAATTGAATTTCAGAAAACATCAATAGAATTTCAGAAAACATCAATTGTATTTCAGAAACCATCAATATAATTTCAGAAAACATCATTTGAATTTCAGAAAACATAAATAGAATTTCAGAAAACATCAATATAATTTCAGAAAACATCATTTGAGTTTCAGAAAACATCAATTGAATTTCAGAAAACATCAATAGAATTTCAGAAAACATCAATTGTATTTCAGAAACCATCAATATAATTTCAGAATACATCATTTGAATTTCAGAAAACATAAATAGAATTTCAGAAAACATCAATATAATTTCAGAAAACATCATTTGTATTTCAGAAAACATAAATAGAATTTCAGAAAACATCAATATAATTTCAGAATACATCATTTGAATTTCAGAAAACATAAATAGAATTTCAGAAAACATAAATAGAATTTCAGAAAACATCAATATAATTTCAGAAAACATCATTTGTATTTCAGAAAACATAAATAGAATTTCAGAAAACATCAATATAATTTCAGAAAACATCATTTGTATTTCAGAAAACATAAATAGAATTTCAGAAAACATCAATATAATTTCAGAAAACATCATTCGAGTTTCAGAAAACATCAATTGAATTTCAGAAAACATCAATAGAATTTCAGAAAACATCAATTGTATTTCAGAAACCATCAATATAATTTCAGAAAACATCCTTTGAATTTCAGAAAACATAAATAGAATTTCAGAAAACATCAATATAATTTCAGAAAACATCATTTGAATTTCAGAAAACATAAATAGAATTTCAGAAAACATCAATATAATTTCAGAAAACATCATTTGAGTTACAGAAAACATCAATTGAATTACAGAAAGCATCAATAGAATTTCAGAAAACATCAAATGTATTTCAGAAACCATCAATATAATTTCAGAAAACATCATTTGAATTTCAGAAAAAATAAATAGAATTTCAGAAAACATCATTTGAATTTCAGAAAACATAAATAGAATTTCAGAAAACATCAATATTATTTCAGAAAACATCATTCGAGTTTCAGAAAACATCAATTGAATTTTAGAAAACATCAATAGAATTTCAGAAAACATCAATAGAATTTCAGAAAACGTCAATTGTATTTCAGAAACCATCAATATAATTTCAGAAAACATCATTTGAATTTCAGAAGACATAAATAGAATTTCAGAAAACATCATTTGAATTTCAGAAAACATAAATAGAATTTCAGAAAACATAAATAGAATTTCAGAAAACATCAATATAATTTCAGAAAACATCATTCGAGTTTCAGAAAACATCAATTGAATTTCAGAAAGCATCAATATAATTTCAGAAAACATCATTTGAATTTCAGAAGACATAAATAGAATTTCAGAAAACATCATTTGAATTTCAGAAAACATAAATAGAATTTCAGAAAACTTCAATAGAATTTCAGAAAACATCAATTGTATTTCAGAAACCATCAATATAATTTCAGAAAACATCATTTGAATTTCAGAAAACATAAATAGAATATCAGAAAACATCAATATAATTTCAGAAAACATCATTCGAGTTTCAGAAAACATCAATTGAATTTCAAAAAGCATAAAAATAATTTCAGAAAACATCATATGAATTTTAGAAGACATAAATAGAATTTCAGAAAACATCATTTGAATTGCAGAAAACATAAATAGAATTTCAGAAAACTTCAATAGAATTTCAGAAATCATCAATTGTATTTCAGAAACCATCAATATAATTTCAGAAAACATCATTTGAATTTCAGAAAACATAAATAGAATTTCAGAAAACATCAATATAATTTCAAAAACATCATTCGAGTTTCAGAAAACATCAATTGAATTTCAGATAACATCAATAGAATTTCAGAAAACATCAATTGTATTTCAGAAAACATCAATTGTATTTCAGAAAACATCATTTGAATTCCAGAAAACTTAAATAGAATTTCAGAAAACATCAATAGAATTTCAAAAAGCATCATTTGAATTGCTGAAATCATTAATTGTATTTCAGAAAACATCAATTGAATTTCAGAAAACATCAATTGCATTTCAGAAAACATCAATTGAATTTCAGAAAACAGCATAATCGACTTATTTTTTATGCACTGGAAAATATGATGTTGATGTTTTCTTTAATTATTAGATGTTTACACATCTCCCTTGTGATCGGACTCACATGATTTTTTTATTACATCGCTCGACTCTAAATCAGTTTCTGAAATCATTTTCGATTTAGCGGTTCCTGTTCCTCGATCCATTTGTCTGTGTGTCTATGTAAACCTGGACTCAAACTACAGGTCGTATTTGTGAATATATTTGGTACATATGCTTTTGTCAGCACGAGCATAAAAGATATTGAAATTGGCTGAAATGGCTACATTTTCCGACCTAGTACCCATACGCATGACACCTGTGAGATCGATTTAAATTGCCCTTAGATACAAATTATGATATATGTGATTATGTGTGTTTATTACACTCATTAATTACACTCTGCTACAGTCAAAAATATCTTCTGATGTGACATGGTGTATGTTTTAGGTCTCATCGAGTACAACTGAAAAAAATATTTTTTTTTTGGTATACCCTCAAAATCTCATTTTACCGTTAAAATACCGTTATTTTTGACTTCTCATACAAATCGATTTATTGCACTGTTATTTTCAAACCGATTTTTAAATGTGGAACGGTTTTTAAAAGAGGACAAATAGACCTTTAAAAACATGTGCCTATAATAGTACTTTATATAAAAATATACAGAGTTACAGGTGACCAAACTTCAAATTATCAAAATTTTTTCCAAAATTTTTCAACTTTGACCGTGATTTATTGCAATATTTTATTGGCAATGGTGCTATATATATATATATATATTTCTGAAAGTATATTTGTTCACAATTAAATTAAGTGCAATTTTATAACAATTGTTGTATTTATTTCATAAATAGATATTTTTAAAAATGTTTGTTGGTTCTCCGACGCTTATAAGATGAATCATCAGTTTCGCGTTTCAGCGACCAACAGTAATCAGCTAACATTGTTATTTTATTTTTTCCTAAGAAGCGCTGCTCAATTGATGCCAACTCTTGATGGAATCTTTCACCCTGTTCGTCGCTAAATTTACCAAGATTCTCTGGGAAAAAATTTCAATGTGAGTGCAAAAAATTAATTTTGATTAACATTCTGCATCCCATTAATTCGTACGCTTTCAAATATTCCTTCACTTTGTCCGCATAATCATTGCTTCTCTTGTTGCCCAAGAAATTCCTGCACAAATCAAAAAAGCTTAACCACGCCCTTTTTTCCACTTGGTTTAGTTTATTTGTAAATGTTTTATCTCGCATAATTTTGCGAATTTGGGGACCTATGAACACTCCTGCAAAACAAGAAATTATGTTAAATGAATCATGTAAAATTAACGTATCCATAGTACCTTCTTTGATTTTTGCCTCACTTAGCCCAGGAAAAGCATTTTTTAAGTGCAAAAAGGCTTCGCTTTCTCCATGAAGCCGTTTGACAAACTGCTTCATGTATCCCAGTTTAAGGTGCAATGGAGGTAATATTATTTAATCAGTTCGCACCAGAGGAACGTTGATAACATTTTTTTTTCCTATTTGAAGTGGGGTGCGGGATGGCCATTCCGTTCGCTGGTAGTGGTTCTGTGTAGCCACCTTGCATTCCAAACAGGATCGTTAAAACTTTTAAGTCAGACACTATTTTCCATTGATGTTTGGCGTAATTGATAACCCTTAGAATTGTTGCCATAGTTTCATAGGTCTCTCTCATGTCAGTCGCATATGCAAGAGGTACTGATGGTAACTGACTCCCATTGTGTAGCAATACAGCTTTCAAACCTTTCAAAAACATATATGGACATTGTAAGTGTTACTTTTATATTTATGGCGTTTTTCCCCGTCTTATAAATGTAAATAATTAAACACTTACTCTTGCATGATCCATCAATAAATAATCTCCAGTCCTTTGGTCTGTGCTCGTTACCTCGGCATAGAAACAATTCGTCTACGTCAGTACAGTAAACAAGACTGCTATTGTCATCATTCATTTTAAAAAGATTTTCGAATGCAGTTCGGTTCTTCTCTCTTGCAAATGTGATTTTAAAGTCATTTTCGACAAGGTTCCATTGTTTCAACCGTGATGCTATGCTATTTCTGTTTGCCTCCATGACAGTCCCACATCGCGAACTAGATCGTGGTAATCTGAGTTAGACACTAAATGTCTTTCCGTCGATGATGAAAGCACTGGAATGAATGGTGCATCATTTTTATTTCCATGTAAATTTTTAATTGTTAACAAATACACTTTCAGAAAAATATATATATATATAGCACCATTGCCAATAAAATATTGCAATAAATCACGGTCAAAGTTGAAAAATTGAGAAAAATTTTGAAAATTTGAAGTTTGGTCACCTGTAACTCTGTATATTTTTATATAAAGTACTATCATAGGCACACGTTTTTAAAGGTCTATTTGTGCTCTTTTAAAAAGCGTTTCACATATAAAAATCGGTTTGAAAATAACAGTGCAATAAATCGATTTGTATGAGAAGTCAAAAATAACGGTATTTTAACGGTAAAATGAGATTTTGAGGGTATACCAAAAAAAAAAATATTTTTTTCAGTTGTACTCGATGAGACCTAAAACATACACCATGTCAAATCAGAAGATCCAGAGATTTGTTTGTTGTTGTAGCAGCGTGTTATTATTCCCAATATAAACACTGTATAATTATTTTCAGTTATAGACCCCATGTAGAGCTGCTCCCCGATCCTCATTAAAATATTTCATATTATAAAAATCTTGCATAGATTTTTTTCTTAAATTTGGTTTGCATTGCTTTTTGAAAAACTAAGTTAGTTTACCTAGTGTCCATACAAAAATAGCATCCGATATGGACTTTTTCATATCTTGAGTCCACAAATTAATAAGAATGCCACTCAAATCTGCTAATTTTCTATGTACTCAAAATATGTTCTCGGTATAATTAATTTAAAATGTATATTAAACGAATCAATATATGTACATACATATAAAAAGTAAGAAATTATACTCGGTCTAGACCGACTATATGATACCCTACACCATGGGCTAGAGACACTATCTCTTCGGTCCAACTAATTGGATATAAAAAATAAGCATAAACCAAATTTGAGTGCCATTGTTAATAAATTTTTTGGCTGCAGATATGAAAAAGTTCTTATCGGGTGCTATATTTATATGGAGACTAGGTCGGAAAATGTACCGATCCTGACCATATTTGGTAAAGTCATTTATATTTTGAAAAAATTTGCACAAACCAAATTTGAGAAATATCTGTGCAATATTTTTTTTTTGATAGATTTAAGTGAAGATCGGGAAGCAGCTCTGTATGCGGCCTGTGACTAAGAATTGTCCTATATAGATCTTTTTCGGACTACTGATTAATAGATACAATAAACACATACAAACCCAATTTGACTAAGATCTATGTGATAGTTTGGATCTTATGGAAATTTATGTCGATTTCATAGGGGTCATTTGTATGGGGACTAGGTCTGAACATAGACCGATTTTCACCAGTTTCAATAGCGATCATCCTATGGCGAATAGAAGCCTATATACCAAACTTTATCAAAATATATTCTTATTTGCGACCTGTATTTTGAAAATAATTCTGAGCTGATCGGTATAATAAAAGATAGGTCTAGGTCAAATATTTTTGGTAGCACAAAGTCATTATACCCAAACCACATAGTGGTATTGGGTATAAAAACCAAACTATTGCAATTTTCATTTCTTCTTAAACTACAGAGAAAAACTAAATGAGCGGTAAAATATTGAACAAATCATTTTTGTTTATTGACAAAATTAAAAACTACAAATTATAAAAAAATACGTCAGACCCAAAAAAGTTTAATTTTCTTTCAGCAGATATTGTAACGGTGTTCCGGAAGGTTTTATCCTTGTCAACATGATCTTTGTGGAACTGCAATCTAGTCTTAAGATTTTTCAGGCCGATAAACGGCTTCTTCCGGACTTTTCTTCAATGGAAATTACAACTAAGAAGAATTGCTCTAATAGTTTCAGGATTTCGTCTTTCGCCAGAGTTGGTGTTCTAAAAATGGGATCTTGTTTAGTTTTCGTTCTGCACCTCTAAAAATTTCATATCGTGACGTTTTTCCCAATTTGTTGTTGTGTTTTCCACCTTTACTAGTCCACGCTTATCTATTGATGTTCGACGACCCACAGTTAAAATATAACTGACTATCAATTTCAAACTTCAATTTCTTGAAAAATATTGATTGATTCTAATAACGATACATCTATACTCATGAAATAAGCCGAGATCACTTTCCTTTAAATTTTATTTCTATATTTTTCCTGATTTTATAATAAAATTGAGTGATTTCTATTTTGTTGATTGCATTAAATGAGAAAATATTAATTTGTATACTTTTTAAAATTGCCAATGTGAGCCACTGTACATTGTGGTGATGTCTGTAACTACCAAAAACATTTCACATGCACCAATCTTTTATTATACCGATCGACTCAGAATCACTTTCTGAGTCGATTTAGCGATGTCCGTCCATCCGTCCATCCGTCCGCCTGTGTGTCCATGTAAACTTCGTAATCAAACTACTGGTAACAAATGTGAACATATTTCAATGGCATCTAAGCTTCTGTCACTCATAGGCTAAACACTTTTGAAATTGGTGAAAATCGGTTCATGTTTAGACCTAGTCCCCGTACAAATGACCCCTATGAGATACATAAATCGCCATAATAGTCAAATTATTTTATAGATCTCGGTCAAATTGGGTTTGTGTATATTTATTACATCCATTTATCAGTAGTCCGAAAGTAAACACTATAGCACAATTTTTAGGCAAATACGCCATATGAGGCTGATTCCCGATCTTCACTTAAATCTATCAAAAACAAAAAAATATGACACAGATTTTTCTCAAATTTGGTTTGTATATGTTTTTGCAAAAAATAAGTGACTTTACTACACATGGTCAGGATCGGTCCATTTTTCGTCCTAGTCTCCATATAAATAAGCATCCAATATGAAATTTGCTTTATACTTATTTTCTATATCCAATTAGTTGGACCTAAGAAATAGGGCCTCTAAATACATGGTACAGAGTGTGGTATAGAAGGTCTAGACATACTGTATTTTTTTTTGCTTATTTTATTAAAAGAAATGGTTTACATTTGTTAACTTTTCTTAAATAAATTTTATTAAATATTTATAGTCAAAAAAAAATGTTTTTTAATATATAAAAAAATAGTCGCTGACCCGGCAAACGTTGTTTTGCTATAGAAGTGTAAATATCAAGGTTCAGAAAATACACACATGAAACACACAATGTTCTGTTCAAAATCAGCCAACACATACCTTTATTTTCATATCAATTATGTGCGTTTCTAAATTTTCTACGGTGCCCAACACAATCATGACTGTGTTCGTTTTAATATTTCGTTATTTACACGAACATTTTTGTATCACATACTTTTTGTTTCAATCACACATAAAGCACACATTTTTGAGTGTTGCTTTATTTGAAGTTCATGTTCTGGTACGTGTACTGAAAAAAAACACAGAACATGTACAATAAACAGGTTCGAGTTCAGTTATATTTTAAAACACAGAACATGTACAATAAACAGGTTCGAGTTCAGTTATATTTTAAGTCGTGTTGTGGCTCGTGTAGTGAGAAAAAACAGAACATGTACAATAAACAGGTTCGAGTTAAGTTATATTTTAAACACGACTTAAAATATAACTGAACTCGAACCTGTTTATTGTACATGTTCTGTTTTTTCTTACTACACGAGCCACAACACGACTTAAAATATAACTGAACTCGAACCTGTTTATTGTACATGTTTTGTGTTTTTTTTCAGTACACGTACCAGAACATGAACTTCAAATAAAGCAACACTCAAAAATGTGTGCTTTATGTGTGATTGAAACAAAAAGTATGTGATATAAAAATGTTCGTGTAAATAACGAAATATTAAAACGAACACAGTCATGGTTGTGTTGGGCACCGAAGAAAATTTAAAAACAACCATAATTGGTATGAAAATAAAAATATGTGTGTGCTGGTCTAAGTTATGTTTGTTTACATATATGTACGAGTTTTTTATTCAGTGTGTGTTTTTTTCTGAACTCTGGTAAATATACGATGATATGTATTTACCATGTATGGGAGGTGCCACGCCCACCGGGTTGATCCCGTCCATTTTTCACATAACTTCTCACACTCATCACTCGTGAACTCACACCTGGTTTCACGACTGTCGGGTTTATAGTACTCCATATAATTTCTTTTAATCGGAGGAGCCACGCCCACTAACCCGATGGCGCCCATTTTTGGTACGACTACTTACATTAACAACAAATTACGTGCAGAAAGTTTCAGACTCTGGCCATTATAGTACTCTAGATATTTTCCATGTGTGGAAGGTGCCACGCCCACTGGCTTGATCCCGCTCATTTTTTCCGAGTACTAACGTTGATTTCTTACGAACTCACACTAAGTCCAAGACTTTATCTAATACAGAACTCTAGATATATGACATGAAATATTTATTTCGTATGGTGGGTGCCACGCCCATTGGCCAGATCCCGCCCATTTTTTTGGAACTCTTCAAATTAGTTGAATATGTACATGTGCATAGTTTCAGAGCTCTTGCTGTCATAATACTCCAGATATTATATGTTAAAATTAGATGTTAAAAATTCACTTTATATGGGAGGTGCCACGCCCACTTGAAAAATAAAATAAAAATATGGCCTATTTTTTCTTCCGGATAGGCAGTTACCTACTGTAAAAATTTCAAGACGATCGGTCCAGTGGTGTAGTCTCCTATAAAGGACAAACATACATACATACAAACATACATCCATTTTTACTAGCAGATTCCAGCGTTCGAAATTTGAATGCAATTTCTAGGCAGTTTTATTTTTCAACTTATTCACAAACCAACACTTTTATGGTTTATTATTATTGTGAATGAAGATAACAAACTCATTAACAAACACATTAACACATTTCATAAAACACACATAGCATAGTATAATTTTATGTATGTGTTAGTAGCAACTTTAAATGCAATTTACTCAAAATAAAGGAAAAAATTTAAAAATTGGCAAAACGGCTAAAAGGAAATACCTTTCAAATAATATACGTTTGGGCAAAATCGGGATAAAATGGTAGAACAGAACATCGGAAATTGCCTAGCCAATTAATACTATAGATATGTAAGATTTAGACAAAGGAAAAAATTTTAGTATCACATTTTTTTAATTAAAATAAATCTTTTTAACTCGAAATAATTTTGATATAAAATTTTTTATGTTATGTTATTATTTCCACTAGCAGTTTCCAGCCCTCGAGTGCATTCTTATAGCAAAAGCAAAACTTTGACAATATTTATAAACATCTGTTGTATCAGCATGTTGTATATGTCAGCATACCACATATTCTAAATGGAAAAAAAATTGGTTTGGTTAAGAATATTAAATGTAATTGAAAACAAAACCAACAGAGGGATAATACAGTTAAAACCCCGTATCATGTAGTTTAATTAGTTAAACACAGTAATTTGTTTAGAATACCTATTAAAATAGTTGAAGCAAATAGTTCTTCTGAAAACGACGAACAACAAAATGTTAAGGTAAAAACTGTATGATTGTATCCAATTATGACCTCAACAAAGTTGGTTCTAAGTTCTCTAGACCGAATACAATTTTCTTTTTTTCTTTTTAAGCAACGGTACGGCAAATGGAGGGATTATTTATCTACTCTTTGATGATATAAGACTGCTCACACCTGGGCGGAATAGATGAACTGCTGAAAAAATACTTTACTAAAAGTAAGTGTAGGGTTTGATAGCACTATATCACCGCTTTAAAAAAATCATTAACTCAATTTTCGAGATATGGCGCTTTGAGCGATTTTTTCGAAGACTGAATTAATTTTTTTTGGCGACTTTTATTCGATAACAAAATAAGTAGGGCTTGAAATTACTCAATAAACCCTAGTGGCAGAAGAAAAAAAAACATCATGGCTGTGGTTTTTGAGTAATGGCCATTTAATTTTTTATATTTCGTTTTTTTTTTTTTTTTTGTTAATTTTATATATATTTTTTTAAAATTAATTTATTTTTAAATTATATGGTATTCCTTTTTATTTTCCTTTATATCCTTTTTTTTATATTTATTTTCTAATACTTTTACCATCCATATATTTTTACCATTTCCGAAAAACGAGAATCACCAGACATTCTTCAGAAATCTGATCAATTTGTCTTGAAATCTGAGTGCACAGATACAGATGCCTGTTCAATTTATGGTCCCAAATTGCAATTGGTTTTACAACAGAATTAAAGTGCATGATAAAAACCGTATGATGTTGAAGGTGTCACCTTCAATTTATTATTTGTTATTGCACAAAGTGTAAGGTATTTTTTAGAGAGCTTAGTACAAGATCCTAAAACAAGTTGAAGTTTTTGGAAACTTCAGAGAAAACTTAATTATTGGAGAGGAATAATTTCGTCACGGAAACTAAAATTTTTCAAAAGTTTTCAAGAGAACATCCATTTAAATTTCCTCCGCGCATTATTTCCTTTTGAACGTTGCAAGACTTAGCCCAAGTAAAAAAAGTATTGCAAAAAAAAAAACAAAAAAAGTGCCAAAAAATTCTATTAAGTCTTCGCGAAAAATCGCTGAAATAGCCATTTCTCGAAAATTACCTTAGCGATTTTTTTTGAAACCATTGATATAGTGCTATAAAATCCATGATAAAAAACTGCATGATGATGAAGGTGCTATGGCCCAAAGTGTAAGGTAATTTTTTTAAAGAGCTGATTAGAAGATCCTACAACAAGTTGAAGTTTTTGGAAACTTCAGAGAAAACTAAACATTTGAGAGGAATAATTTCCTCACGAAAAAATGTTTCAAATGTTTTCCATTGGAATATCCATTTAAATTTCCTTTTGAACGTTGCAAGACTTGGCTCAAGTAAAAAATAGTATTGCAAAAACAAAAAAAGTGGCCAAAAAATTATATTAAGTCTTCGTGAAAAATCACTCCGTGAAAAATCGCCATTTCTCGAAAATTACCTTAGCGGTTTTTTTTTTTTGAAACCAGTGACATAGTGCTATCAAACCCTTTATGCATTTCTTGTGGAGTATTTTTTCAGCAGTTCATTAATTTCAACCAGCTTACTACTTTTTTAAAATGATAACTGTTATTTATGTGGTTAAAATATTTAAAATTTTATTTTGATTGATACAGGTATTGTTAACAAATATAAGCAATATTTTGATGTATTTAAACAAATATGATGAGCTGATTTTGAAAAAACGGAATTTATTATTAATTTTCTTATGAAATTAAATGTCATTGTTTTTCACAAAAATCAATAAATTTTGACCACGAAAATACATTAATACATACATTTTGTTTTTCATCTTCACCTTTTTTAATTATATTTCAGAAAACATCAATTGAATTTCAGAAAGTATCAATTATATTTCAGAAAACATCAATTGATTTTCAGAAAGTATCAATTGAATTTCAGAAAAATAGTCAGAACGCTATACAAAAACATATTTTTTTAAGTATTACATTGGGTTTGTAACATTTCTTGTAAACTATAAACGTGTTTTTTTTTTCAAAATTATGGCTACAAAATCGGGCATCACAATGCATGCAAAACTTTTTTCCCTATTCCTGTTTTAGTTTTTTATATTATAGCTGATTAGAAAAATGAAGTCCTCATCTTCTTACCATTAAGAGTCTGCCCTTGATATTTTATTTCCCAGTGCATAAAAAATAAGTCCAAATATTGGCAAACATTTTCCGTGACTTCATATCACTAATAGAAACAATAATAACTTTTCGGTATTATAGGGTAAATCATTTTTTACTTCTGAATTTCAATTGATATTTTCTGAAATTTATATGATATTTTCTGAAATACATTTGACCATTTCTGAAATATATTTGATGTTTTCTGAAACACATTTGATGTTTTCTGAAATACATTTGATAATTTCTGAAATATATTTGATAATTTCTGAAATACATTTGATGTTTTCTGAAACACATTTGATACTTTCTGAAATACATTTGACGTTTTCTGAAGTACATTTGATGTTTTCTGAAATACATTTGCTGATTTCTGAAATACATTTGATAATTTCTGGAAATAAATTGATGTGTTCTGAAATATAATACTTTCTGAAATTCAATTGATATTTTCTGAAATTCAATTGATGTTTTCTGAAATACAGTTGATTATTTCTGAAAATCAATTGATATTTTCTGAAATACATTTGATGTTTTCTGAAATACATTTGATTATTTCTGAAAATCAATTGATATTTTCTGAAATACATTTGATAATTTCTGAAAATCAATTGATGTTTTTTGAAATACAATTGATACTTTCTGAAATTGAATTGATATTTTCTGAAATTCATTTGATATTTTCTGAAATACATTTGACCATTTCTGAAATACATTTGATGTTTTCTGAAATACATTCGATGTTTTCTGTAATACATTTGACACTTTCTGAAATACATTTGGTGTTTTCTGAAATACAATTGATACTTTCTGAAACACAATTGATACTTTCTGAAATTCAATTGATGTTTTCTGAAATACAATTGATACTTTCTAAAAATCAATTGATATTTTCTGAAATACATTTGATGTTTTCTGAAATACATTTTATGATTTCTGAAATACATTTGATAATTTCTGAAAATCAATTGATGTTTTCTGAAACACAATAGATACTTTCTGAAATTCAATTTATGTTTTCTGAAATACAATTGATACTTCTTGAAAATCAATTGATATTTTCTGAATTACATTTGATGTTTTCTGAAATACATTTGATGATATCTGCAATACATTTGATAATTTCTGAAATACATTTGATACTTTCTGAAACACAATTGATACTTTCTGAAATTCGATTGATACTTTCTGAAATTCAATTGTTGTTTTCTGAAATACAATTGATTATTTCTGAAAATCAATTAATGTTTTCTGAAATACAGTTGATACTTTCTGAAATTCAGTTGATGTTTTCTGAAATACAATTGATACTTTCTGAAATGCAATTGATACTTTCTGAAAATCAATTAATACTTTCTGAAAATCAATTGATGTTTTCTGAAATACAATTGATACTTTCTGAAATACAGTTGAAACTTTCTGAAACACAATTGATACTTTCTGAAATTCAATTTATGTTTTCTGAAATACATTTGATACTTTCTGAAATTCAAGTTTGATGGTTTCTGAAATACATTTAATGATTTCTGAAATACATTTGATAATTTCTGAAAATCAATTGATGTTTTCTAAAATACAATTGATACCTTCAGAAATTTAATTGATGTTTTCTGAAATACATATGATACTTTCTGAAACACAATTGATACTTTCTGAAATTCAATTGATACTTTCTGAAATACTATTGATACTTTCTGAAATACAATTTATACTTTCTGAAAATCAATTAATATTTTCTGAAATACAATTGATACTTTCTGAAAATCAATTAATATTTTCTGAAATACAATTGGAAAAGGTGTACGAACAATATCCCATTTTGGCCAAACTATCTCCCATTGACATGTTTTTTTGCGAATTTAAATCAAATATTGACAAGTTTATGTGAAAATGTCAAGTTCATCTTAAAAAAATTTAAAAAATTTTAATTTAATTTAAATTTATTTATACATCAAACATACATATGTATGGAAATACACGTGTTTAAGATTGAGTGCCATACTCACAGACTATCCCTTAAATGCGCCGTAACTCTATAAATGTGTTAGATAATAAAGTACATCATTTCCAAGATACTCGTACTTACTTAATTTTCAAATGTTCGGTAAATAACCAAACGAAGCGGAATGATATTGAAACCACTTCAACCATGCAGATGAATTAACACAACCACGCACCATTGAATTAATATTAAACTAAGTACCCCAAGAGTATAAAGTGTTCAGACAAATACATATATATCTACATACATATGTACTCGTACGTATGTACGTCCGTACATGAGTACAAATCGAAATGGCTTGTAAAATTTTAGCATACTGTAAAGCAAAAGTAGCACTGTTGTGATGTTAGATGGTGGATGGGATGGTGGCAAAAAGACTGTTAAAAAGAAATTTGAATGACTGTATACAATATATTTAAGTACAAAATTATATTTCTTATACACTGTGCTCAAAAAGTTTGTAAAATTTTATCACCCATCACGAGTTTTATATTAATATGGCGGAAACTTATTTGCATACTTAGTTGCGACTGCCTGCAAAATGTAAAATTTATAATTAACAAGTATGCCCGGTCGTGCTTCGCTACGACTTTCCGAGACTTATTGACAAATACACTTGTGGACATACTACTAAGTCATTTATACAATATTACTTAAAATTTTTAAAAATTAAACAGTCTTAATAAAAATTCTACTTATTAGTTTACTTATTTAGTTTACATATCTAAGAGTTAATTAATTACAAAAACTTAAAAATTTATTTAAAATACTTTTTTTGTACAAAGCAAATGTCAGTCTTATATTTTGTGTGGAGATATAATTATTTTACCTGAAAAGAAATTGTAAAAATTTATTTAAATTATTTTATTTTTTATTCAAACTATTTTGAATCGTAAGTTGCTTGGCACCCTTTTCCGAGGATTACTTCGGCACTTCTGCATGTTATTGTTTTAGCTAAATCGTAGCACTGTTGAAGTGTAATTTTATTCCATTGTGCCTGAATAACATCCCAGAGTGCATTTTTATTTGTAGCTTTCCTTGTCGCAACTGACCGTTTTAGGATCCCCATAGATTTTTTATTGGGCTTAACTCGGGATTTTGAGCTGACCACTCTATTATGTTTCGGGTCGTTATCCTGCTGAAATATCCATGGTAGTGATAAATCATCAGCATAAACATTGTCCAGATTATTCTGCTGGATATCTTTGTACATTTCCGCGCCCTTTTCGCATTCATTTTAACTAAGGAATCATCCCCGTACGAGGTAAAACATCCACACACCATTACTGATGAGCTCCGGTGCCTTATGTTTTTTGGTGTATTTTGGGTTTAGACATTTGTTGACTGGTCGTCGCACATAGGGTCTGTCGTCGTTTTGAAAACGTTGAAATTTGACTCACCACTCCCCGAGATTTTAATGCCATATTCCATGTTCAAAACGGTACTGCATATTTGGAAAAAGTTTAATGAATTAACAAATAACGTATCGTTATTTTTTCACTCAGAAAAATATATTGCATGAGTAACTTAATTGTGTGTTCACAAGTGTATGTTTTCATAATCAATTTTTCCTTCGAAATTTGTATCGTGCAATTAAAATATTTTTTTCAATATTTATTTTTTTAATCACAATGCTTGCTGATATACAATATTTTTGTTTTTTTCATTCGGTGCAAAACATTATAAAATTTTTTTGGCGAAAAACATAGATTTTCCAAATAGAATCCGGCAACACTTAACGATTGGTCTTAAATTTAGAATATCATTTGGAAATTTTTTATTTTAGCGATTTTTGATTTGGCGATTTTTGGTTTTGTCGATTTTTGAATTTAGCAATTTCATATTTTCCACGATAACTCACATTATTATCTGGTCAACTCGTACAACGTATCAAGACTTTCCCGTTTATAGTAATCCACTTCTATGACATTTAATATTCACTTGGTATGGGTACCACGCCCACTGCTCCGATCGACTAATCACAAGCAAAGCTTATGCGCTCACGCATATATCTGCAGATATATGACATTTTATATTTACTTTTTGTCCGACCACTGATATTAATAATAGATGACCTCAGAAAAATTTGCAAAGCTGTCTCTGTCATAGTAACCGAGATATATTCTATTGAATAATAACTTTTTATGGGAGGTGCCACGCCCACTTTCCCGATCCCGCCCATTTTTGGAATGGCTACTAACATTAATAATGGGTGACCTCACACAAATTTGAAAAGCTCTCCATGTCATAGTACTCAATATATATGGTATTAAAACTTCACTTTGTATGGGACATGCCATGCCCACTTAAAATATATAAAAAACATATATATCCTATAGTTTCTTCCAGATTCACAGTTAGACTCTGTAAAAATTTTAGGAAGGTGGGTCGAATGGTTTACCATCATATTAGCTTCAAACAAACAAATATACATACTTTCCTTTTATGTGTATAGAAGATTCCAAAATCGCTCGCCGAATTGCTTTATATTTACACATAAACACCCCCTTGTCGACATTCATTTAGGTCAGTCATGCACAACCTTTTCAACGTTGTGGGCCGCATTAGAAAATTAACAATTGAATGTGGGCCGCATTAGAAAATTATTGATTAGAGAAGGAAATTCACATTCAAAATATATTAGTAACTTAATCAAAAACAACTTAATTTTAATGTGATTTTTGTGGTTGCATATTAGATGCTAACTTTTTTACATCCGGAGTAATATTTGAAATAGCTACCTTTACCACGGCGTTTAGATTTTCATTTGTAAGTCGGGTTCTTTGAATTGAGTTATTCAACTTTATTATTGAAAAAGTTTGCTCACAAATGTATGTACTTCCGAATAAACTTCCACAAAGCGCAGCATTTTCTCGTAAATTTGGAAAGTTTTCTGTAGGAAGACATCTGTAGGAGTTCATTAAGTCTCCTTCCTTAAATTTGGACTTCAATTCTTCGTTGGACTGAATGTCAATAAGCTCAAGTTGGAATTTTGATTCAGAATTTTCATGTGATGCTGCGAAAGGATTAGCAAATGTGCTGAACCGTATTTTGTACCGGTCAAAGTCTTCAAATCGTTTATTGAAAGATTGCTGCAGTTGTTCAATATAAATAACATATTGATTACTGTTCATCTTGTACTTTTTAAATATTTCATCGCAGTTCGAAAAGTGACAGGTATTATTATTGGCTATTTGGGAATGGAACAATGATAACTTCTTTCGAAAAGCTGACACGTCACCATGAAGTCCTTGAAGTTTTAGGTTCAGATCATTTAAGTGGCCGCATATATCTGTTAAAAAATGCGAGAACACATATCCATTTTGGATCTTCCAAATAATCCACTGGCTGACTTTTTTCATTTAAAAACATTTTAATTTCTTCAGTAAGGTTAAGGAAATGTTGCAGAACTTTGCCTCTACTTAACCAACGAACTTCACTATAGTACAAAACATCACCATATTCGCACTGAATTTCATTAAGAAATTCCTTAAATTGTCTGTGATTTAATCCACGTGATCGGATGAAATTTACAGCTTTCACAACTTTTTTCATAACATGGTCGAAACCCAAATTTTGGCCAATTAAATTTTGTTGGTGTATAATGCAGTGATACTGCATTAAATCAGTATGTATTACTTTTTGTTTCATATGTTCATATAAAAGAGTAGTCATACCGATCACCGTCACTCACTATACCAGAAAGCTTTGATAAATCCAAATTATGCTTCTGCATGCTAGATAATAATGCCTGCAATAAATCCGATCCTCTTGTTTGGTCCTTCATTGGATAGAGTTCGACAAGTTCTTCAAAAATCTCATAATCTGATGTTATACAACGGGCATATATACACAATTGAGCAATGCAAGTAACATCGGTAGATTCATCAACAGCTAACGAAAAATTGATACAATTTTTGAATATTCTTGAAAATTTAGTCACGATATCAGCAGAAATATCGGTGATACGTCGTTGTATTGTCATTCGGTTTAAACTTAGTGCTTCAAATTTCGAGTTGCATTTTGTACAACATAATTTTTTTGATGCTACGATTAAGCAGTTTTTTACAAAATCACCATCGGTATACGGTCGAGACGATTTTGCTATTAAATTGGCAATATCAAAACTAATTTCAACTGCTTGCTCTGCAGATTCATTGCACTTTTTAAATATATCTTGTTGTGCTTGTAATAATTTGACCATTGAAGTAATTTGTTGTGTTCTTAAAGCACCAGAATAGTTTTCATTAAAATCAAAATGCTTACTTTGAAAATGTCTTTTAAGTTATAATCTTTCGGCACAGCAATTGTTGCTTTACAAATTAAACATATAATGCTACCTTTATGTTCGATGAACAAAACTTTTCAGTCTATTGCTCTTGGAAGCCTCGTTTTTCATCTTCTAATTTCCATTTCTTAAGTTGTTTTGATACCAACATATTATTTTTTAAGCACACAAATTAAAAAAAAACTGAGTATAACTATACAAACTACAAACTACAAAGTACAAACTCAAACTGAAAAGTAAAAATAACTCCTACTGTAAATTTCAAATCTCTATCGTCCATGTAAAAAATGTTGTGGGTTCATGGCACACTGAGATTCAGATTTAAACAAGTAAATAATATAAAATTAACTTAGATTAATTTTTAATATATGTGCAAGTAAATAAAAAATCACTATATGGGACATAATAAATTAATGTACTGTACGAATAATTGACATTCATTCGTAAATATATATTCTCATGCTCAACAAATAATGGAATTACTTTTTTTTAGCATCGTTTCATTTTCTATTAGATTATTTTCTTTTGTATTTCATTCACAATGAATTCAAAAATAGCTGTGAATATGAGAATGAAAGGATTGTATTTGCATAATTTAATAATTAATTATATTTATACTTATTCTTTTATGTTATTTGAAATACATAATTTTTTTTTCTTAGTATAGTAAATTATTTATTATAAAAAATATATGTATAAAAAAAAAATTATGTTAAATCGGGCCGCATGCGGCCCGCGGGTTGTTGCATGGCTGATTTAGGTAGTAAATTTTTTTCTTCAATGAAACATGATGTAGGCTTCCATATTTTTAGGTAAAATTTTTTTAATTCTTTTAAACGAAACGAAAAATTTTTAAAACTTTCCGGATTTGTTATTTTTTTTTTATTTATATTATAAATTTGGTCAAGTTAATTGTTCTATATAATTGGTTATTATCAAGCTTATTAAGCTTAACGTATTAATGTACATAAATAAAAAGCTCTTTACAACATATTTCACCCGACGTTTCGACAATTATTGTTGTCTTTTTCAAGGGCTGTCTATTTAATTTTTTTTTTGTTTAAAAAGAAACTGAAAATAGAAGCCGAATACTTTTTCATCATAATGTTCGGTATTTACTGTACATACAAATGTCTAGATGACAATTCAATAAGCCATGACAGTAAATGTTTATTTAGCATAAATGCGTTAAGATGCGGTTTTTAAAATGGATACGGGATGCAGTTAAACGACAAAACTAAAAATAATGAAAACAAAATAGAAAAAAAAAAAAGAAAACTGTCATCTAGAGTGAACAAAAAAAATCAAATATTCCCAACTAAAAGAAACATAAAAACCATTTTAGCATTAACTAGTGAGCCACAAAGAATAGACAGAAGCTGTTGGCAGCAGCAGCAGAAGTCGCAGCAGTAGCAGCAGCAATAAAGATAAAAGCAGTGGCAAATGGTGAATTGTTTATTTAGGACTCAACCCAAAAACACTGAATGCAGGAAATTACTTATTGTCGCATTCTATGTGAAAGATATTGGGTGCAAGTTGTAATCTAATGTGGTCGATGGTTGCTGATATTGTATATAAGTATAAATGTACGAGTAGTAGTTGTGGAAGTCTGATTGCTCCGATAGCCATGGAAGATGATAAATATTGATGTGTTGTTTTCATTTTTTTTTTTTTTTTTTGAATTTTGGTCATTCTTGTTAGTGGATTTTTCATTTATCTTTTTGATACGTCTGACATAGTGGTGCCAGTTAGAAAACTCAACATAAAGTGTCAGCCACATATAATTTTCACGAAATTACACATATGTATATACAAATGTGGATGGATTGTTATTGAAATATAAAGAGATTTAAAGAATTTTAAAGAAAAAGATGGCAGATATTACTATAAATATTTATTTTTTTATTATTATTAATTCTTTATTCACAAACTGTTCATTTAAGGAAAATAAGTAAATTTGATTTAGTAACAATTGGCATAATAAGATAAACTCTACTGCGAACAACATAAGTAAAGAAAATATTATGATAATTATCTATTTATTTATATTAAGTACAATGCAAAGTAAATTTGTGTTCTAATTTGCGACCAGGGATAAGCCGGGTGACAAAGACTATTTGGCTGGTTTTTGCAGCGACAGACTAAAGCCTCTGGTGGGAATCGAACCCACGACCCCACGTATGATAAGCGAGCACGCTACCTACTCACCTTCCAGGGCGTTTTATGATAACCGCATAAGTCGAAAATCATGTTTTCGAGAAAAATAACTTTTTACATAAATGTAATGGGGCTTCATTACAACTTAGGTAAGTATATTTTTATTAATATCTTTTTAAAAAACAGTTTTAGAGAAATGGAGATTTCACATATATATAAAGTTTTTTTTTAATACGATAGCATACATAACTCAAATTACTGCTAAGTCGACTTAGGCGGTTATCGCTTGTGACCACAGATATATAAAAAATGGAAATTTTTTGTTTGTGTGTTCGATTTTAATAGGTGGCTAAACGATAGGTCCGATCTTCTGGAAATTTTCACAGTGTGTAAGTTTGTATCGGGAAGGTAAAATAGGCTATATTTTCTTTAATGTATGAAGTGGGTACCTCCCATTTATAAAAAATTTTTAACATCATATATCTGGACCTCTATGATAACAAGATTCTTAAGACTTTGTAGGAGTACTTAATTTAGTATTGTGAGAAATGGGCGTGACACCTGCCATGCATGGTAAATACATATAATTATATATCTAGCGTAATATGATGGCTAGAGTCTTAAAACATTCTGCATGTCAATTGGTTGTTGATGTAAGTAGTCGTACCAAAAATTGGCGGGATCGGGTTAGTGGGTGTGGCACCTCCCATATAAAAAATTTGAGCACAACTTTTTTCTAATATGTAAATTTTTTTCTAATATGTAAATGTTTCCTACGTTCATTCCACGCAGTACATAAGTATAATACCAATAGAAAATAAAACTTAAAAAATTTTTTTTTATTTCAATGTTCTTTACGTTAAAGACATACATTGTATTGAGAAAATAAATGGTTGATCATGGCGATCATGGTCTACAGCAGAGCCTACGGTCAAGCTCGAGTAGTCGAGCTACTCGAAGCTCAACGGGTAGCTCGAGTGGTAAAAATTTAAATTTTTAATTTGTGAAAGCATGTAAAAAGATAAATATAAGTATTTAGTATAACAAATGTATACTTTATGGAATCGTACAAGTACCAAGAATACCATCATGAAATTTGACTTGAATCTTAGTGGGCAAACTACTACACGAAAAAGCTCGACGCCTTTCCATACAAATGTATGAACATATTCACTTCACAGATGTTTGATTTCATTTAAAAAAAATCGCTAAATATAACAGCACAATTATTACCGAAAGTCTTTGAAATTTTTAGGACGTAATGTCCTCTTATTTGCAATTTTATAGTATATAAATTTGTACCATGTGTGCATTAAATATTTTTTGTAAATCGATTTCAATCTTGCATGAAGTGCTTTTTTTTCATATATTTGTATGGAAACTGACTGACATTTTTCGAATAGTAGGTTGCCAATAGTACAATATTAGTCTGAATTGCTTAAAAATTTAAATGAGTCATTTAAGGATATAGTCAGTTGCAATTGTTAAAAAGAACAAGTAAGAAAATTGTAGTCGGTCTAGACCCAACTAACTGGATTAAGAAAATAAGCACAAACCAAATTTGAGTGGGATTTCTATTAATTTTTTTGGCTGCAGATTCGAAAAAGTCCATATCGGATGCTATATCTATATGTGGACTAGGCCCAAAATGGACCGATCCTGGCCATGTTTGGTAAAGTCTCTTGTATTTTGCAAAAATATATACAAACAAAATTTGAGAAGAATCAGTGTAATATTTTTGTTTTTTGATAGATTTAAATGAAGATCGGGAAGCAGCTCTATATGGGGCCTATGACTAAGAGTTGTCCCATAGGGATCATTTTTGGACTACTCATTAATGGATATAATAAACGCATATAAACCCAATTTGACTAAGATTTATATGACAATTTGGATCTTATGGCAATTTATGTCGATTTCATAAGGGTCATTTGTATGGGTGCTAGGTCTGAACATGACCGATTCTCACCAATTTCAATAGCGTTCATCCCATGGCCGGTAGAAGCTTATATACCAAACTTCATCAAAATATATTCATATTTGCGACCTCCAGTTTGATTACAAGGTTTACATGGACACACAGACGGACGGACGGACGGACTGACATCGTTAAATCGAATCAGATAGTGATTCTGATTCGATCAGTATAATTAAAGATGGGTCTAGGTCAAATATTTTTGGTAGTTACAAACAGCAGCACAAAATCATTATACCCAAACCACATAGTGGTATAGGGTATAAATAAAAAAATTTTTTTTTAATTTCTGTTTTTTTCATTGCTGATCTTTTTTGAGTAGTAGTAGTTCATCAGAGTGCTCCAATATTTTAGGAAAGTAATCTGTTGATATGAGCGACTACAATATGTTTTAATATTCACCATGTATTTTTGGAAAATATCTTCCACGTAGTGAATGTTTTCATACATTTGTAAGGAGAGTGGCCGAGCTTTCTCGAGTAGTATTTCGCCAATCCCACAATTATTGTCGGAAACGTTTCAAATTTAAAAGAAATACTCTCCTTACATTTGCAATTCTTAAAAATCTGAATCGGAATGACTTAATTTTTTATATGAGTCATCTGTGAATAAGGTCAATTACGGGCAGTGAAAAAAAACATATTTTTTTAGTTTCTGTTTTTTTGTGGAGTAGTAGTTCATCCAAGCTTAAATTTTGGCGGAATGCTTTGAAACTTGAAGGAGGTGTCCTCTTTAGATACACAGTTCTGAAGAATATAATTTTTTATTAAGTCACTGCGGAAAATTTTGTGGAAAATATCATCAAACTTCAAATAAGAGCATATTTTCACACATTTGTATAGAAAGTGGCCAATATCAGTCGAGTAGTGCTATACCGACGCCACAATTTTGTGCGGAATGGTTTAAAATTTTTTGTGAGTAATCTGTGAATATAGTCAATTACAGACAGTGAAAAAATTAAAAAAAAAATATTTTTTTTTTACACTTTTGGCAAAATTTCCATGTATTTTGGGATTTTTTTTTTTAAATGAAGTCAAACATCTGTGAAGTAAATATTTACATACATTTGTATGGAAAGGCGTCGAGCTTGTTCGAGTAGTAGTTTGCCCACTCCGATTCAAGTCAAATTTCATGATGGTATTCTTGGTACTTGTACGATTCCATAAAGTATACATTTGTTATACTAAATACTTATATTTATCTTTTTACATGCTTTCAAACATGAAAAATGTTAATTTTAACTACTCGAGCTACTCGTTGAGCTCGAGTAGCTCGTTAACTACTCGAGCAGTTCGAGTAGCTCGAAGCTCGAGTAATGGGGGACTCTGGTCTACACTGCATCATTCCTCTTTCTGTCATAAATCGCATCCCCATACACTTACAATACATTCGTAATTTTTTAATTAACAACGAAAATATTCACTAGAAATAAGTTATAGGACAATACAACCGATCAGCTAGCATATAAATAAAAGGAAATGAGCAATTAATTTCTGAAAGGCGGGTCGAATATATGGCGCCATTTAAGTCTTCAGATTTCGCCTGTATCATCTAGAAGTGCAAGAGCTAGTTGTTTGATGTGTTGAATACGGAGATCATTGATCGCAGATTTGATTGGTACCTTTGTAATATTTCAATATTTGAGTTGATGGCTGTTACCCATAGCTGAATCCCATAAGCCCAAATAGGTTTTATATAAAATTACTTTATTTTATAGACTTAGTTTTTATTTTGTTCCAAGAAGCCAATGCAGTCTTTAAGTCTTGATATTTAATTGTTGTTTATTTGTTTTAATATGGGTCTTCCATGGTAATCTCCTATCTATATACATTCCTAAGTATTTAACGCAGTCATATTGTGGATATTGTGGATTATTACTAAAGTGCACAATAATACAATTACCTCGACGTAAAAAAAATAATATGTGATGATTTTTCATAGTTGATTTTAATCTTCTATTTACTTAGCCATGTCCATCCCAATGGCATTCAATTCATGCTGCATTATTTTGGCTGTATCATCTGCATAAATTGCAATTACAATATATTCGTATACTGGCATGTCCGACGTAGGTATGGTGCTGAGAATTGGTTCAAGTACCTCTGCCTTGAGGGACACCTGCTTCTATGCAGCGGTTTGAGAAATCTCAGAGTTAACTGTAGCATAGAAACTTACATCTGTGGGACGAATAGCAACTGTGCCGTTCAAATTACTCTACACCTCAAATACTTCAACTGTTTGAGCTGGGGGGTTTTTTTTTTTAATTTGCCCATCGATTCTTCTTTTTTATTTTTTACGAAAAACAAAATGATATTTGGCGCAAATGTAACCCTAGGAAGAATGTTTTTTTTTCAAAAATTTTCAGCTGAGAATCTTCGTTGCGATAAATACTAAAAAATGCATGTGTGAAACTGCGCGGATAGATTTTTAGTTTTTCATGTTTTTCAACATTTTTGCATACGAGGGCGGATCAATAAGTCCGAACTTCGAACTTCCCTCGTAGTTATATGAAATACAACACTGGTCCAATCAAGTACCACCTGTTAATTGACTAGGCTGTTCAAAACATACAACCTCGTGTTTTTTTTTTTAAATTGAAAAAAGTGAATTTCGAGTGCTCATTAAACATTATTTTTTGTAAAAAAAAAATTGTCAATCAAACCAAGGAAAAGCTTGACAAATACTATGGGGACTCTGCGCCATCGATTTCAATGGTAAAAAGTGGTTTACTGACTTTCGTTGTGGTCGCACAAATACAAATTAACGTCAATACACACGAAAATGTCGAACAAATCCACGATATGGTATTGGCCGATCGGAGAGTAAATATAGCGATTTGATATAGCGATTGATGTAGCGATTTCCCTCTGTCCGTCTGTCCGTCTGTGGAAATCACGATGACGGCATCAATCGGGTGGCTAGGGTGCTCGTTGACATAAGAAATGATTCACTAACATCCTGGAAAGTTTGCTATTTAAAATCGTCCAAATCGGTCGATTATGGCCCGAGATTTGAATGAAGAACTAAAAAAAGTCTTGAAAAAATATAATTTTCTATGTTGTTCTTGTCACGATCACGCCCTGAATAGTGCAGCTACAGTGATAATTTTTAGTGAGAATGATTCACCAAATTCATGGGAAGATTCCTATTTCAAAAATCATTAAAATCGGTGGAACAGGTCCAGGGAAATCTCTGAAAAAGTAAAAAAAAAATGAAAAATATGATGTTTCTATATTGTTCTTGTTGTTATTCTAAATGTGTGTTGTTGTCATAGCTGGACTTGTTGTTTTTGTGGTCGTTGTGGTAATAATATAATAAAAACTAACCCTTTGTACATTTTTTTATTAACTCTGGTAGAAAAATTTAAAAGTTTCCATTGTTTTTTGGCATCACTCTAAAAATTTGTTAGATCATTTCTGTTATTACCACGAGCCTACCTGCAAAATTTCAGATCGAATGGCTCACGGGAAATTGGTTAAAATCGATCCAAATTTTTTTCGACCAGCAGACACTACGTGTTAATATAAAGGGAGTAAAAATTCACCAACATCTAAAGCAAATAATGCTAAAATATGTACCTAGTTGTTAATAAAAAAAAACAATGTAAATTTAGCAAAAAAAAGTTTTATATATTAATTTATTTAAAGAGAAAAACACAAAAATAACGTTTGATGTTGTATTTTTTGTGTGTAATATTTACATATACATACATACACATATTAAATAATACAAATAATATACATATATTCTATATATGTATATCCATAATAACTGCATGTTAGAAATAAATCGGTATATTATTTTATTTATATAAAATTCTGCAATATTTTGTTGTGGGGAAAATACATTTCTTTTGCATTAACAGAGTGTCACTTCATTTTGCTCAGCGTGACTATGCCACAGTAGATGGCGCCACAATTTTTGTTCTAATTAGCTTTGCAATAGTTATTTCTATTTTAACATGAATGTTAATATTTTCAACTGGATATCATACAGAACAATGTTAAGAGTACACACGGGCTGGTCTTTTATTTCATATGTATTTTCATTATTCTTTTACAAATATGAACATAAGTTTGGCATGTTAACTTTTTGTTGTCTCCACAAAATAGAGTTACCGAGTTCATCAATGAGTTTTTTTGCTTTCAAAACAGTTCTACATAGTTATATTGAATTATTGTTCTGCTTTACCTACAAAATATCTGATTGCGATTACATTTAATTTTTAAAAATTGTTTATAATTACTAAAGCATTATTATTCACATAAATACAAAATTGCACTTTTTAAATTTTCCATTCAAATTTAAGAAAATATCAATTCTAAAAACTGGAATTAAAAATTTCCAATTATAAATTACAATTAATTGAATTTCAGAAAATCATATCAAAACGTCGGAAATTATAATTTTAAATTTAGAAGACATCAATTGCATCTTTAATATACATATAAATTTTATTCGTTAAACACAAATTGAAATTACAAAAAAAAAAAAACACCAAATACCTATGTTTACATTTAAAAAATTTTTACATTTAAAAAAATATTGACATTCAGGAGAAATTAATAGCTTTTCAGTACCGCGATTCAGTAACTTCTTTTAGCGATAGTCGAATCGTTAAAAAAAGAAAATTGCAAAATTATCAGTAAAATTTTTAAACGATATTCGCTATTGTTAAAGTCAGCTGTTGTTGTTATCTAAACGACAACCATTTTTGTGTTGTTTATTCAATCGATAAAAACTTAAATTTTTAGGTTGAAATGTCGTCATTTAACTATATATATAAAATTCATTTTCTGTTTGTTAGTTTATTTGTTTGTTTGTTTGACCGCTATACAAATTTTTATTTTTCAACGGATTTCCCTGAAATTTTGTACACACGATCTCTATACCCCAGGAAAGGTCGCCATATACTTTTTACCGGCCACGCCTACTTTTACGCCCACTTTTTATGTAAAATTCCTTTTCTGTTTTATTCATATTTGTTTACTATACAAATTTTTATTTGTTAACGGATTTCTCTGAAATTCGGTACACATGATCCCTGTACTCCAGCTAAACTCACCATATACGTATTATCGGCCACGCCTGCTTTTACACCCACTTTTTATATACAATTCATTTTCTGCTTTTTGGTATATTTGTTCGCTATACAAATTTTTATTTGTTAACGGATTTCTTTGAGATTCGGTGCACACGATCCACGTACTCCAGCTAAGGTCACCATATGCTTCTTATCGACCACGCCTACTTTTACGCCCACTTTTTATATACAATTCCTTTTCTGCATTTTGGTATATTTGTTCGCTATACAAATTTTTATTTGTTAACGATTTCCTCTGAAATTTGGAACACACTCTCTGTACCACGGGAAAGTCACCATATGCTTTTTATCGGCCACGTCTACTTCTGCGACCACTTTTTAATTTTTTATGGGTTTCGCTCGAATTTACTGCACATTATTGTCAAATCCTAGGTAAGGTCGTCATATACTTTTATCGGCCACGCCCACTTTTTTTAATTTTCTATATACGCTTTTAGTGTTTGT
Organism: Cordilura impudica; assembly: GCA_963682025.1. Taxonomy (NCBI): domain Eukaryota; kingdom Metazoa; phylum Arthropoda; class Insecta; order Diptera; family Scathophagidae; genus Cordilura; species Cordilura impudica. Next base: position 60,968,835 of record OY821519.1, read on the forward strand.
TCATATTTTAATTTTTCAATGGACTTCCCAAAAATTTTGTACATAAATCTCTTCACTTACTACTCTCGAGTTTACACCATTATGAAATGAAGATTTTAAATCAACCTATTACAAATTTTCCCGTCTTATCTTTTTTACTATATGAGTTGCAACACCCCAAAATTAGTGCAGATTTATTTCATAGGTTGACTACCGCTGCAGGATTATTCCGATTCTAAATATTTGCATCTTGCCTTTTTAAATACAATGGAAAACAAAATATTACATTTATTTCCATCTTGCCTTTTGGCTACATTGGAAAGCAACCTATTACAAATATTTCCATTTCATCTTTTTCACTATATAAATGAGTTGTAAAGGTGGAAAAATAACTATTTGCAATTGTGCCTTGCACATGAAAGCATAGCATATAGGCCGTACTACCTCAAATGCAAAAAGGCTTAAACAAAACAGAACTCTAGAGAACTTGATCAGACTCAAATTCGTATCAAGTCTCAACGAGTTAGACAATCTCAGTCGAGAAATGCTGAAACATCTAAGCAAACCCAATAACGTCTTGAAGCCCAAAGATCAAGACAAGCTTTGTAAGAGAAGCGGAAATGCCTGAATCTACTCCAGTGCATCTAGAAATACAGCAGCTAGGCCAAGCTTAGTCGAGGGAATCTGAAACTCCGGAAACGACTCAACAATGTCTTCAGGCTCAACGGATAAGACAAGGTAACTCGAGGGAATGTGAAACTCTTGAAACGACTGTAATATCCCTACCAGAAGACTTTTGTAAGTTGGTTTTTCATTGCAAGAAATGGTACAAAAAGTTGTTCCTAACATAACGTACATAAGAGGACCATCTCTTACGGTAGCAGGTATCAACTTAGAATCTCCCTGTTTTTCTCATAGACAATTATTATAATGGTAAGCATGGGCTCAGCACTTAGCCCCCAATGCACAAATTCCCCAAAAAATTAACAAATTCCCCAAATTTTTAAATAAAGGTCCCCAAAAGAACTGAACAAAATCTCCATACTGCTTTCAATAAACGTATTTAAAATCTGTATTCTTTTCAATAGCATAATTTCGATACGCGAAAGCGACGCGCGGCGCGCGGACGCGACGCGATGCGCTCACGGAACACAGCTGCGCTCAAATACCGGATGATCTGAAAAATAAAATTTGGCAATTAACATAGGTTGACAACAACTGCGCGGCAGCACTGGTGTGGCTGCCAAACGCGCGGAAGGGGCGCGCGGACGCAGACGCCACGCGCCCACGGAACACAGCTCAGCTAAAATATAGGAATGTTCTGAAAAATATATTTTGGGATTCAAATAAATTGACGACAACTGCGCCGCAGCACGGGAGTAGCTGCCAAACGCGCGGAAGGGGCGCGCGGACGCGACTCGCTCGCGGGACACAGCTGAGTGAAAAGTCTTATGATAAATGTTATCTACGTATGTGCAATAATTACTATACATATACTATAAGCAGTTTCTTAAAGCAACATTGCGGCACAATTTTACACGTTGCATTCATTTTCTGTTTTTCTTTGACGTCTCTGCTCCACTTATTGAATAAAGTAATTGAATTTTTAAAAGTTGTGATTCCTTTAATTTGCAAACGATTCCGTTATATTTGATGTTTACAAAATATATAAAATTCAAAAAAAAAAAAAAACTTAAGGCGGTTTCGCAGCTTATTTTTGAAGTATTTTTGCTGTAGCGTCTTATAAAAAAAAGTTCTAAATTAAAAATAGCAAAATTTTAAATTGAAATAAAACATGAATTTGTTCCCCCAAAAAACGTGAACATAGGCAATTTTTTCACCATGAACAAATTCCCCAATCCCATAAAAATTTTTTGGGAGTAAGTTAATTTTTTTGAGGAATGGTTCATCGGGGTCTAAGTACTCAGCGCCTGGTAAGCATAGTGAACCATTTTTCAAGTCAAAGCCCTTTGGGTCCCTGGCAAGACCGGGTAAAAACAGCTAGTACATAAATAAAAATCATAAAATAGTGAAAATATTTTGCTTTAATTAAAAAACTTTTTTATATAATTAAAAAAATTAAATAGCATATTCAATTCATTATTTCATTTTCAAATAAATACAGAGAAATATTAGTAAAAATCATCCTGTCAAACACGAAGTAATTTGTTTTTTCTATTCTACTTTGTGTTTTTCGGTTATTTTGACAGAGATGCCACTCGTTTACAATTTAAATAAATAGAAAAATAGATTTGTCGACTGTCGTTAAGATGTATGTACTTAGTGAATCACTTAATCCTTAGTGCAAACAACAATAGCTGTCGATATATTTTGCGATTGTCGGATCGTTGAAATTTACAGAATCGGACTACAGAAAATATTAATTTAAATTCAATGAATTTTAGAAAACCTCAAATGATATTTAAGAATTGCGAACACAAAAATTTTAAAATTTTTTTTGGATGAAAATTTGAAGTTTTTCAGAAAATAAAGATTACAAATTATTTTATTTAAAATGTTTGGGACATTTGGTTTTTTGCGTTTGGCATCCGTAATTTGATTATTTATTATTATTATAAATTTATTCTCTATGTTTTCAAAATATGGCAATATTTTAATAAAAAAGTTGAGAGAGCTTTTTTTTGGTTATTATTTTGTTAATCTATCCGACCTATATGGCCGCAACGAAGAAATATTTGGCCACTTAAAAGAAACTATACAGCCATCTCTAATTAGCATGATTTAATACAAGTAGCCACCCTACACAACCATTACCTTTGCAATGCAGGTTAGGGCGAGCTATTTAATTAGCAAAAACTAAATTAAACGAGAAGTTATGTCATATAACCGGAAATGCATGCATATAGGTATATAACCTAAATGCATGCCGATCAGCAACCACGATGACCAAAAAGCAAACACCGAAATAAATCCGAAATAATAGAAAAGACGAAAACCAACCCAAAGAATTTGCTGAAATAATTTGGTATTCAGTTTAACAAATTGTTTACTTTTTCCAATATTTTGTTTACATTTATTATCAATACTCAAACCGAGGTGGAGGGTGTCAAAGATTCGGCACAGCGGAATTTAACACTCTTACTTGTTTTATACTACGTTCAACTTTTTTGTTGGTTCACTGTATATCATAATCATAATTTGTATGTGTATGTTTCTTATAACCATAAAACATCATTCCAAAATTAAAGGGTGTAGAACAAATCATAATGCCCACATAAAGCATCCTGCCGATATTCACTTAAATCTATCTAAAGACTTACAATACTCAAATTCGGTTTAAACATGTTTTAGGCACACATCGTATAAATTATTTGACTAAATATGGTCTGGATCGGATCAGTTTTGGACATAGTTTCAATATAATAATCACAATTGATATGAACTTTAAAATATTTGTTGTAAAAATATCTGCAAATCTCACTAAAATTCGGTTAATTATTTATTTTGTTAATTTATAACCTCGCCAAGTAAGATTGGACCTAAGGCCATTTGTTTAATAGCTAAGCATTTGTTAAGTATTTCCTAGCGCATTATGTGTTTATTTCGTTTCAGTACTGTACGCGATTGGAACCGCTTTTAAGCTACGCACTTCCATTTTATACCTGAAAAACTAGGCAAACATACATCAAGGTAAAGACATAATATAAAAAGCTAAGAACGTTCAACCCTTTAGAGGTTAACTATACTGGCCTAGTTCTCTCACCCAAATTTCGAATTTATCGCCTTCCCCTCCCCCCTTAGAAAATGTCCCCGAAAATGTTCCACAGTATTATTAAATGAAACAATTGCAAAGTAAACGCTTGTTTTATAAAGATATAGAGAACACTTTTTGATTGATGCCACAACACAGAAAAGAATACAATGTTATGAAATATGCTTCAAAGCAAATAAACTAAACATAAGGGATTTGGAAAAAAAATCCACAATGAATGTTTGTCTAAGAATTTAAACAATAAAAAAAACTTAAAACGAGTCACAACAAACAAAAACAACTACTGCAGAAGCATTTGAAATCAATCTTATACAGATTACTTGGGAATATATGAAGGCGCTAATCAGTTTGTGGTATGAGTATGACAGCGCCATCTGGTGGCGTTTATATAGTGTAAAAGAGTCTAAATAAATAAACTTTCAAAACATACTGACACCTTTATTCATAGATCAAAATATCAAAATAATTTTTTTATTTCGTTTTGATGTCTGATCTATGCAATTTCATAAAGAGATTAATAAAGATCAAAGATTTAATACGATGTTGCTTATTTTTTTTAATTGTTGGTTTTAGAACCGACATCATCATCATCATCATCATAGTCCTCATCATCACTATGATCAGTCAATCAATCATATAAAAATAAATATTTATTCTTTGTTTTTTAATGGCAGCGTTTGGTTGCTTTCAAGTCATAAAATCAGCTAAAAAAAACAAGTAAGAAAATTATAGTCGGTCTAGACCGACTATATGATACCCTATACCATGCGTTTAGAAACCGTATCTCCTAGGCCCAACTAACTGGACATAGAAAATAAGCAAAAACCAAATTTGAGTGGGATTTTTATTAATATTTTTGGCTGCAGATATGAAAAAGTTCATATCGGATGATATATCTATATGGCGACTAGGTCCAAAAATGGACCGATCCTGACCATGGTTGGTAAAGTCTCTTGTATTTTGCGAAAATATGTACAAACAAAATTTGAGAAGAATCAGTGCAATATTTTTATTTTTTAATAGATTTAAGTGAAGATCGGGAAGCAGCTCTATATTGGGCCAAAGGTATCATTTTTGGACTACTCATTAATGGATGTAATGAACGCATACAAACCCAATTTGAGTAAGATCTATATGACAATTTGGATCTTATGGCAATTTATGTCGATTTCATAGGGTAATTTGTATGGGGGCTAGGTCTGAACATGGACCGATTCTCACCAATTTCAATAGCGTCATCCCATGGCCGAGAAAAGCTTATATACCAAATTTCATCAAAATATATTCATATTTGCGACCTGCAGTTTGATTACAAGCTTTACATGGACACACAGACGGACGGACGGACGGACATTGTTAAATCAACTCAGAAAGTGATTCTGATTCGTTCGGTATAATTAAAGATGGGTCTAGGTCAAATATTTTTGGTTGTTACAAACAGCAGCACAAAGTCATTATACCCAAACCACATAGTGGTATAGGGTATAAATATTAGTTTGTTTTGCATCAATTTATCGATTTACGAGTTTTTAGTAGGGCGTCTAAAATTATTGGCCACAGTCTTAGAAGAAAACTATGTTAATCAAATGTTAGTTTCTGAAACACACTTTGTAAGTTTAAACACACAAAATGATTTAATGACCCTTCATAATTTACATATTAAACTAATGTAAACAACGTAGATATATACATAAATAGAATTGCAAGTTTTTAAAGAAATTTTTTTTGTCATAATAGAACTTTAATTGCAGCTGGAAAAATTCAGTTTCAAAATTAAAATATATATATAAAGGAATAACTACCTAAAATACAACAACCGTTCATTGTCATAATAGAAGATCATTTGAACTAAAATTATTTCTCTTGAGACTAAATATTGCCAAAAAAAATATTGCATAATAAAACGGAATCCAAATACTAGTACATGGTTTTTAAGAAATATCTTTGGGTGCATAAGAGAGATGGACCGTTTTTGGTCGATGTTTTAAAAATGGAAATCGCTTAATCAACTCGATAATTGGAAGAAAATATATTTTAAGTTAGCCAAGTGATTTTGGCCACTTAACTTTTGTCTTATCATCTTTAAACATGTGCTGTTATTGAATCCATGCAATAAATTCATAATTATCACAAAATAAACAATAACAAACGTTAAAATATCTTAAAACAACAAAGTCTTTCAAAAGGTCTACATACTTAAATGATTCTCATATAGATCATCTTGATAAGATAAATATTAAAAAAACAGAAAATAATGCCATTATAAAATAAAATTGATTTCATCAACTGCAACAGTTGCTCTTGAGGGCTGGCTGCATGTTGTCAGCAAAAAAAAGAAAGAAAAAATGTCAACGTTAACAATACAAGCTGACTAAAAAGTAGCAACAGCAGCAGCAGCAACACTAGCACCAGCACTAAAAATCCAAACTGTGCACACAGACACAACATTCAGAAGCCCATAATTTATTGTATGTACGAATATCGTATAATCCTTAAACAAAACAAAATATTCAGTTCTTTCCCACATTTAGCAACGCATCAGCGATAATTTCTTCATTATTATTATTGTTATTTTTATTTTGTTTTTTTTTTTTTTCAAAAAGAAGCGTAGACTGTTTTTTAATTTTAAAAGCATTTCTTTTTTTCTTTTTTTGTTTATTTAATCAGCGTCATCATAGTGGCCCAAAGTAGGAGAGCGAAGGAGAAAGGAAATTAACTAACGACTGCATTCTGCTGCCTGCTTAAGAAAACAAAAACTGTGACAGTAACCAAAAAAAAAAAAAAGAAAAAAAAAGATTTATATGTGGAAGCTTGATAATCATGCCAGGCATATTGTGATACACAATCGTCCGCACATGTCATCGTCATATATAGTCGATATTGGTAATAGTAGGTATAGATCCAAGTCCCAGTAATGATGAATTTAATTTCGTTCTGGTAGTCAGAAATTATTTTTTCAGAGATATTAATACCTAGAACTCCCCATTACTCGAGCCTCGAGCTGCTGAAATGACCAAAATAGATATCATATAATTTTACAGGGATTATTCAACTAACACACGCACTGTTAATTAATTGCTAAAAAAAATTGGTTGTGTATGGTGTTGACCATACTTGTCTTAAGGAAAAGACATTCATAGAGTACATATTTTAATACATTTGTAGAGAAAGTAACTGATCTTTTTCGATCGGTTCCCCTACTTCAGAAATTTTGGTGAAATGATTGGAAAGTGGCTGATCTTTTTCGCTTATAAGTTCGCCACCTCCACTATTTTCCTTGGAATGGTTTGAAATTTCAAGGATATAATTTGCTGAAATCGATAACATCAAAACATGTAATTTTTTTAAAAAGTCGTGAAGGAAAATTTTCAGTTAAATGACATTAAGCTTGAAAGCAAATTTTCACACATTTGTATAGAAAGTGATTGAACTTTGTGGAGTAGTAGTATGCGAACAGCTCAATTATTGTCGGAATGCTTTGAAATTTTAGAGATGGAATGTCCTCAAGTTTCCAATTTTAGAATTTATAATCTTATACCATATGTTCCTTGAATATTTTTTTTTTGTAAATCGATATCAAACTTATATTGAGCGCATTTTTCCGTATATTTATATGGAAACTGGTTGATCGTTTTCGAGAATTAATTCGCCAACAGCACAATTAATATCGAAATTCTTTGAAAATTTAGGGACATAATATTCCCTTATTTGCAATTTTAGAACGAATAAATTTGTCTGCTTTAAATATTTTTCGTAAATCGATGTCAAACTTGCACTGAGCGGGATTTTTTTCTTAATTACGTGTCCTTTTCGAGTAGCAGTTCGCCCGCCCCACAGCTTTCATCCGAGCGTTACAATAATTTAGGGAGATAATCTGCTGATATGAGGGACTAAAATTCGTATTAAAGTTTACTATGTATTTTTGGAAAATTTCTCGTAAAGTGATATCAAGCTGCCATGGAGTGAATGCTTTCATAAATTTGTATCCACCCTACAATTATTGTCGGAAATGTTTGAAATTTAAAAGAAATACTGTTCTATATTATCAAGTGAAAAAGATATAAGTATTTGGCATTATGAAAAGTTTTCTGTAAAATTATAAGATCAAATTTTCAGACTTTTGTATGGAAAGTGTCAGATGTTTTCCGAGTAGTAGTTTGCCCGAGCCACAATTTTAGCCAGATTACTTTGAAACTTGGTTACGTAATATACTCATATTTCCAACTTCAAAAAGCATTAATTTGTACCATGTGTTTTTTCAAAATTTTTGATGTGTAAGCATCTATACGCGCAGGAACATGTAAGCGTAACATGTGAGCGTAACATGTGAGCGTAACATGTGAGCGTAACATGTGAGCGTAAGATGTGAGTGGTAAGACAAGATGTGATTGTATTGGTGAAAAAATTATGATATTATGATAACCTGTTTGAAAATTAAAAATGAAAAATAGAAAATGAAAAAAAAAAATTCTAAATAAAAAATGAAAAATTAAAAATGAAAAATAAAAATGAAAAATGAAAAATGAAAAATAAAAAATGAAAAATATAAAATTAAAAATCAAAAGTGAAAAATAAAAAAATGAAACATGAAAAATAAAAAATTTTAAATAATAAATTAAAAATGAAAAACGAAAAATTAAAATTGAAAAATAAAAAACGAAAAATTAAAAATAAAAATGAAAAATAAAAAAATTAAAAACAAAAAAATGAAAAATGAAAAATAAAAATTGAAAAATAAAAAATGAAAAATAAAAAAATAAAAAAATTAAAAATGAAAAACAAAAAATGAAAACGAAAATGAAAAATGAAAAATAAAATTCAAAATAAAAAATTAAAAATGAAAAATAAAAAATGAAAAAAATTAAAAATGAAAAATGAAAACGAAAATGAAAAATAAAATTCAAAATAAAAAATTAAAAATTAAAAATAAAAATGAAAAATGAAAAATAAAAAATGAAAAATATAAAATTTAAAATTAAAAGTTAAAAATAAAAAATGAAAACTGAAAAATAAAAAATTAAAAATGAAAAATAAAAAATGAAACATGAAAAATAAAAAATTTTAAATAAAAAATTAAAAATGAAAAACGAAAAATGAAAAATAAAAATGAAAAATAAAAAAATGAAAAATAAAAAATTAAAAAAAAAATTAAAAACATAAAATGAAAAAAATTAAAAATGAAAAACAAAAAATGAAAACGAAAATGAAAAATGAAAAATAAAAAAATTAAAAATAAAAAATGAAAAATAAAAAATGAAAAACGAAAAATGAAAAACGAAAAATGAAAAATAAACAAATAAAAAATGAAAAACGAAAAAAAAAAATTAAAAAAAAATTTTAAATGGATAATAAAAAATTAAGAATAAAAATGAAAAATAAAAAATGAAAAGTAAGAAATGAAAAATGAAAAACTAAAATTAAAAATGAATAATAAAAATAAAAAATTAAAAATTAAAAATAAAAAATGAAAATTGAAAAATAAAAAATGAAAAATGAAAAAATAAAAATTGAAAAATGAAAAATGAAGAAAAAAAATTAAAATGTAAAATAAAAAATGAAAAATAAAAAATAAAAAATAAAAAATTAAAAATTAAAAAAAAAAATTTGAAAAGAAACATGAGAAACGAAAAATGAAAACGAAAAAAAAAAATAAAAAACGAAATATTAAAAATTAACCGTTAAAATAATAAATAATAATAAATATTTTTATATTAAAAGAGCCGCTGCAGTTGATTGCTATAAATGATATGCTTTCTGTTTGATTTTAAGAATGTGCTATAAAAAAATCTTTAATTACTAGATGTTTACACATCTTCCTGCGATCGGACTCACATGATTTTTTTTTTGTATATCAACGCCAAATGTCAATGGAGTGCATATTTTCCTACAATTGTATGGACAGTGGTAGGGCTTTTTCGAGTAGTAGTTCACCAACAGCACAATTATTGTCGGAATGCTTTGAAATATTAAGAAGGTTATGTTGAATTATTTGTAACTACAAACGGTAAAAAATATTGATGGTGATGAAAACTTTTTTATAATATTACATCAAACTTGAAAAAAGAGCTAATTTTGACACATTTGTATAGAAAGTGCTTGATCTTTTTCGAGTACTTTTTCGTCCAGAGCTCAATTTCAATCGGAATGACATATTCTTTTAAATGATTTATCTGTGAATAACGTCAATTATGGACAGTGAAAAACAATAGTTATTATGTTTTTATGTGGTCAGGGTATAATGAATTTGTGCTGATGTTTGCAACTTCCAAAAATATTTGACCTAGACCCATCTTTTATTATACACGTTGCTGGGTTGTTTCCAACCTACATCAGGATACTGCTAAATTTCCATTGCTTCTGGTATTGATTGAATGTTGAATCCGTGTAAACTTTATTGTGTGATGTCCAATATGGTGTAAACATTTGAAGACATATAATAATAGTTGTTTTTTGTAAATACCATATATTAGTAAAATGGTTTTCAATTTTTCAACATATAGTGAAATAGTTGGATAAGTTATAGGAAGATTGCAAATAGTTTTCAAAGCTTTATTTAGTATCCGCTGAAGAAAATTTAAATCGTTGCTTTTTTATATCCGTATAAAATGGCTAAATAATTCAAGTGAGTCTGACTCAGAGAATTATAGATTAAAATTTTGGTATCTGTATCAAGTTTGTTTTTAAATTTATATAATAAGCCAATACCTTGGGCTGTTTTCATCTTTAGATATTGTAATTGATTGTTCCATCCAAGATTGTTCTGTAGATTTATTCCTAAGTACTTAATATAATCCACTTCGACAATTTCCTTCCCATTAACCAAAACCGTAAAACTATCATTGTTACGAAAAGTTGGCTTAAATCTTTGCAATTGTGTTTTATTTGAATTCAGTACGTTTGTTTATCCTCAGATACTCACAGATTAAAGCTGCGTCTCGTTCCATATATGCTTATGCCTACATAAAAAGCTTTCCGGATAAACCAAGGTTTTTTAAATCATTTATAAAAATTGTAATACACTGCCCTGGGGCACGCCGCACTCAATCGTATGAAAAGAACTTATATGATTGTTTGCGATTATTAAGATAACTTTGCATAAGCAATAGATCACTTCCAAAGAAACCACAGTATTTAAGTTTTTGTAGCAAAATATCGTGGTCAATGCTATATCCATGATATAATCCTTTACAAATATAATTTACAATATTAACAACCGCTTCCTCTGTTCCACATCCTTTTCGAAATCCACATTAAAGTCATTAAGTAGGTTATTGTTCTGCATAAAATTTGAAATAGGTCTATACTGGTCCGTTGTTGTAGCATTATTCACTTTCACAATTGGTACTACCTTATGAAATTTAAAGATTTCGCGATCGTTAAAAAGGGTTCCGCACCAAATGCGATGAAGTTGGGAATTAGGATTCTTTTGATACCACTATGTAAAATAATTTTTCAGATTTTAGTTAGTCTTTGTTTCAATACCGGGAAGTACAATTCATAACCTGAATGAAGTTTTTACTTTAATATCTAGGGCGGTACTGAAATGTATATCGTTTTCGCTTGTGATTTATTGCATTTTTATTGTTATTGATTATATCACATATGTATGTTTCAAATTAAAACGAAATTTAAAAAAAAGTAAAATTGCTGTTGTAAAAAACTCCAAAGTCTGGACCCAGAGTTTGGTTAAATATCGAGAAATACAAAACGTTGAAATATCATTATTGTACTTTAAACAAATGTTAGTGGAAGGTTTTGCACCTTAGCAAAAGAAGGAAAGAGTAAAGATAAGAAGAAGAAATTTTGAATTTGTGGATAGAACTTAAAACAAAAAACAAAAAATAGCGTGGGAGGTATTAAAAAAGTTATAAAGTTGATATTATAGCAATTTTAATAAAACATTTGATGTATCCAGTGAAACAGAATCTCTTTCGGAACAAGAACCCATTAAAAATATAAATTCTGATGATTCTTTTTTATTATCAATATTTGAAAACGATGCTGATAAAAATCTAGATGACGATAATTTCAAACCCACAGGTAAACAAAATCAACTTGAATTGTTAAATCCAGCTGCAACTTTGGTCAACAATGTTAACGTGAGCACCAAAATAGCTGCGAATATTTGCAAACCCCAACACTAGCAGGCATATGCAAAGCTGTGATGAGATCCGCTAAGCAAAATGAAGAAGAGCTGGCGATTACACTGAAAAACGAAGACTGGAGCCTTCACTTCTATGGGAAGAAGATTGAAAAGAAAGAAGTGAAGGTTATAGTTATCAAAAAACGAATTTAAAGAAATAAAGTTAGATGCTTACGTATTTAATAGTGGAAAATCACTTTATATATTCAACGGTATAATAGGATAGGTTTGATGTGTGAAAATCCATCAAAATGTTAGTTTGTGCCACGACTAGTCTAAATACCGGAAACAAAAATGACTCAAAAACTACTTCGAGCCAATTTTTTTTACCACTACCGCAATATCTTGGTTGCCAGCACCACATCCCGAATTTCGTACTAAGATATGTCATGGATGAGACTTAACGTGGAAAAACATTATCTCCTAACATTCGATATGATTATGTTGTTGAGCTACAAAATAACTACATACATCTAAAAAAAATACCTTTAAGCAAAATGGTGTACTTGTTAAGTGTATGGACATGGTGCAATTTTTCAGATATTATAATGAAAATGGAAGGTTCTCATTCATTAACTTTAAATAATTACCACCACTAAGTAATGCCCGAGGGAAATCCAGAGTAATATTCGGCTTCTTGGCATTTATTCTTCTTCCAAATAATCGGGAAAAGCTTTTCTCTATCTGTAAGTTCATATGAGGTCCATGGTATGATGTATGGTTTTTGGATCATTGTTTCCGTACAAATAAGTTTTCATCATTACAAAACTCTCTTACACTATTTAAGAAGGCTCAAGGATGTTTTTTACGGCACTGGGTGCACGAACCATCTGCAACTATTATACAGAAGCGCAGCAACACAAGTGCAGAGCGAGTTGTGAAAATCGTGCAAGAATTATTTCCGCTATACAAATCAACGAGAACACTAAACTTAAATTTATTTCTTGAGCACCTAGTTTATACTTTTCTTTTACTTAATCCAAAAGATTATTTATATTGTTATACTCCCGATCAGATTCATCGCATTGTGAGTACTGTTCTGCTGCTTTTCTTGATATTCAGCAAGCTTTTGATAGAGTTTGGAACTTAGGGCTACTATACAAGGTAATAAAATTTCTACCTGCATCTAATTACCTGCTTTTTAAAATGGCTAAAAACATGGAATGTTAAGGTAACTGCTGAGAAGTCTAATCATACAACATTTGCACTCAGAGCTGGTAATTGCACTGATGTTACCATAAATGGCAACGTAATTCCCAAACAAGAAAAAGTGAAATGTCTCGGAATGATATTAAAAGTAAGCAATAACAATTAAAAATAAAAATAAAAAGACGAACAAAAACATCCATTTTTCAAGCAACAACAATTTATGTCTACATGCGTGGTTGCAGAAAGTGATTCTGAATCAATCGGTACAGCAAAAGATTGGTCTAGGTCAAATATTTTTGGTAGGTTTAAACATCAGCTCAAAGTCATTATACCCTCTCCACATAGTGGTATATGGTATAAAACACAACAACACACTATAAATTTTTGTTACTGAGATACCACTGAACAGTGTGTGAAAGCTGAATATCTTCATTTTAAATTCGCATTATCAACGGTTCCATAATATTGCGTGAACAAGTAAGTAAGTAAGTGACCACACACCATTCCTAGTGTATACAAAGTATCATTTATGATGACATTGGCCATAGCTATTTCTTAAAATTTTTCTGCTGTTACAGCAGTTATACAAATAATTATTACCAAAAACAAAAAATGAGAAGAAATAATCAAAAAAAAGTATCAAATATCAAAAGAATACTGATTATTGGAATTCTCACGATTTCCGCTTGCGTTATTTATTTTTTATAGCATTTTATAAAATTCACAAAAAATAAATTTGTTTATTTTGAAAAACTGTTGTTTGAACAAATATAATTTGTGAATGATGGGGATGGATGTATTCTAAAGAACAACACTTTTTGGCCAGACGTTATGTCGACAAATTCTACGAAATGATTATATACGCAACATAGTTATTTCAAAAGATTTTGCAGCTTAATTTTTACTTAATACTTTGCATTTGTTTTGTTTCAAAATAAAACTTACAACGGAATTATCTTTTTTTTATTTTTCTTTCTTTTGAAAAAACTTACTTTGCTCTGGTTTTTATAAAAACTACGATAGAAATAGTTTTTGCTAAAAATGTACAAGCATAATTTGGTATATTTAACAAAATTTTCTGCTGCTCGTCTAGTAAACCCTTTATACCTGTAATTGTATATAGTTTTCTCAATTACACGAGTACCAAAGTACAAATTCACAAATCGTCAAAACGCACCCATACATGCTGGTTGTTGTCAATATTTGACATAGGAAATAAACACCAAACAGAATTTGATTCTTTTTTGTCGCCTTTATTTACTGCGTTTTTTTTGTCAATCCTTTCTTGGCGTTACTAGTTTCAGCTGTTGATTTCGCTGCTGGTTTATTTGTTGTCTTTGGAAAGAAATCGCATTGTATAGAGGCAGAAAACTTTTTCAACTTGAGTCTTCTATCGACAAGCGGTATAAAAGCATGGTATTGAGCGGTGACATCGATTGTTACCGCAGCATCGAATCTGCTCTTCATTGTTTTCAATGTTTCCTGATGATTCTCTTTGCTACTAAAAACTATTTTAGTTTCTTTACAATAACTCTTTGCCCAATGGAATAAAGCAGTCGCATCTAAGATGCGATCTTGATGAGAGCACTGGAGGCTATACTTCGCTGCATTTCTTTTAAGGTTTGCTCCAATACCATCACATGCTCCTTTACCATGAGCAGTAGGATGAAAATGCGACTCAGCTGGCATTTCATTTACTGTAAATTTAGATTTTAGAAATTTTAGTCTTCTCTTCTGGTACTCATAAACTGCAACGGTATCATGTTTTAAATCGTCGGATATGATTGCCATACTTTTGTGTTCCAGTTTTTCATCTTTCATGTAGTAAATAACTACTGTGAATATAGTTACTTGGTCGTTATTGAAGTGGAATGCTTGTATGGCATCCTGAAGAACATATTTATAGTTTTCTGCGAAATCATATGAAATAACGAATTCACCAGACTTCAAATATATCTTCAAATCCTTGAAGAATGACCATTGTTCTTTGACTAAAAAGTCATGGTTTCTCAAGTTTAGCAATCCTGTACACATTTCTTCCACAAAATCATCCACATTTAAAATGATTGTTTTCAATGTGCATCTGTCAGTCTGAATCCAAGAATCAAATTTGACCTCTTCTATATATTCTCGATCTAAAGAGTTGATTAAATTTTCTTTGATGGTTTTCGGCCAATTGGTACATTCCCCTAAGTGGCAAGAAGTTGTTGCATTAGGACACATAGTCAATTTAAGGCAATCGCGGTAATCGTGTAAATCTTCTGCCGAATCATCTGTTAAATACTTTAAGTTGATTTCCTTCAACATCAGTTTAACATTTTCATGGTAAATGCAAACGCATACTGTGTGAGTTCCGCTGCTTTCTGCCAAAACGCAATGTTTTGACCTCATTTGGGTAAATTTCGTGAAGCCAATTTTAACATCCTCGTGTTCAGATTGAAATGTTGCAAATAACTCTTTCAGGTTACAGAGAACCATTCTCTTCTGTTGTATTATGAAGGTATGTTACATACCTTCGGAAAGGTTAATTTGTCTAGTTTCTCAGTATAAGTTTTAGTTGTAAGGTTTTTCACACAAATAGGAAAAAATTCAAAATAGTGCATTTGTGAAAAATTGAAAAACCGTTGTCTTGAGTTACAAAACATTTATTTTGATAGATATCCCACTCCCATCCCACTAAGCGACCAAAAAGCTCTTAAAGGAAAAATCCTAAGCTTTCTTGTGAAAAAAAAAATGCCCTTTTTGAAGAAAAAGGCAAAAAATGCTTTAATTTAGCAAAAAGAAGTCTACATTTTTTTTTAAAGTATTTTTTTTCCGAAATATTGAAGAAATAGCTATCTAAACTATTTGGGAGAAAATTTTCTAAGAACAATAGGTAATAAGTTACATGGATGAGAAAAAACACCTGTTTGGCCAAAATGTCAAATTTTGATCCCCTCTAACTCAGAGAGATCTGGACCGATCTTATCGAAAAATTGTGTCTAAACTACTATCCAATAGGATTAATCCCGATCGGAAGACATCGGTTTCAAAAGTTCGTGCACTTGACATGAAACCCCCCATATATAAAAAGGGTGGTGTATTTTGTAAGCAGATATCATTACTGGTAGTAGAATAAATAAGGACTATTATAAGCTATAAAATACCTAACACACAAATTAACACACTATTGTATACTTATATACCGTTTAAGTTACCGTAATTTTTAATTTTTTTGAGTAATTTCATTAAAATGAAAAAAGTGTTCTACCGTCGGGTCGTGGCAGGTGCAAAAGTATACTTATATATAGAAGTTCTGTTATACCAAAGTGGAAATTTGACACAAATATGGTAGTTTAATAAATATTTCAGAACACCCCTAATATTAAACGGTAGGGTTGTGACCACTTACAACAACTAAAGACTGCAATCCTACCAACCTTGCAAAGAAGATCCCAGGTCATTATCGACGATAACTTGCGAGTAGTAACCATTTATTTTTAATGAAAAAAAACAAAAAATCACCTTTTTCTGAAATTAAAAAAAAAGTTGAGTTTGACAACATGCCACGCCCACAGCAATAGTTTAACATAATTTTTTGGCTACCTTAATCTGGATAAATTATCTACAAAATGGCGTTAAAATTTTAAAAATCGGTGAAATCCAAATTTTAGTGTGCCGTTGCACAGCTTCCCATACGTTTTAATTTGACGACGTATCTATGCTGCAATTTGTTACTATAAATTTAATGGAACTAATTTACACAAAATTTATAATATTTATGTACCTCAACTTTCATTAACATTTAAATTCATTTACAATAGTTCTTGACTACAGAACATAAACATGTGCCATATACTCTTTTGTTTATTTAATACCACAAAATTTGATGCAACTCTTTCGTTTCAAAATAAATAAGCATAATGTGCATGCATTTTCCCGACCTCCTTTCCAGTTTACCGGAAACATACACGGCGTGTACTATAAATTGGTAGCAAGCTACAACAATTGCTGGCTGCCTCTTAAACGTCAACAGGTGTATAATTTAAAAATGTTTAATAGTTGTTGTTAATTGTATCAATTAACATATAACAATTAACAATATTGAATAAGGGAAAGTTTTTGGACCGATCCTGATCATGTTTGGTAAAGTCTCTTGTATTTTGCAAAAATATGTACAAACAAAATTTGAGAAGAATCAGTGCAATATTTTTGTTTTTAATAGATTTAAGTGAAGATCGGGAAGCAGCTCTATATGGGGTCAAAGGGATCATTTTTGGACTACTCATTAGTGGATGCAATGAACGCATACAAAACCCAATTTGAGTAAGATCTATATGACAATTTGGATCTTATGGCAATTTATGTCGATTTCATATGGGTAATTTGTATGGGGGCTAGGTCTGAACATGGACCGATTCTCACCAATTTCAATAGCGTTCATCCCATGGCCGACAAAAGCTTATATACCAAATTTCATCAAAATATATTCATATTTGCGACCTGCAGTTTGATTACAAGCTTTACATGGACACACAGACGGACGGACGGACGGACGGACATTGTTAAATCAACTCAGAAAGTGATTCTGATTCGATCGGTATAATTAAAGATGGGTCTAGGTCAAATATTTTTGGTTGTTACAAACAGCAGCACAAAGTCATTATACCCAAACCACATAGTGGTATAGGGTATAATGAACGAAGTTAAGCATATTGCTCATAAAATATGTTACGGATCATTAGAATTCATGACATAGCTTATTTCTAACTCTCCGGGGTGGGTACTATTCAGCTATTGGTGTTTCCAAATGAGATTCTAACTCATATTACAATTACAATTACAATTAAAACATAGAATAAATTAAAATAGAACAAGGTCAAATAAATACTCTAACCAATAAAAACAAAGTTTTTATTAAAACTCTTTTCATGCTTCTGCATATGAGTTTTGAATCTCTCCGTGACTGTGCGTGACTTTGCGTGTCTATTTTAAAATTAATCTTTGGTCACAACAAGTCTGTAGACAAAGTTTCAAATCGATCGGATGAGGGAAAATGGGCTTAAAATCACTCCGTTACTGTGTGTGACTATCTTAAAATTAATCTTTGGCCACAACCAGTCTATGGACAATATCTCAGATCGATTGGATGAGGGAAATCCGTTTTAAATCTCTCCGTAACTGTGAGTGACCATGCGTGACTGTGCGTGACTATGGCAAAGTTAATCTTTTTTTACAACAAGTCTATCGATGAAGTTTCAGATCGATCGGATAAGGGGAAATAAGATTTAAATTACTACGTGACTGTGCGTGACTACGCGTGAGTGCGCGTGACTATGTCGAAGTTAATCTTTCTTTACAGCAAGTATATCGACCAAGTTTTAGATTGATTGGATGAGGGGAAATCCGTTTTAATTCTCCCCGTGACTGTGCGTGACTGTGCGTGACTGTGCGTGACCAAGTCAAAGTTAATCTTTATTTCATAGCAAGTCTATGGGCTAAGTTTCAGATCGATCGGATGAGGGGAAATGGGATTGACCCACGACAGACAGACAGACTGACAGAGAGTACGAGTTAAAGAAAATAGTTTAAAAATGGGTATAATTTCTTTTAGAGTAGGGTACACAATTTGTATAGGTGTCACAAAATTCACGAAAGATTTTAATTAAACAGAAAACACAGATTGGTTTATTTACATTGCAATTTTTAGATTGAATCATAAAGTACAGAACATACACATACGCACTTCTTTGTCGAAATTTTTCATGACTGTTTTGTATAAATGTGGCAAAATTTTTTTGATGCAGCATTTAATTTCCTCCTTCAATGCACGGGTGGTTTTGAGCTTGTTGGCATAAGCTTTTAAATCACACGATCTAGGTGGCCATTTCTGATCACCGAAATGAAAGAGCACACGACCAGGAAATGTCTCATGCTGTAATTGAATTGAAACCACATGTCGCCCATAACAAATCTTGCAATTTAGACAGAAAGCACTCTGTTATCATGTCGCAATATCGAGTACCAGTAACAGTCACTGTTAGACCAGCTTCATTTTAGTTGTTGTGTCAATTTAACTTCATAAGTGTGTAGCGTCTTGAAATTTGCGATACCTTTCCACGACATCGTCTACGCACTGCTTCGATATTGATATTTGACCAGTGACATCATGTAACATTATGTAACATTATCAATTGATCCATTCCGTCAGAATTTTTCAATCATTCTCTTCACAGTTGGCAAAGTTCGGAATTTTCTATTGTAGCCGCCAAACTTTCACTATTTTTGAATTATTATTCAACAATAAAAACGCATATAAAGTTGATTTCCGATCTTCACTTAATTTTAAAAGTAGTATTACACATATTTTTCTCGAATTTAGTTTGCATATGTTTTTCTGAAAAATAAGTGACTTTATTATATATGGTCAGGATCGGTCCAAATTTTGCTTATGCTTATTTTCTATATCCAGTTAGTTGGACCGAAGGCCCTCTCTCTAAGCTCATTGTTTAGGGTCTCATATAGTCGGTCTAGAACGATAATACATTTAAAAAATTTTTTTTTCTTCTAGTGACACTTACAATGTATATCTTATGGATTCAATAGGCATTACAACACTTTAATACATTAAATGTATAATTCATTATGATTTTAGAAATGTTCCTTCGCATAACTTATGTTTTCCTACAATTATCTGAAGCAACAAGAAGCAAAATGATAAATAAATTGATCTGTTTTTGTAACAATTCAAATAGACCAACACAAACATACTCGAATGTTACATACATACGTCTTCACATATATTAATTTTCGGGTATTTTTGTACAATTTATTCTTCCGCTTACTGTGCCAAATGGCACAATCATCAAATGCGTTTCAGACGTGTAAAAGTACAAAAAACATAAATTTCCAAGTGATCACCAGCTGCGTTAAACAATGCCACCGTGTAATTGTTGTATGGTTAACTAAATGCAAATAAACAACTGCCTTCAACTGCGAATGCGAAAAGTTGATGCCGGACTAAATAAATACTCACGCGTACCTTGATGTTCTATTAAATAACTATAAAAGTGGCGTGTGCTGGAAAAAGCCATTCAATTATGAAAACCTTTGCTTTTTTTTCCTTCTGTTACTGCAGTGTCAACAGAGAAAGTATAGAGAAATCATCATCACTTCTAAAATATTTAGTCTGTTGCTTAGTTTTCTTTGCGTAAAATGAGCCATGTGTTTGGACTTAGAGTCACATGCGTTTTGTTGATATTTTACTTGATTAATAATCCAGCTAAGCCGAAACATACAAATGGGTTTAGTTTTCTAGATCGCTATTTTTGAATATAATAGATAAATAGTCCTAAGAAAATATACGATGATTGGTGTCTACACTGCCTTTTAGTTCTCCTCCTTCTTTTTCAATTGTCTTCGACCGCTACATTTTCATTGCATTATTGTTTAGTTCCTCCGACCACTTCAATTGCCACAGCAGGATTGGCGCTCATCTGGTAAAAATTAAAAGTATTTTGTTACTCGAGTTCATACCACCCTCGATGTTAAACGATAAATCTCTTGTTCCTGTTGTGTTTGTTCGTCTTCTTTGTTCGCGACTGAATTGGGTGGGTGCACTCTTCGCCACAAAGGCCAGATTCTTTGATGCTTTCGTTGCATTTGTTTACCTTTTCATCGATGATCTGTTTACAAATATAGTGGTTTGGCGTTATAATCTCGTACTATATAAAAGCATACACAAGCACGTGCATATTTTTGTATATGGTTCAGTCTATTTGGCTTTAAGTATCCCATTTAATTTGTTTAAACTTCAATAAACTCTATGGGAGATGTCTCATTTTAGAGGGATTTAAAAGTTTATTGGCGCCATGTAACAAAATTGAGTTTTTGTTTTCTAAAGTGAACCAACATTTTTTTTAGCACATTTCATTAATAAACATTAACTAAATTCAAGAAAAATATAATGTTTATATTATATATTGCAACTTGCTAAATATTACCACACTATTCTGTCTGTGGAACATTTCCCAACTGGGAATTTTGTTTTCTTATAGCGGAGCTTTTGATATCAATAATAAATTAGTTCGTAACTTTTTGAATGAAGAAAAATATTTTACATCTCAACCTCAGTAATCTCCAATTGTCTTATCCCTTCCAAATAATAGTATACTTCAGGGTCATCAAAATACGAGTGCTGTCCCCGAACAACGAGACTTGACATATATATGGCGGCAGTAGTTTGCAAAAAATTACTTTGGTAAAAAGTAGCAACCTTATGAAAGATATGATTTAAGTTTTAAAGTGCCGCGTTGGTTATTATATATTTATTTGAACCATCAGAAGTAAAAGATGTATCTGAATTTATAAAAATTAAAAAAAGGTAATAAAGGTAGTTCAATACTTTTTTTAAAGGTCTTATTCCTACCAATATTAAAGCCGAGCTTAATTCTACTCTGAGAGAGTCTGCTCCTTCGTTTACGACTATCAAATATTGGGTGGCAGAGATTAGACGAGGCCGTATAAGCTACCAAGACGAACACCGCAGTGCTCAACCAATTGAGGTGGCCTCGCCAAAAACGAGTAAGGAAATCCACAAAGTGGTATTGGATGATCGTTGACTGAAGGTTCGAGAGCTAGCTAAAATGATAGGCTATTCAAAAAATAGCATCATGGAGATGTTCCAATAGAGTGATTCAGTACAGTGTTTTGAATCGATTAGATATGGGTCTACCACTTCACACCTGGGACAAAGGAATAGTAAATACAGTGGACTGAAATGGGAGAATCTTGTCCAAAGAAGTGAAAGAAAGTGAAATTCCATATGCAGACGACGTTATTGGCGTCTGTTCATTGTCTTCAAAAAGGAAAAACAATCAACGACGAGTGTTATGCTCACTTACTGCAACATTTGAATTATGAAATTAAGGAAAAAATTGCGCATTTAGCAAAAAGGAGAGAGTTGTTTCATCAAGACCATGCATCACCTTATTCACAAGATTTAGCTAGCTCATACTATTTTCTATTTCCAAACATGAAAATAGAAAGAAAGACTTGTGTGTGGAGCTTATTTCACATACGGCTAGTTCGACTGATAAAGTATTTTTCTCTACAATGCGTTGTGCGCTCAGCTGGATAATAGACTACAAATGTATGTGACCAACTATAGAAGCAGATAGAGCGAACTGAA
The DNA here is from genome assembly GCA_963682025.1 of Cordilura impudica. Lineage (NCBI taxonomy): Eukaryota > Metazoa > Arthropoda > Insecta > Diptera > Scathophagidae > Cordilura > Cordilura impudica. The sequence continues at coordinate 60,991,008 of OY821519.1, forward strand.
GCTCGGGCACTTAGAATGCATTCGCTAATCTCAGAAGAACATTAGCCATGGCAGTATAAATAGACCTTTGTGCATGGTCCAGCAGCTCCAAAATATACTTTGAAACTCCTGCCTATATATGGGAGTTGTATTCTATTTTCGGTCGAATGTAAGTGGTAGAGATTTTAAGAAGATCGGATGGACTGAAGTAATTTTTGCACCATTTTAGCAACCCTAGCCACTTCAATGCTTCTTTCGACACTTAAAAAACATACTCGTTCCAATGAACATCAACGTTCCAGAAAATCAAGAGTAACCGATTCCTCAATATTTCTACCACCCATGTATACTGATGACATTGCTGAATCAAAGGAACAATAGGTCAATAGGTAACATTAAGTCTTTTGCGCAGTGAAACCAACCCCATTCGCTTCACCCCTCTTGGAGGTTGTCAATAGGTCTTCATTGAGTATATCATTCATCATTCATCATCAGCGTTTTGCCCCCCAACCTCAGAAAGGATTGGCCTACAACTGAAGGAAACTGAATGAAAAATTCTGCTATAATCTGCCAAAGAGTCCTGTCTTCTCTTTGAAGGTTTGACCAAGAAGGTCATTCAGCAAGGTAAGGGGTTAGACAATGCTTACGATAAACAAGGCATCGAAACTGTTGAATATCGCTGAGAACAGTGTATCGAGCTAAACGAAGATTATGTTGAGAAATAAAGAACATTTCTCCCAAATTTATTGTGTTTTCTTTGCCAGGTCGGATTGTTTTCGGAACGGCCTCGTATATATTTGCTTGATCAATTATATCATAGATTTAGCTAAATTTCTTTCTGCTGAGTTACTTATTTAGTTTTGGAAGTACAAATCAATCGCTGGTGCCTAAATCCAGTTATTATGGCGGATAAGGTAACAATTCGTAGTCCCATTCATGGAATGTTGCCATATCGATTACACAGATGATCGCATTGTGCATTGGGTTGATAAAACAACACTTTCTTCTTGACCAAATGGTGTTGCTTCTACTTAAATCGTCATTGAATCGGTTCAATAAGTTGGAATAATATTCACCATTTAATTTTTTTTCCCCTTTTGAAGGTTATCAACGTGGATTATGCTGCGCGATGACCTTGTTAGGATATAAGCCGTTTCTTCGGAGAAAACAGTTGTTTTGATTGCTTCTTTGTGTGTTCAAATGAAAACAAGTTTCATTCACTGTTACAAATTGACACAAAAGTTCATCCGCATTGTTGTTGAACCACGCCAATTTATTTGTTGAAGTTGTCACACGCTTGTGGTTATGGTCATTTGTGAGCAAACGTGGTATCCCGCTATCCTTTGAATATCCCCCAAACGAAAACGTAATGAGGGAGCCTGCTCAAAATTTGACATATTTTCAGATGGTTTAAAAATAAAACTACTATTCCTTTATTTAATAAAAGTCAGACGATAACAGTTATTTTTTGATTTTTTCACACAAAATAACAGTTATTTTTTGATTTTGATTTTTTTGAGCAAAATAAATGTTAATATTGTTGTTTCTACAGTATGATTTATATAATTCAACAAAAACACTGATGAGTATTTGAAATATGTATTTCTCTGGCTACGTACACTGGCATCTGTTGTGTATTCTGTACCTGCGATACAAGATAGTGTAAAGAGACCCTTTTCAGCCCTGAAACTGATTCTAGGAGAGTTGCGGTACAATTTGACAGATGAAAATTTTGAAGCACCAATGTTAGTAAGACTAAATTCTGATGTTTAAAATATACTATATATATTAGATACATCCAAAATTGTATGAAAATGGATCATGTTTTCCGATCCGTGCACGACGTAGTAAATATGAAAGAAGATGTCAAAAAACCCATAAAAACGAAATCAGTCGCCCGATATCGTCAAAACTGGCTTGTCCCTAGGCGAAACTCCGTATTTTGATCAAGTTCCATTCATACATTTGAATAAAATTTTTAGAAGGTATTTCAATCGGCCGGAAATTTATTTATATGGCCAATTCCCATGTAAAATTGACCGCTGAATCGAATGCAGCTGATAGGCTACAGAACAACAACAAAAGAAATGCTTTTGAATAATAATTTTTAAGTACCATTTAAAATACAACATATGTACACTGAAATAAAAATATTCCCATTCAAATACTGTTTTTATTCGGTTTTTCCAATATTGGTCTCAGCCAGGGGCGTATCCATATATATACAAAAATTTTACTGTTGGGGGGATTAATCCCAAAATCTCCCTCATTGGATCCGCCACTGGTCTCAGCTAATCGGGCTTGACGAAACTAATAAAAATTGGTGTGATACCACCAATATCAGATGACTTTTTCTCAAGATATGACGAAAATACACGTTTTCGCTTAAAAATGTATATGGCAATTTTAACGAAATTGGGCATAACTCATCCAAATAATGTGCGATTTTAATCTTTTTTAACTAATTTGATCTACATAAAATGCGCTACAACCCTGTTGTATTCATTTTTACATAGGTCTCTTTCGTATCAGTCACCTTACATGATAAATATAAAAAATTAAATTAAATAAAAAAAAATGTGACTTTAATCGCCGCTGTAGGGTCAGGCATAATTTTTTTTGACATTCTATCAGCTGCATTCGATTCAGTGATCAATTTTATCAAAATTTTATCAAAAAAGAACTGTTATTTATCTGTTTGAAAAAATAAAATTCGAAAAGTAACTGTTATTTTTGCTCGAAAAAATAAAAAACGAGAAGTAACTGTTATTTTTGCTCGAAAAAATAAAAATAAAAGTTTTTAAAAATCAATATATTTTATCATAGAATAGTTCACAAGGATTAATATACTTGAATCAGTTTTCCGACATTTACTTCTATATACTTTTTTTGCTTTAAAATTTCAAAATAACTGTTTTTTTTTTCAGTCCCTGAATTAAACTTTGAGGTACTGTTTTTAAAATGTGTGCCAAATTTCCACTCAATATCTCTATTAGTTAAATAGATTTAGATGAGATTCTTAATTTTTTCTGTTTTAAATTATAAAATACTAGTATGCCCTGTGCTGCGCTACGACTTACCGAAACTTATCGACATGTTTCATTTCAATGCTTGCTGATATACAATATTTTTTGTTTTTTCATTCGGTAAAAGGAAAAGATTTCTTACTTTTGTCGAATTGTAGGGATTTTTGTTGATTTTTTTAAACAAATATTGTACTAGCAGATTCCAGCTCCCGAAATTCGAGTGCAAATTCTAGGCAATTTTATTTTTTCATTAAATAAAGACCCTAAAGGTATGCTAATCAATTACAGCCAATTCACAAACCAACACAAAAACTAAAATCATTTTTATTACAAATACATTAACAAATTTAAGAAACACACACATATCATTGTATAATTTTATGTCTGTGTTAGTAGCAACTTTAAATACAATTTACTCAAAATAAAGGAAAAAATTTAAAAATCTGTAAATCTGGAAAACGGCTAAAAAGAAATATCTTTCAAATAATATACGCTTGGTCAAAATCGGGATAAATCGGTGGAACAAAACATCGGTCACCAGAAATCGCCTAGCCTATTAATATTATAGATATTTCTTAATTTTAAACTATAAAATTAAAAATATATACCTTTTTAAGTCTGGTCATAACTCTATAACATGAAGGAAATAAATATGGGGCTTCTTTAATAACAACAATTATAGCCAATTCACAAATCAACACAAAAAACAAACTCATTTTTATAACAAACACATTAACAAATTTAATAAACACACACATAGCATTGTATAATTTTATGTATGCGTTAGTAGCAATTTTAAATGCAATTTACTCAAAATAAAGCTAAAAATTTTAAAATCAGTAAATCTGCAAAACCGCTAAAAAGAACTACATTTCAAATAACATACGTTTGGACAAAATCGGGATAAAACGGTAGAACAAAACGTCGATCAGAAGAAATCACCTAGCCTATTAATATTATAGATGACAAGTATAAAACACTTGTTTGTGCAGTTTACTTGTTTTGTTCATCTTTTTTATACATACGTACGCCATCTTGGTACGTCTCTTCGATTTTAATAAGTAAGTTTGCAAATAAAAAGAACATTAAAATATTATAAATTTAAACATAATTAATTTTAGAAACATGTCCGATTCGTTTTTCGATGATGCTGAAAACACATCAAAGAAATACAGACAAATATGAATTACACAGAATTGTAAAAATAATTTTTTTTATAATATTTGTTAGTTTTTTATGTTCTTTTGTTTTTGTATTATTCTTATGTAATTCTTATGATATTCTTATCTTACTTTTTATGTTATTTTTTTCGTTTTTATCTTACTTTTGCTTTATTGCAATTGAAAATATACAAATTAAAAATAAATTTTTTTTTTTTGAAAAATTTAAAAAAGTTGTAGGGAAAATGGAGGGAGAAAAAAGTGAGTGTAGGGAAAAAAGGGATTTTTTTCATATGCGCAGCGATTTCTGAAAAAATCTCCTGGCATCACTGTTCGGTATATACAGCTGCCCATGAGAAGAATATGGATTTTCCAAATTAAATCTGGCAACACTTAACTATTTTTAATTTTTGATTTAGGCGACTTTGGCGCTTTCTCCCATATTTTCCACGACTACTCACATTGTCAAAAGTTTCAAAATTGTCGCTTTCATAGTACTTTATATTTTTTGGTATAGGACGTGCTACGCCCACTAATCTTATCCCGCCCATTTTTTATCTTTATCTGACTGTTAAGTAATTCCACAAGAATTTATATTACCAATTTTATATTTATTTAATTCAATATGCCCATATGCTAAATATGTTTTTAAATTCATAATTTATACTATTTCAAGAACTAACTGTGAAGCATTTGAATTTTTGCCGATCAGTGTTAATTTTAATTTCGCGCTAAACTTGCTGAATTAGCCATCTTCTAGTTTTCATATAATTTGTATTTTTATATTCGAATAGAAAGAAGAAGAATCATACAGAATTGTTATTTTGTAAACTAGTAACTAAGTGAAGTTCGTTTCTAGAGGTCAAAGAGTAAGGTTGTTTGGACCTGATTACCTAAATTAACTTGTTTTTTTTTTAAACTCATTGAATTTGAATAAAACTTGTAAAAGTTAAATACTTAATAAATATTGTTTTATTATCGAAAGTATTTCGGGATTTTCTTTCTTAAATTTATTCGCATTTGGACAAAAACTCTTGTCCAACACTGCCTATTTACATTAATATCTGATGGACTCGTACAATGTCAACGCTTTCCCTTTTATAGTACTCCAGTACTATGGGTGGTGCCACGCCCACTGCTCCGTTCAAGCCCATTTTTTTGTTCGACTAATCACTTGGATAACTTATGGGCTGAAACAAAGTCCCAAGGCTCTCATTATTACCATACTCCAGTTATATGACACTTTATATTTACTTTTTCCGACCACGCAGATTTATAATAAATGACCTCAGACAAATTTGCAAAGCTGTCTCCGTCATAGTAGTCGAGATATATAATATTTAAGTATTACTTTGTAATACAGCATGTCCATCTAATAGCCGAATATAATAAATTATACTTGATTGCTAACATTTCCTTTGATACAATAATAATAATATGAATAATCTAACCCATAAAAACTTTGTTTAAAATGCTTTCTTTCCTTTTGCATACATATGAGTTTTGAAATTAAAATTAATCTTTGGCCGCATCAAGTCTATGGACAAAGTTTCAGATCAATTGGATGAGGGGAAGTGAGGATTTAATCTCTCCGTGACTGTGCGTGACTATCCGTGACTGTGCGTGACTATGTCAAAGTTAATCTTTTTTCACAGCACGTCTAGCGACCAAGTTTCAGATCGATCGGATAAGTGTAAATGTGTTTTAAATCACTCCGTGACTGTCCGTGACTATGCGTGACTGTGCGTGACTACCCCAAAATTAATCTTTTTTCACAACAAGACTATGGGCCAAGTTTCAGATCAATTGGATAAGGGGGAATAGGGTGTACCCATGACAGACAGACAGAGAGTATGAGTTAAAAGAAAGAATTTAAAAAAAGAAAAAACGAAACAACTATTTAGTGTAGTACATAGTATTTTAACCCCAAATGTATCGTATCACTTGCATTTGAGATTGAAATATTTCTGTTGTGTTATTTTTAAATAATACAACATGTTCATATATCAAATTGATTGTTGTTTATTTACAAAGAATGAATGTGTATGTGTATTTCAACAACATTTTCCTACCACATCAAACTAACACCTAATCAAAAATCATCATAAAAATCAAACAAATTTCCCAATAAAAGTCATAAATTTACGTTAAAATAATTACTTGTTTTCGTTGTTGTTTTTTGTATTCTCTCCCCCTCCCCACCACCAAACACACAAATATGAGAAAAACTCAAGACAACGAGCAGAAGTTAAATAATTAAACGGAAATGTAGAGAATTTTTTAAATGCTTTAAATATTTTCGATAATAAATATGTGAAAAGATAATTATACGAATAATTAATTATATAACAGGTACTTAATTGCATTGACAGGGTGTGGTATACAACATAAATATGTGGAAAGATAATTATACGAATAATTATATAACAGGTAATTAATTGCATTGACAGGGTGTGGTATACAACAAAATATGTGAACAGATAACTATACGAATAATTATATAAAAGGTACTTAATTGCATTGACAGGGTGTGGTATACAACATGTATTTCATGATTATGACTTAATTTTGTGTGAATAATAATATAGAAATCAATATATGCGGCTTTGTGATTTGTGGGAGCAGCTTTATCGACTGGCTACTTTATGCATAAATCATAATTACTGGTATTTACAGGAGCTAATTCCTTTTACGCAAAATATACAGTGACTGATAATACAATGGAAACTTTTAACAATATATATTTTTGACGACTAGAAGGGTCAACACCAAAAAAATTGGATCATAAAATTAAAAACTCTTCTGATAATTTCAATATTGTATGTTTCATTTATTTAAAAAAGAAAAAATATTAACATAAAATAGCTTAACTTAAAAAAGAAATAACAAAACTTAAAAGTATTCATCTTTATTCTGTTGACAAATCAATGGAAACCTTTTCTAAACAATATTTTTTTTTATTTATTCCTTTTATTTGAAATCTGTCTTACAATATTGAGCAAATTTAATAATAATTAAAACATAACGTAATTATTAATCTTTTGAAGACTATAAATATTATAATTTTTATGAGATCACTATTCAAATTTTAGTATAAATTAATGTTTACTAGCAGACTCCAACCCTCGAAATTCAAGTGCAAATTCTAGAAACTTTATTTTTTCATTAAATAACGACCCTAAAGGTATGCTAATCAGTTATAGCCAATTCACAAATCAACACAAAAAACAAACTCATTTTTATTACAAATACAATAACAAATTTAATAAACACACACATAGCATTGTATAATTTTATGTATGTGTTAGTAGCAACTTCAAATGCAATTTAATCAAAATAAAGGAAAAAATTTCGAAATCTGTAAGTCTGCAAAACGGCTAAAAAAAATTCCTTTCAAAAAATATACGTTTGGTCAAAATCGGGATAAAACGGTAGAACAAAACATCGGTCACAAGAAATCCCTTAGTCTATTAATATTATAGATTAGGGTGAAGCGGTTTGTATGAAAAAATTTTGGTTGAATAATCCGACCCGGTCACCTCAAAGACCGGGTCGGATTATTGTGACACTGGATCTAAAACTTTAGTGCGCAAAATTTCAGCCAAATCGGATAATACTTTCTGGATGCGCATTGAGTTCAAAGTTCAAAAATGCATTTATATGTAAAAATTATTTAAAAAATTTCATTTTTCACAAAATTGTTGATATTAATAAATACAGGTCAATAAAATTAATTAATAAACCATAATCATGAGTAAATTACCTTTCTAATAAAATAACAAAATCTATTATCGGTTGAAAAATAGCCAAGTTATATCAACTTCCCCAGGCAATAAATGCGCCGCAGACCACTTGATTAAGAAAATCGAACTCACATTTTTAAAGACATTGAAATAATATACAAAAACAAGAATTTTGCATTCTCCTGATCCCAGAATAATTTTATGTAAATCATTTTGCATTTCGTCTATTGTTATGCCGTTCTAAATTTATGTCAAAACGGTACGTATTTTTTAGCACTATTTCAAAATCTCCAATTTTACTTTTTCAAAAACTTTGTTCAAGAAATTTTACGAAATCAACGATTGGACTTTAAGGTCTTCTTAACGAAATATATTTGATTAAAAGTGTATGTATTGTATGTATCGTTTACTTAATTTGGCGAGGGCAGCGTTTTTAGTTCAGCGGATTTGAAGAAAAATTTGATTTTTCATACTTTTTCGACTTTTAGACCACATCTTTTTGGAGTTTTCATATTTCGAATATCTTTTGTCAAAATATTATACTACTTAATATAAGTTCGCAATGCTGTAAATTAAGGTTAAATTGAAACACTATAAACTGAGATAAAAAGTCAAATTTAAGGAGATTCTAATTTTTTTAAAACAAAAATATCGAAATAATATATATTTGTGGAACGATTTCGATAAAGCTTGTCGATAATATTTTAGTAATTCTAAAAAATAATATTCTGGACTTATTTTATGAAATTAACTCTTGATGTCAAATTCACTCCTTATGAAAATCTATAAATATTTTCTTCCTCAGGATTTTTGTAAAATAAAACATATTTAATGTATTCATAAAATTCCTCAAATTTATTCGTTATTTTATGAAAATATGTAGATTAATTTGTTTTTATATTTAATACAGTATAAACAAATTTGTGTATCGAGGGCTTATATTCAAAAAGTGCTATCTGGATCAATAATTATTTTAAGGAGAGCATGTAAAACCAATTTATTAATAAGATCTGAAAGTATTTGTCGATCGATTTGCGACAATATCTATTAGGAAACAGTCGTACTAATCATGTATGATATCAAAATTAATATTATATTTGACAGTTATATCAGAGAACAGTTTGAAATCAAAAATTTATATTGCTGTCAAATGTAAATAGCACTTTTTGAATATAAGCCCTCGATATATCTTAATATGAATATAATAATTCTGAAAAAATATTGAAACTTGGACGCATTTAGTTACCACAACAGAATAATGTGATAGTATATGGGAGTATCAAAATTCTATTGGCAACAACGAATCTGTTTTCTGTTTGTATAAATCATTTTTGAATAGAGGTTGTAATATTGTTCTTGGTGTTAAGGTACGGTACATGCACACATAGAACGGATTCGTTGTTACAACTGAATTTGTTGCCTATTCTATTCTATTGTGATAACTACATTTTATAATCCATATTACCATAATTTGGGAAGGGCAATTTATATTATATAAAAATTTGATTGTATGAGTCCTGACATAAGTTGATACAATGGAATTGTTCATTTTATTTATTTATTATGGGGTTTTACTACTATTTAATAAGAAATTCACAATTTTTAATTCCTATTTATATATTTATTTATTAAAAATTGAATTATTTTAGATTAACTTAAACGAAACAGTATCTCATGTGGAAAATTGACAGTTTTAGATAAAAATTTGTTGTTGTTTCGTCAATTTGGAATTATTCCATATCCGCATTTATTGTCCCCAAATATTCCTAAAATAATAAATATTCATATTAAGTTGACGTTGATTAAAACAATTTTAACGAATCTGTCTTATTTATTCTTAACTGGTACAACAAAAATAAATAATCACATATATAATTAATACTTACCTAATTTTATAACCATATCGGTAGTAAATTGATCGAATTTAGCAAACTTTATTTTGCATGAAAATAAAAATTCCGATTCATATTACAGCTATTCTTGCACAGAAAATATGAGATTTTTATTTATTATCTATGCATGGAAACAAAATATGAAGTTGACGCTTGTGGCTCTGATGATCTGGTTGTCTTCGTAGGTTGTTCATATTCATGGTCTGAGTCTGCATCTTCATCCGAGTTAGACATAATATTCCAGTTATTTAGTAAAAATGGTGAAATGGTGAAAAATGGGGGGAAGATGGGCATTTTTGCGATTTTTAATGCACTGTATGCACTTTTTTCGGGTAGGTTTGTTCCGCTTTTTTTTCTCCTATTCAATATCTACAATATTTCAATATTTCAACTTAATTTTAATGCACTGCAAAATATGATGTTGATGTTTTCTGAAATTCTATTGATATTTTCTGAAATTCTATTGAAATTCAATTTATGTTTCGTCTTTACAAAAATATTTGATTCATACAGTTTCTTTCCAGTTCCAAATACTACAATAAGTTAAAAGTTTGGCTTTCTGTTACTAAATATAACCCATATATATTAAAATTTTGTTTGTAACTAGTATTTATATTTGTTACAATATTAGTTTTAAAAAACATTATTATAATAATTTTAATGCTTTTTATTTTTTTATAAACAAATTATTATTTGCTTCTAAATAAATGTAAAACTTGAAAAAAAAAACATTTTTTCACAAATTTCTCAAATGTATCAAATCAATTTATATAAATTTTATACGGTTTCTGTTAACCATACATTTTATGGATGCGCCAAAATGGAGTCTGCAACAGACATCTCCAGATATTTTTGCTGATAATACTAAAAAAAAAAAACGTGCCGCTTACAACAAAATGCACCGAAATAATGTAGACACAGCAACCTCATCTGCAACTGCCGTATTAATAAATAACCCATCTACCAGAATAGCTATTATTCCGCCAGCCAATATCAATTGTTTTTATTGGGATGTGTTTGAGCACTCGACTCCATATTAGAAACGGTTGTAAGAAAAGATGATCTTATCCCCATTTTTGCAGACGTCCAACAATTGCGTCTTGAAAATACTCGCCTACAGAAAGAATTCCAAAGTGTTAAAAGTAAACTGATATCAGCTGACAAAGCTAGTAGACGTAACAATATTATTTTAAGTGGGCTCACTAGCGAATTTGTGTCACAGCTACTCGACGAATTTAATAAAATGCGTACTAACACCCTGAAGGTCTTCGTCAATGTAGTTGAAGCCCGAAAAATTGCTTCTGGAAAGTAAAGTACTTATTATAATTGATCGTTTAACGAACTCGGTAGTCATTTTATTTTAAAACATGGAAATCAAAAATAAATAAATTAGTGTATCAGAGAGAAAAATACTTATAAAACTGTGGAAAGAAGGAAAAAGCATTCGAAAAATTGACCAAACTATTGGGAGAACATATTCCTCTGTTAAACGAGTAATATATAGTTTCAAAGAAACCGGAATTTTAACATCTGAGCCACAGGCTAGGCGTCAAAAATATTCACAGTTCGGGAAGAGCGTACTGTAATCAATATGGCAATGGTAAATCCTAGAGTTACTTATTCAAAAGTTGTGGGAAATATAAATGAAATGTTAAAAAAAAGTATTTGTGCCGAAACTGCTGTATTTTATGCAAAGGTGGATATCATGGCAGAGTCGCTCGACGAAAGCCGTACATTTCACTTGTGAATAGACGAAAGCGCATTGAGTTTGCACATAAATACATAAATAAGCCTCCGGAGTTTTGGAAACAAATTATATTTTCAGACGAAAGCAATTTTTGTATATTTGGCATAAAAGGCCGTCAAATTGTGTGGCGCAAATCAGGAACTGCGCTTGTGATTACAAAATCTTGTTGGTACAGTCAAACAGGTGGTGGCGGAGTTATGGTGTGGGCTTTTATGGCGGCTGGTGGTGTCGGTCAGCTGAAATTTATTGAATCCACAATGGATAAATGGGAATATTTGAGTATTCTAAACAAAAATTTGAAACAAAGTGCAGAGAATCACCGACGTTTGGGTTCCACCAAGATAATGATCCAAAGCACACATCAGAGATCGTTAGATTATGGCTCTTATACAATGCTCCAAGACAGCTTAAATCCCTCCCCCCTCCCCCCCCCCAAACGCCCGATCTCAATCCTATTGAGCATCTTTGAACGTAGAATTTATGGGCTATGTGTACATCTGCCAAATTAAATGATGTTTGTTTTCATTTTATGTACCTTGTGCAATTATAATTATAATGTTGAGCTCAGTTTAATTTGGTTGCCTCAATTAAAATATGTTAGTATTTGCTATAAGGACTTTAATTAGTAAACGGAAATAATTATGCTGCTGTTGAGAACAATTGTGTTTATATGATAGTTATAAAGGAAAATCTATTGTCTGTTTAAATATTAAATAAGTACAATAAAAATTAATTTTACCTTAATAAAGTTTACTGGTTGTAATCGCAATCCCACCAGTATTTTTCTGTGTATTTGTGATTGATGTTTTCGTCCTGATTCGCTCTACACTTTTATATGGATTTGGATGTTTGTTGGTTTGGATATCACCAAACGTGTGTGAATAAAAACAAACAAAAAAAGAAAGCAATACGTTTCTTAATTTATATAATCAAAATATATTGTTGCAGATACATACTTATCTATAACAATATGTATTTAAATATCTATGTATGTTGGTGTTGAAAATTTAAATCTTTTATGGAAACATTTAATATAATTAAATTAAGCTTTTTATGTGATAATATCAATATATTATTTCCCTCACCACTACTTACTACTCGAGTAGTATTTATGAACGAGTACAAACATTTTAGAAAACATCGATGTTGTTTATATAAGAAGAGAGTGAATGAACAGAACAGCACAGTATAGAATAGAATATTATCTAAAAAATACAAAATAAAAGAAATAATAAAAAAAAAAAGAAAAATACGAGAGAAATACTTATGTGATTTATGTAAAAGGGAAATTGTAGACTATGAGGCGCAGCATGAGTTCCCTCAATGTCTGACATGAAAATTAGAGTGTTGAAGATTTTTTTAAATAAACTTATTTCTGGTCATGTTAAATATGGGATAATTTATGAATGAACATAAACTTTTACCCCAAAATGATGGCTTGTTTTAAATGAAATAAAAGTTGGTTAATGTTTTCATAAAATACAAAAACTTCATACATACTTACATACAGAGATATTTAGATATTTAGATTTTTGTTTTCTTTTTTTTTTTTAATTTTTTTTCCTGTTTTTTGTTAGTTGGTAAAAAACACAAATTTTTTGTTAAATACAAAAATATTTTTCACAATCTAAATCGTGAACAGATCAGATCGTTCAAGTATGATATCTTTTTTATAAAGGTGATCTTGACGATTTGACATCCATTTTCTACAATATTATCAAATCTTATTTTTTCATATCGGTTCCTTTGGAAGTCAGAAAAGATTCTGACATATGTCCTCGATGGTTTACAAAGGAGTTAAGGAAGCTTATGGCGTTGTCCTTTCTGAAAAAAAATTTTGTCTGCTTACTGGCAAATGTTTGAAAAAGTTCATAACGGATGCTATATTTATATGGGGACTAGGCGAAAAAGGGACCAATCTTGACCCTATTTGGTAAGGTCAACCAAGTTTGAGAAAAATCAGTGCAGTACAAAAAAAAAATAAAAAACTAGCCAAAAATTAGAATCTGCAGACAAGCCACTCGGCTTCGCGGAACTAGGCTTAAAAAAAAAAAAAAAAAAAAAAAAAAATATTTTTGTTTTTTGATAGATTTAGGTGAAGATCGGGAATTACCTTCATATGAGGGCTATGACTAAAACTACTGATAAATGGATGTAAAAAACATATACAAACCTAATTTTACCAGATTCTATACAATAATAGGATGTTATGTACTAAATTTCATCAAAATATATTCATATTTGCGACCTGTAGTTTGCTTACAAGCTATGCATGAACACACAGACGGACGGACGTCGCTAAATCGGCTCAGAAAGTGATTCTGAGTCTATCGGTATAATAAAGGATGCGTCTAGGTCAAATATTTTTGGTAGTTACAAACATCAGCACAAAGTCATTTTACCCTGACAACATAGTGGTATAGGGTATAGCAAGGTGGCACTAGAGAACAATCACATATCTGGCTCAAAAAGACAACAAGTAGAATTTAAAGATGAGCTGACAAAAATTTGTTTATTAGGTGGCTCAATCGAACCAGAAATGCATTAAAGTTGAGCAGAGTGCTAATAGAAAAGTAGAATACACAAAGCTAAAGAAAACAAGTAAGAAAATTATAGTCGGTCTAGCCCGACTACACGATACCCTATACCATGGTTTAGAGACCCTATCTCTTCGGTCCAACCAATTGGATATAGAAATTAAGCATAAACCAAATTTGAGTGCCATTGTTGCTAATTTTGTTGGCTGCAGATGTGGAAAAGTTCATATCGGGTGCTATATTTATATGAGGACTGAACCGATCCAGACCATATTTGGTAAAGTCACTTAAATTTTGAAAAAATATATACAAACCAAATTTGAGAAAAATCTGTGCAATTTTTTTGTTTTTTGATGGAGTTAAGTGAAGATCGGGAAGCGGCTCTATATGGGACGTATGACTAAGAATTGTCCTATAGGATTATTTTTCGACTACTGATTAATGGATATAATAAACACATACAAACCCAATTTGGCTGAGATCTATATGATAATTTGGATCTGATGGCAGTTTATGTCGATTTCATAGGGGTCATTTGTATGGGGACTAGGTCTGAACATGGACCGAATTTCACCAATTTCAACAGCGTTTATCCTATAGCCGGTGAAAGCTTATATACTAAATTTCATCAAAATATATTCATATTTGCGATCTGTAGTTGGATAACAAGTTTTACATGGACACACAGACGGACGGACTGACATCGTTAAATCGACTCAGAAAGTGATTCTGAGTCGATCGGTATAATAAATGATGGGTCTAGGTCAAATGTTTTTGCTAGTTACAAACAGCAGCACAAAGTCATTATACCCTAACCACAAAGTGGTATAGGGTATAAATAGAGTTCAGGAGACGTTGCACAGTGGCGCCATTTGAGTTTTGTCGTTGCAAAAATCATATCTTTTGAACCGAATAACATAATTGAACAGTTTAAACAGCATATGATAGATAACTGTTCAGCCTATGAGCGTTTGGAAAGGGTGCTACGCTTTGTAGGGGCCTACTTATGGGTTATCAAAGTTAAAATTTTTAGAAAAATCAATTTTATGGTAACTAAAAAAATATTTTCATATTTTTAGATTGTTTTTATTTTTTTTTTCCTTAGGGTTTTATGTTTTAAATTATTACCCAACAAATTAAAAAAAAATTACTTCTTTTTTAAATTAATTTTTTAAATTTTCTGTATAATATTCATCACAATTCGTAAGAGAAGGTATATCTAAAAGACTAATCATTTCTAAACTATAATTATTTTCTAACTCTATTCGTGACATCACATGCCGCAGGGAAGAAATAAGTGGATCGGAAGATGCTGCCAACATGTTGAAGAGGTCCTCATTTTCCCTTACCCTTGATGCTTTGAATATGTTCTGCAATCTATATTTTTTATAAAATTTGTTAAGAGACTCCTGTGCTTCTTCAGAAAGCTCTCCAATTGGCAAAGACTGGTACTCAATTATATCTTTGCCATGCGCCAACATTTTATGGACGGTCGGGGTCAATTCTTCTGTGGATACATTTCTGCTAAAAGAGATGCAGTTTTCGATGCATATTCTCCATATTTTGTAGAATTGACATTTTCTATGCAGTTTAAAACATTCAAGATCGTTCCCAATCTTTTCACGATTTGATTGTCAATTCCAGTGACTCTAGTTACTGCCTCATCATTTTCAAAAAATCTCCTAGAAGTGTTTCCATCGTTTGAGTTACCGTATCCGTGCTTGGGACAGTCTACTTTTAGTCCAACTTGTTTAAAAAAAGCATCCTGCATTTGCTTCTTTCTGATCTTTTCCTTATCCTTTATTGATGTATTTTCATCGAAATTTTCCTCCTCTTGTGGTACGGTATACGCCAGTTTTAGCAAGAACTCCATACACCTTATCCTTGCGTGCAATGGTGACATTCCATATTCATAATTCTCCTCGTTTGTAGAATCGTTCAAATTACCAAAGTTCTTCTGACTCTTTTTGCAAATCGGGCATGACAATGTTGAGGTTGTTCCTGTCAGTTCGTTTACGACTTTTCCGTCAACCATGGTCAGGTGGAACTCGTAATTGCAATCAATATATTTTCCTTCTCCAATTTGCAGCTTTGTAGGCTTAATCTTGCTTATTTGTTCTTCAATGTCCTTCACGGTGGTCCTTATGAGTTCTGCCGATTCCCTTGCAAACTGAAACATTATTGGTCGGCAATAATGCACTGATGACGGACGTGGTTTTTTCCAGTGTAGGGAAACATCAGATTTTAGCCGCAAGGGAACAACAGATGCCATAAACATATTTCCGTTCGATATTGTAGCGTCATCAGAAGATATCCTTTGCTTATAAATGCTTTGTCCGGATGATCCATCGCAGCCCCATTTGCTGATCAATGTCAGTTTCTCAGGAAGAGTTTTCACCTCATTTTCAGGAAGACTCTCTAACAACCGTTTTGCTGTATGGCCCATGAGATCCTGCAGATTGGCTTTCACAGAGACTTCCGTAAACTACGTATGCAGTGGTCGTGAATTTATTTTGGCTTGCGTAATATGCTTGTATCCTGGTAAAACGTCAGCCCCATGTCGCATCAAGGATGCCCGTAGTATCTCATATTTTTCTTTGGAAAGTTGTAAGTCCATAAACAAGGCCAAGGCTTCTTCGGAACCATACTTTTTAATGTGTGCGTTTGTGGGCGTGGGAATGCTTTCCTTAATCCTTTTTAGTCGCAGTGGGCTTGCATCAGCAACAGATTTTGTAATCTGCGACCTAACTCTTTCACTATCCTTTGTATATTTAATAGACAGCGCGTCCGATAAATGCTTCGTGGTCAAGTCATTGGTGGAATCGGCAAGTTTCCTCTTTCTTGTGAAAATTGAACACTCCTCAATACTTTTTTTTGGCCTTCCTTTTGCTCCTCTGGTTGATGTGGTGGGTTTATCTACTGCCAATATATCCAGGATGGTGTCTTTATTAAGGCAGTCCTCGTATTTGGAGTTGAAGTTCCGAATGGTTCGATTAGATTTCACCCAGTTTGCCTTAATATTTGCATATATCAGATAAAAATTATTTTTTATAATTTCGCTTCTCTCAATATTTCCGTATAAGCTATCAGGTTCTTCTAAAGCAGCTTCCGTAAAAAACTTTGGTGTGGTTGACTTTCTAAACAGTTCAAATAATTTTAAATTGTTTAACGCCATGGTTTCAGTACTTGTTGCGCCAACTTTCAGTCGTAGACTAATCCAGGCATTATGCTTATTTTGCAATATATAGGCTTATGCTACCATGCCTAAAAATTTACCTGTTCCCTGCATACATATGGATTTAGGCTGAATTATGCAATTTTGATATTATGCTCGTGTCTAAATAAGATTTGTGCCTACCTGAAGGGACCATAAGTCAATATTGTTCTTGACCATTTGTACTCCAAAGTAATTTTTAAGTGAGGTGCGTACCTGCGAATTTCAATGAGTAGTTTTTTGTGCATCCTGTGTCTGTAACAGAATATTGGGAGTAGACTTTGGCAGAGGCTCGCAGGTAGACAACCGACTTAAAATGCAATTTTCAAACTATTAGATCAAACTACTGTCAGTCAAAACATGTAAGGGATGCACGCCATACAATTTCTGCAACCATGTTTTTTAACCTTTTTTTACCTCTAGAAGCCAAACGGGCACGTACGGGCAGATAAAGTCTTTTGAATTATGTAAAGAAGTAATCAAAGAACATGTTTTGCAAATATGGCAAATATAGAAAAATATAAATTTTTTTATTTTCCGTCAAAGTTGAAAAATAGTGAAAAAACGGATAGTTTTTAAATAGTGATTTACCAGGAGAAACACAAAGCAAACAGTTAATTTTTTTTTTATCATTATACATTTAATAAATACATCAATCAATACAAACAAAAAATAAGGCGATTCGTTACCTATTTTTCGTGATATTACACCTGTAATCGCAACAAATTGACTAAAAATTGTGTGTTTTTTTCAAAACCGAAAGTCGGTCAACTTTGAACGCTTATATCTTCTAAACTAAAAATGTGATATTATTAAGAGTAGCATATTTGAAATCGTTGAAAAGTTTCCTACAACATGGGTTTATTCAAAACTTCGTCGGCGCACATGAAAATTTTGATTTTTGCAACATCGTTTGCTCTACGGGCGCCACTATGCGTTGTTAGAAATTGCAGATAAAAAATGACGAAGCTAAAGAAAGACGCCATAAAGGAAAAATTAATGTTGCGGATGCAATGCTGTCCAGTCTTAAACAGCTATTGGACAAAAAAAGAAAATAACTTAACATACGTTTATACGTATTTTTTTAAACTCTTTCTTTTAACTCATACTCTCTGTCTGTCTGTCGTGGGGCTACCCCATTCCCCCTTGTCCAATTGATCTGAAACTTAGCCAATAGTCTTGTTGTGACTACAGATTAATTTTGGGGTAGTCACGCACAGTCACACATAGTCACGGAGAGATTAAAACCGCACTTCCCCTCATCCAATCAATCTGAAACTTGGTTCATAGACTTATTGTTACCAAAGATTAATATTAAAATTGTCACGCAAAGTCACGCAGAGTCACGGAGAGATTCAAAACTGATTAGGTTTAAAACCCAAATGAAATGTTTTAGTTCTTTTCCATATCTGTTTTATTCGATGCATTTTGTAGGCTGCTCTTCTTCTTCTTCTACGTTTAGTTTTTCTTATTATTTCTGGGTTAAATAAACAAATACATAATCGATGTTCATTTATTCGTTCATACCATTCATGCCACGCTGCCTGCCATCGATTGAAATTTATCACATTTGTTAAAAAATAAATCGACAAATGTGCAGTTTTCTTCTTCATTCTTCGCTACGAATTATTGATAGCTACATACATACATACATTGTATTCCAATGTAAGTCGAATGTATTGTTATTGTTACTGTTGCTGTTGCCGTTGCTGTTAATGCCACCTTTTGTTTACATTACCGATGTTCAATACAAAAATATCTAATCTATTATTTGTTAATGATCATTTTATATATTTTGAAAACAAAAAAAAAGAAAAAAAACACTGTTATATTCTTCAATTCTAGTAGACACATTAACGCCAATTGTTTTATATATTTTATATTATATGAGTTTGTTCCAATATTGGCCCGCTTTCCATTTTCATTCATTCTAAACTTTTCATCACATTATTCAGTGATTTGTTTTCATAGATCGTTGATCACCGACTATAAATTGTGAATTGGTAGAAGATTTATTATGGCCAATCTTAGTCGGAATTTTAGCTACAGTATTTACTAGAAAATAATACAGAACAAGCAAATTGGAAAATCATGAAAGCATTTAACAGGAGCTTCTTGAAAGGGTTCCCAAAAGGATAAGTTCACGATGAAAAAAGGCCCCACAATTAAAAAAGGTCTCAAAAGAAATGAACAAATGGGCGGTATGAAACAAAGCCCCAGGAAATAAGGCCCTAAAACGAAAGTGAAATAAGGCCCCAATAATGGGGCATTATTTCGTAATGAAACAATGCCCCAATATTAGAAATGAAAAAAAGCCGTAACGAAATGAAATAAAATCGCAAAAAAATGAAATAACGCCCCATTTTTGGGGTGTTATATCATAATGAAAGAACACCCCATTTGCTGAAATGAAATAAGACCCCATTTTAAAATCTACTGCCGAATCTGTAAGTTAAATAATAAAATAACAAATTAGTTTATATATCCTTTATTGAAAATAACTTCGAGTTAAGTAATAAAATAAAAAATTATTTCATATTTCTTCAACTGAAAATAATTCGCGCGAATTTTTACTTTCAACCGATTTACACTCAAAAAAATTTTTTCACCATAAAACTCTAAACTCGTTAATTTTTAATTGCTGGAGTAGTGAATGTATTTTTTATTTTTAAAGTACTATTTTTATATAATAAAATTATCTAAGTATTTAAATACTGACCAGTAGCGCGTCCTGATTTCGTTATTTTTTCCAATTTGAAAATGCTTGGGGATTTAGTAGCCTTTTACAGGAAAACTAGCAAACAAATTTTTGGACAAAAATCCAGATGGCTACCGGATCCTAAAGATTGCAATCCTAGTGCATTTTGAAAAAAAAAATACTTTTGATTTTCAAAAAATTAACTGCAAAAGTAGCGTAATACAGAGTACATTCCGGTAAATATATTTATAAAATTTCCGTAGAGCAATTTTAGTGCAGCTTTGCATCTTAAATATGGAAAGTGAGTATATATTTTTTTTCTTTCTTTCTTTCAAGCTAAATTAGTCTCAAAAGCTAAAAAAAAATAATTCGGGACACGCTACTGATCAGCAAATGCTTTTGCAATACGTACAGTAATTGTAACGGTATTTAACATGAATTCTTAAAGAATGTTGATTTTAGAGAAAATGAAATAGAACCCCAAAAATAATGTTGGGATATTATTTCATTTTTTGAAAATGGGGCTTTATTTCATTATGAAATAAAACCCCAATAAAAGGAATGAAATAAAGCCCCCAAAAAGGAAATAACACCCCAAATATCGTTGTTGTTGCGTTGTTAACAATTTTTTGGGGCCATATTTCATTTTCGTTTTGGGGCCTTATTTCCTGGGGCTTTATTTCATACAGCCGAACAAATGCCCAAATTTTTCAAAAAACTAAATAAAAAATGAACTTATATCCCAAATTCACTCTTCAACATTTTTGCACCACCACCACCACCACCACCACATATTTTCTAATCATTTAATGAATTTTTTGTCAAAAACGAAAATTTCGCATACAGATTGCACTCTCTCTGTATGAATATTTTTTGTCGTTCTGCGCAATAAACGCATTTAAGAGTCTGTATTTGCATAGCCATTTCATGCGTTTTGCTTATCCATCATATCCGCAAATGCAAAAATATCGGAATGACCTGCGAAAATATATGTGTGCTTTCCTCCGGTGATTGCAAATAAGTTAACGATAACTGAGCAGCACGGGTTGGCTGCCAAACCCGTGCAGAAGCGGCGCGCGGACGCGGACGCGGAAGTGACGTAAAATAACCCAAAACGGGTTTCGTGTAGCTTACTTTTTTGCAGATGGATGATGTTTGCTGTTGCTTCTTGTAAAGAAAATGAATTTAGGCCCCAAACTTACCAATTAAAAATGAACAAATGCCCCAAAATAAGTACTCAGCGCCATAAAAGCTTCAATCGGCCATAAGGCAAATTCGTGAAATGGTAAAAATCCAAATTATCATATAGATCTCGGTCAAATAGTTTGGTTTATGTATATTTATTAGCAACATTAATCAGTAATCTAAAAATAAAATCTATTGGGCATAGCCCCCATATAAATCTGATTCCCTACCTTAACTTCAACCTATCAAAAGGCAAAAATATTCCACGATTTTTTCTCAAACTTTGGTTTGTATACGAGTATGTTTTTGGCAAAAATAAGTGACTTTACCAAATATGGTCAGGATCGATCCATTTTTCTAGCTAGGGCCTATATAAATAAAATTAATAACAATGCCACTCAAATTTGGTTTATGTTTATTTTCTATATCTAATTAGTTGGACCCAATGATAGCGTCTCTAAACGCATGTATGTAACTTAACGTTTTAATATAAACGTAAAAACAGGAAGTGCCGTAATGTTTGTCTTGTTTTCAGAAGTTTTATGGATTAAAATCCTTTTAAGTATTTGAAATTTCCACTTCACTGTAAACAATTTATAAAAAAATTTAATATTCTGAAAGTGCAGTTGGCAGATGGCGAAGCTGCTGGCGGAAATGCGAGCGTACTGTGGTAAAATGTAAAAAAAAAATTAAATACGAACTAAAATGTGTCAAATATTTTATAAAGTTTGTTAGATTTTGACGTCCTATTTAGACATATTGCAATTAATACTGTAATTAATATGTAATTTTTGAATTTGTTTTCAATGGTGCGGGGTAGAGCAGAAGAAAGCATATTTTTCTAAAAATTCATAATAACACTGTATTCTTAATCGGACCGGTTTCTAGCCTTTCATCCTTCATCAGCGATTTATTGAACATTGTGATAATTGTTATGTTATATTTGAATAGATTTTTTCTATATGAGATTTTTCTACTTAAGTCGGCCGTACTTGCACTTTTTGGTCAAGCGCTTTAACACACTCACCTAAATTTATTATTTATTATTTTAATTAAATTTTTTTATTGTAAAGGAGAGGGATTTTTTTGGATGCAAAGAAATTAAAATTATTTAATATTTTGCATATATTTATATACCCATAAACTTTTTGTAAATCAAGTTTATATAACAATCTTTATTAAAATATTTTTAATTTTTAGCTAAAACTATGGAGAAAAAATCCGAACCTCAGATGTTCCACTTATACTTAATATATTTACTCTCTGCACTGAGTGAGTCTGTAACGCTGTATGCGTTACACTCATTAATAACCATTAGCACTAGCATCGTACTAATGGTTTATGAAGTTGATAAAGCAAAATTCTATCCCATTTTATCCCATAGGTGGCTTTTAAATACCAGTTCGCAATATTATTAGTTTTTAAGAGTACTTATGTATATCGTACTTGCTTCGTTGGACGCTACTGTACTTAGCTGAATTTTAACCGCATTTCAATCGCATAGTTTGAATTTTGTTTATTTTGCATATGTGCGTATTTTAATTGATGCAATATTCGCTCAATATTATATTTTCATTGAAAACATTTTATCGGTCGCTATGTAAACATTAGAAAATTAATTTGAATAAATATAAATTAACGACATATACTTGAGTAGATAAGGTCCGACACTGTGATGCCCTACACAATATGCTAGATTCAATTATTACTAGGTGAGAAATGCTACTCTAACGAAGACAGCCGAAATGAATGGTAATTAAAAAAAAATTCACCAAAAATACATTTATTGTACAATATTAATAATTTTTATATGGCTGTAAGCTACAAGCATACATTGAAATAATCAGTTATTGGCAAGGTCAAATGCCGAGAGTAGTAGTAATAGTAGTATTCTTTATCTTTTCGTTTTAAATTTAACAATATATGTACATAATTATAAATAGGATTAAATTAAGAATATATCTATGTTCGACTTTGACAATATGTCGTCAAGAGACATATTATTTACAATATATAAATCTTTTATTGAGTAATTGGTAACGAGAAATAATATTTAAAGTAAAAATAAAGTGTAATTGTGTTCAGCGATGTACGACCGTTCACAACGACTGATCTCTAACGACTGCCCTTGACACTATATTTCACAAATATAAACTAGTTTTTGTAATATATTGTCCTTGCGTGGACCGATTTTAGTTTCAAATATAATTTTTATATCCTATACCACTATGTGGTCAGTAGAGTAACATTAAAAACAAATGTTTTATTTTTTCCGCTCCCCGCCCAATTTCCAGCAGATTGGGCTTTAAAAATATTATTCGTGCCAAAATTGGTACTATCGGATGAAAACAGGCCAGGCCTCCTCGACTTTTAGCCCTAAAAATGGACTAAAATTAGTACAAAGGTTTTTTTACGCTATAACTTTTAAGCTAATTGCTTTACAAAAATATTTATATAACCATTTTAATGCAGAATCAGATGGCGAACATTTATCTCATATGCAATTTCGAGTTATCTATGCCCATTATGAAGTTTTAAGCGATCAAAATCAAAAAATTTGTTAAAACGTTTTTTCAAACGGCCCTCATATACTTATGGATGAATCTGTTTCAGATTGGTCATCGCAAGATCGTAGGATATTATAAGTACTTTAAGTTGGGAAAAAATTCCAAGAAATCTCCTGTCCGGCTAGTCAGAATTTAAAGGTCAAAGTTCACGATTTTTTTACGTTCAGTTTTTTGCTTTTACAAAATTTGTAGAAAAGAAAATTGCCCACAAATCTTGGTATACATTTTTTTTTGTCTGATTGACTGCTTTTCATATATACAGCAATTTTTCTAAAAGACAGAGTTTTAAGTAATAAATGCATTTTTGATGCTTTTTCCAGATATATTAGAATAATACTAATAGCAAAGTATTGAAAAAGAAATAAGTGTTTGTTGTAACAAAATCACTCAGTTCCACTGAGGTTAGTTCCTTAGCGGGACAGTAGCCCTGTATCACTTTCTGAGTCGACTTAGCGATGTCCATCTGTCCGTCAGTCTTCGTGTCCATGCAAACCTTGTTATCAAACTACAGGTCGCAAATATGGAGATATTTTGATAAACTTTAGTATATAAGCTTCTACCGGCTATAGAATGAACCCTATTGAAATTGGAATGAACCCTATTGATCATCTTCAGACCTAGTCCCCATACAAATCGCACCTATGAGATCGACTTAAATTGTCATAATATCTAAATTATCATAAAGATATCGGTCAAATTGGATCTGTGTATTTTTATTGCATCCATTAATCAGTATTCCAAAAATAAACCCTATAGGACAAGTCTTAGTCGTAGCCCCCATCCTCCCTGTCTTAACTTAAATCTATCAAAAAATAAAAATATTGCACAGATGACTCTCAAATTTGGTTTGTATATTTTTTTACAAAATATCAGTGACTTTACCACATATGGTGAGGATCGGTCCATTTTTCGACCCAGTCCAGAGGTGCCGAAGAAACTTATCTTGTACCATAACATCTATATCTTCGTGGCCTTTGGTGCCACTTGACATAAAAAAAGTATTTTACTCGTATATAAATGCGAACTGCAAAAATATCAAATCTTCAAATATTTTCTTATCGTTGAGCTGAAATTATATTAGTATCCATAAATTTTCGATACAGCATATGGAAAAATGCTTAGTTAACTTACCAGAATGATTAAACTGTTTTCGAAACATAAATATTTTTAATGGATATATAACCTTTGCCATCAACCTGGCGTGGCTGATAGCATCTTCGTTGGAAATTTTATAATTTGGAATTTTCTCTCCAAGAAAGAGTAACCCAAATTTTAGCATTTCAATATAATCTTGTCTAGTACTGTCGACTTTATTCTCGATTTGATCCTTTATGAATTCAGCTATTTTTTTCCGAATTGCAGCTAGAAAATGTTTGTGAATATCATGACCAAGAATACTAGCTTGTAGCTGGGGCCATGTGCTCCGAAAGTTTTCAAATAAACTTATTTTAGTCACTTTAAATGCAGCTCAGGCACGCAGCTCCATATACAACAAATGCCTGTCTAATTTTTGTTCTAAAACTGCACATGCTCCAATTGATGAACAGGTGTTTCTGCTGGTTGTATCGGAACACATGGGCATAACATTACTTTCTAAATTAAAATTTTGGAGTGCTAAATATACAGCGTCATCTTCAATGGCTCCAGTTTGTTTTTTTACTTTTGGCACTCCTAAATCTTTGATATTACCACAGGCAGATAATATGATTGCCAGTCTATTGCACTCTAAACGACTCAAAATTGTTTGCCTGTATTTAACACGTTGCAATCTTAAAATTCAGTTTAAATTTTCAAAGATTTCACATTATAGCCCAAATTGATAGCCATTTGGCCAATGGTTATTGCGGCTCCCGTATTACTCACTTGGGATCTATCCAAGGCTTGTGTAATTCCAGATTCAATAATATTTTCAAAGGGCTTTAACACCTTACTTCTAAAATTTTTGTTTGGAGGCAAATTCACGGATCCATCCGATTCCGAGTCCGTATCAGTGTCGACTTCTATAAAATGTATCTTTACGTTATGCGTGAGTTTGCATTATTCTCAGTTGGTAATTTTATAATATATATTGTTTTTTAATCTTTTTTTAATAAATTTATTACATTGATGTGCGAAGCATAAAGCAGTTTATCTAACGAATTAACAAATTTTGTAAAAGCATTTATTACGTGCGACGTGTATCAAGTAAGATATTTGCAAAAAACTGAAAGAAAAAAAATCGTGAACTATGACCTTTAAATTCTGACTAGGAGATTTCTTAGAATTTTTTCCCAGTTTAAGATACTTATAATATCCTACGATCTTGCGATAACCAATCTGAAATAGATTCATCCATAAGTATACGAGGGCCGTTTGAAAAAAGGTTTTAACACATTTTTGACTTTGATCGCGTAAAACTTCATGATGGGCCATACATAGCTCAAAATTGCATATAAGATAAATGTTCGCCATCTGATAACCATTTGTAAACCATTTAGCTTAAAAGTTATAGCGAAAAAAAACCTTTGTACTAATTTTAGTTCATTTTTTCAGGGCTAAAAGTCGAGGGGGCCTGGCCTGTTTTCATCCGATAGTACCAATTTTGGCACGAATATTATATTTAAAGCCCAATCTACCTGAAAGTGCGCGGAGAGCGGATATTTTAAATTTGTAACTCTGTCATTTTTTAACCGATTTCGAATTTTTAAACAGTATTAATAAGAAACGAACGTGGACGTTCCAAATGTTTATACTTTCAGTAAACTATTTATATAAACCAGCAGAGCCCAGCCCTCGAAATTCGAGTGCAATTTCTAAGAAATTTTATTATTTCATTTAATAAATAGTTTTATATGAGCCCAAAGGTATGTTAATAAGTTTAAGCCAAATCCAAATTCAACACTTTAAAAAAAAAAATTAACTTTCATTATAAATATTTGTTAAACACACAGAAGATACATATATAAACGCTAATCAATTTTAGCCAATTCACAATTAAACACATGGCTTTTGATATTTATAATAAACACACATACAGTATGTGTTTTATGTATGTGTTAGTAGCAATTTTAAATGAGCATTACTGCAAAAAAATGTTCCAGATGGTGCAAATCTGTGACTATGGTGGATAGCTAAAAAGCAACACCTTTCAAATGAGGTATGTTTGGTCAAAATTGGTTTTTAACTAAAATTGTTATGTCGGTCACAAGAAATCGCTTTGCCTATTTTATTTTTTTTTTATTAAAATATATAAATAGTTATTTCCTTTTTCATAAATAATTATTTTAAGAAAACGTAATTTTTGATTACTATTATTTTTCTTTCATAATGGAAATTTTTTGTATTAATTTCGGAATAAAGTAAAAAAAATTGTGACAATGCCAGCGTAAATTAATATGACACCTGGAACATAACCAAACATATACACTAATGAAGCAAATGCTACAAAAACAAAGACCACCGCAAATCAGCAATTACAGCTATGATGCACAAATTACAAAATTATAAATAACAACAATAACAAAAGCAACACAGAAAAGATCATATTATTTCAAGAGCTTTGTACATTTTTATTGTAATATTGAGACCTATGGAATCGATGTGGATTATTTTAAATAACAACCTGCTAGGGATGTCAGAAAAACATCTTCAGTAGAAATGAGCAACCCAGCTAACCTATTTCGGGTGTGATTGTGATATCCACAGTCGGACATACGGACATCGCTATATTAACTCTGCTTGTTCTAATGATCAATAATATGTGTATTTTATGAGGTCGGATTTTTTTTCTAATTATTAAAAACACAATGACGAACTTATATCCATATACTCACAAAATATCAAGTAGAAATGGAAAATAATCAAATAAGTATTAAACATATCAAATTGATATACAAATTTATATAAAAATTTTATATTGTGAAAAGGATACTTGATATTATAATATATAGAGATATTTTCAATAACATAATTTTTTAGTTATTTTTAAACTTTTTCAACTTCTACGAGGGTTTTTTTTCGAATCCTCTTTTAAAACAACTAGAGTCTTAAAGTCGGCGTTTTTCTAAGTAAAACAAGCTGTTTAAATCGGTTACAAAGTTATACCACTTTTTGTAAACAATGAAATAACGTTTTCGATTATATGATTAAACAAAAAGAAATAATTTAAAGTAGGAACTATTTTTTTACTTATGTTTATTTGTTAAAAATGTTTACTCGATCTATTACGTTTGTAAGAGATATCATCAGTTTCACGTTTTAGCGACAAGTAGTGATTCACTGCTTCCACGCCTTACAAATTCGCGAATTAAAAATTTTTAGTTTACAGATATGATTGATAAAATACTTACTTTTACATGAACCATCTAAGAATATCCGTCAATCTTCTGATCGATGTCCGTACCGTATAAAAATTCAAGATCGGTTAAAAAATGACGGAGTTACAAATGTTTTAATGCGCCAGTCCAAAAAAATACTCTTTTCCCCATATCTCGAAAATTTGACGGTATATTGCAAATTTTAAAACCGGTTATACAGGGTGGGCCATTTAAAATTTTAAATTTGAACTACCGATTACTTTTACTTTGAAATGTAAAATGACATTCATTTTTATTTTTGTTTTCAGGTTTATATCTGACGTTTGCCTATACGCTCGAATACAATTGGGAAATATTTAGAACTTACTTCCAATGTAGTGAGTCTTCAAGCAAACTGTAAGAAATTTACGTGAAAAATTTTCGAGGAGGGATTGGCCTTCAGCTCAGTTTGTGCGTCAATTTGAGAAGCGAGTTCATGAAAATGGATCATTATTGGACAAGCCAACCCGAGTAAGTTCTCGTCCAGTGAGTTCAGTCGAAAAATTGCTGCTTTGGCTGAGAATGTCCAAGAACATCCATCAACATTAACTCGTCATCGTTCTCAGAAACTGAACATTTCTCGTACTTCATTGAGAATAATTTTACATAAAGACCTCGGTATAGAGGCTTACAAAGTTCAATTGGTCCAACAACAGCAGCCTCATGATCATCTGATGCGTTTTCGCTTCACCCAATTTTACCGAAAAATTGCATTTTCAGATGAAGCTCATTTTCATCTCGGTGGCAATGTCAATAAACAAAATTGGCGCATATGGCGCTCAGAGAACCCACACGTGACTATTGACAAGCCAATGCATCTACAATGGATCACTCTTTGGTGTTGGATTTTGGGCTGGCGGCATCATTGGGCCAATTTTCATCGAAAATGAGCAAGGAGCCGCCGCAGAGTGGACCATATTTTGAGAAGGCGGTCAAAAATCATTTTTTTTTTGTTACCGATTTTAAAGTTATGCTATTCATTTGAAAGTAAATACTAGTAAACCTCGGGAGCCAAAAAATTGTGACTCTATCTCAACTATATCACTGCGAACAGAATCTTCGAAAATGGGCTTTCTCAGTATTTTGCTAAAATTAAAAATTTCTTTCAAAATTTTTAAATTTATGACTGTAACTTTTTTGATTTAAAAGATTTTGAAGTGAAATAAATTTTGTATAATTTTGTGGCTTCCATACTATTAATGTTAAAAATGTAAAATCACTGAGTCATTCCGAAATTTAAAAAAGGTCCAAATTTTCCGAAAATCTCCTACTTAATAGAGCATAACTCCTGCCAGTCAAAAGCAGTCAGAAAAAAGTTGAATGCTCTCATAGCAAGGCAGAGATGTACAAACGTTACCAAGACTGGTTATTAAAGGAATTTATTTTTGAGAGTTCATCTACAACTGCCAACGAAAGTAGAAAAAAGGTTCGACCCGCAAAATCAATTGACGGATATAGTGAAAGATCTCGAAGGCGCAAGCTGGAGAATATCAAAAAAGGAATTTCTTAAAGAATTATTAAGGATTCATTTTTGCACCAAATTCAACCAACACAAAATAAGAAAAATAAAATTGAAATAATTGAAAAAATAGTAGAAGCGAGTCCAAGGCGCACAAAGAGGATTTTGAAAAGCATTCCTACACCAATTGAAGATAAGAAATTTACGCCAGAAGAAGCGTTCGCCCTATTTTTGGATTTGAAATTGACCAAAAATCAATATAAGGAATTGCGGAAGCGAACCAATGAAAAGAATTGTGGGATTTTTCCAGAGTATCGAGATTTAGTTTCTGCCAAAAAAGAATGCTTACTTTCACAATCTGCTATTAGTGTCACTTCAACATCAGCAGAAATAAAATTGCAAGATCTCCTTGAACATACTGCAGAACGATTGCTAAAAACGCTTGATACTGATCATTTAAAAAAAAAATGGTAATGGCAGCATTGCTTTAATTTCTAAATGGGGATGTGATGAATCCTCTGGTCAAAAACAATACAAGCATTTTAATGCCGAAAATTCATCAGATGCTAATTTATTTATGGTATCTTTCGTTCCATTGCGCTTAACAAAAAGGTATAGCGTCTTTGAGCCGTCAACTAGTAGAGCAACAGAAATTAATATATGGAAAAATGAAATTCCTTCTTCAACAAAGTATTGCAGACCAATAAAATTTGCATTCAAAAAGGAAAACAAAGATGTCATAACTGAAGAAGTTCAAAAAATAAAAGATCAAATTAAGGAACTTCAACCAGTAATATTTAAATTTGATGACCAAGACATTGAAGCACATTTTAAAATGTGTCTCACAGTGATTGATGGAAAAGTTGCACAAGCTTTAACTGGAACAAAGTCAACGTCAAGCTGCATTATATGCCAAAAGACATCAAGTCAATTAAGCCAACCCCCACCAGAAGACGATAGTTTTAAGGAAGCCTACGAATTTGGAATGTCCCCTCTTCATGCTAGAATACGTTTCATGGAGCATGGAGCTTATTCTAATAATTTGGAATTTGGTCCGTTAGGCGAAATATCGAAAATCGACCAACCAAAACAAGGGGAAGGAAACACAAAAGATGGAAATGCTGCAAGGAGATTTTTTTCCGATCCGGAAATTGCAGCATCTATCACAGGTGTAGATCATGAGTTAATAAGACGATTCAAAATCATATTACAAGTTCTAGCATACAGCAGAAAGATAAATGCAAAAAAATTTGGAGAGTACGCCAATAAAACAGCTATACTTTATAATGAAAATGCCATCCACAGTTCATAAAATTTTATACCATGGGGAACAAATAATTCAAAACAATATATTACCAATAGGAGATCTATCTGAAGAAGCGCAAGAAAAAAGGTACAAAGACTACAGATTCTTTCGCGAGCACAACACAAGGAAAATGTCCAGATGTTGTACTAATGAAGTCGTTGTCACTATTTTGTTGTGCACTTCAGATCCATATATGTCTAACATTCGTCGAAAATGGAAAACTACCTCTATTGAATTAGACGAAGAAGCTAAACAACTTCTAGAAGATGAAAATCAAGACTATTTAGAAGAAATTTTTACTAAAATTGGTTGATTTAAAGTACTTTTTCATTACACTAACAATAAGTTACACTTTTTTTTTATATACTTAAAAATTTTTTTTGATTTACAAATTTATATATTTTGTAAATTTACAATAAAAATTGTTATATTTCATAAATTTACCATAAAATTTTGATATAGAAATATTTAAAAAGACAATAAAAAAAAAATTTAACTAAAGCAAAAACATACGAGTTTTTCATTGAAACTTCTGTATCTTGAACCAATATAAGGTAACTTTTACGTTCGCTGCTTAACAAATTATATTTTAACTCGGGATTTTTCAAAAAAAAAAAAACAACCTTTGGCCCTTGTGCACATTAGGACTAAAAAGTTTACGGGGGCCATAGTTTGGCATTTTCTGAAAAAATTAAAAAATTAAAAAATTGTTAAAAAGTATTAGTTGTAAAATTAACTGAAAAAATAAGACATTATATTAAAAAAAAACCTTTTTTTACCTTTTAACACTTCACTTTTGTACTTAAATTCAACTACAAATAAAAATGTATTTTAAACCCTCCGTAACTTTTTTTATTTTCGGTGGAGAATTACGTTTTATAGCCAAACTTAAAGGCTAAAGTCTCACCTACCAAACAAAAAAACCGGATATCAAAATTCCAACCCTATCAAAAGTTATAGATTTTTGACCGCCTTCTCGTCAAATGGTCCACTGTGCGCCGTTACCGTCAATGGTGAGCGTTACCATGCCATGCTCAACGAATTTTTGTTTCCAAAAATTCAAGGGAATGACATGGATGACATTTGGTTTCAACAGGACGGCGCCAGATATCACACGGCCGAAATTGTGATGTCAATTGGCCGCCTCGGCGCTTTGGTTTGAGCCCTTTGGATTATTTTCTGTGGGGAGCCATTTAAGATAAATGTTACACAAACCATTCAGAGACAATTGAAGCACTGAAACATGAAATTGAAGTTGCCATTGAAGAAATTCGAACCGAAAGAATCGAAAATTAACTGAAAAATTGGGTTGATCGGATGAGGTACTGCCGAGCCAGTCGTGGTGGCCATATGATATTGTGTTCCATTCTTAAATGACAAAGTTCAACCTTTGCAATAAAACCAGAAATTTGAAAAAATAATCAGTACTTTTTTTTATAGATAATTCAAATTTAAAATTTTAAATGGCCCACCAACTATTATACACACGGCTAGACCTACAACCTACACTAGGTCATTTGACAAGTTATTAAATTTAATTTTTAGCACCGTGCTATTAATGTGAGTGGTCAGACAAAAATAGGTGGGATAGAACCAATGGGCGTGGCAGCCCGCATATATAAAGTAAATTTCAAATATCATATATCTGGAGCACTGTCATAGTGAGAGCCTTGGGATATTATTGTGAGTAGTTACATTCTAAGGAATAATTTCACAAAGTAAAACTTAATCTAAATAAATCCATTCGTCATACTATAGGCGATTAAAATATCTTCGAAATGGTATCACAACTGAACTTTTAGGTAAATTAGTTTTCAGGACAATCGATTGTGAGTTTGAGGATTTTTCAGTGGTTCAATTTTTTTTATTTCTGAGGAGGTGCGTCCGATCTGTTCACTGATCATGAATAGAAGCTCTCATATTAATATTTAAATATTCGACTTTTTAGTAGAGAGTGTATTCTAAATTTTAAATAGAGTACTCAAAAACAATTTGTTTATTTACCAAAATATTGTCATTATAAAAACTTTGTGGAACTCGTCCCTATCTAATAATTTCGTCCAAACTACAAACAACTTTTAAAAGTCTTTTAGAAATGGATATATTTTGAAATTAACTGATCTGATGAGAGATCATTTCTTTCAAAATTTCGAAGCCACAACAACTCCACTCCAAAGAATTTTTTTTATATCTACGTAAACTAAAAAAAAAAACAGTAGAAGTCATCCTTCATATCTAGGTACTATATATACTTCGCATACATTAGCAAACATAGATACAATAAAAGAAAATCCCAAACTATTACAACAACTGACCCTTAACTGCCAAAAATAATTAACAAAGGAAACCGCCTTAAACTAAACAAAGGAACTCCTGTGGCCTTAACAGTTTTAGTACATTGTCTAATGTTGAAAAAACAAAGACAACCGCATAATAATATTACCGTAAAATGGAAATCTAAAACAAAAGGAAATTGTAAATAGCGAACTAGAAAAACAAAATAAAAATCCTTATTAGAAAAATGAAAACTAAAACATGGTGCTGTTATGTCTGGCAAAAAAATACCAGAGGAGATAAAAAACCCATACTTTCCTATTAAGTAATATTTACCTGCACGTGTACATATTCAAGAATCCATTAAAAAAATATTATTTATTTTAGTAATTGTACGGAGGCAGTCACAATATTTAATCATCGTCATCATCATTAAAGTAAATGTGTAATATTTTAATGGGGAAAAAAATCAGGTAATTTTTATTCATTCAATAAATATTTATTTTAGGGGAAGATTTGTTTATTTGTTAAAGAGTTAAAAGACAACATCAACAAATCAAGAAAACTAATACTTTGCTTGTGCTTTTCTAAAGAAAATAATTAGAATATTTCAGATAAATATTCCTACAGACCTAAATAAGTATAATTATTATTATTATTTTTCTCCAATATACTCACTAAAATATTACTTAAATTTCACTAAAACACCGCCATACTTACGTTTAGAAATATCTGTGGTCGCAAGCATTAACCGCCTAAGTCGAAAATCATGCTTCCGAGGAAAATAACTGTTTATATAAATGTAATGTGGCTTCATTCCGTCTTAGATCAGTATAATTTTACTAATATCTTCTTAACAAACAGTGCTAGAGAAATGGGGTTTTCACTTAAATATAAAGATTTTTTTGGTAGAATATGATAGCATGCATAACTCAAATCGTCGAAAATCATGCTTCCGAGAAAAATAACTGTTTATACAAACTAGCAGATTCCAGCCCTCGAAATTCGAGCGCAAATTCTAAGAAGTTTTATTTTTTCATTAAATAAATACCCTAAAAGTACTAATCAATTATAGCCAATTCACAAATCAACACAAAAAAAAACTCATTTTTATTACACACACATTAACAAATTTAATAAACACACACATAGCATTGTATAATTTTATGTATGTGTTAGTAGCAATTTTAAATGCAATTTACTCAAAATAAAGGAAAAATTTTAAAAATCAGTAAATCTGCAAATCGGCTAAAAACAAATACCTTTCAAATAATATACGTTTGGTCAAAATCGGGATAAAACGGTAGAACAAAACATCAGTCACAAGAAATCGCCTAGCCTATAACTGTTTATATAAATGTAATGGGGCTTCATTACGACTTAGGTGTATGTTTTCATTAATAACTTTTTGACTATCAGTGCCAGAGAAATGGGGATTTCACGTAAAGCGTTGTTAGTAGAATATGATGGCTTATATAACTCAAATCGTTCTTTAGTAGACTTCGACGGTTATCCCTTGTGACCGCAAATATATAAAGATTTTTTGTCAAATGATTTAGCTTACGCTAGAAAAAAATTCAAAGTTATTTAAAAAATAATGTGAGCATCCCATCTCAATAATACGAAGTTATTACGAAATTAACTACTTTATTATTGCACACATAAATATTACTTTAATGTATTTATAATTTACTAGCAGATTCCAGCCCTCGAAATTCGAGCGCAAATTCCAGAAAATTTTTTTGTTCATATATAAAGACAAATCAATCAATCAATTATAGCCAATTCACAAATCAGCACAAAAACAAACTCATTTTTATTACAAACACATTAACGAATTTAATAAACACACACATAGCATTGTATAATTTTATGTATGTGTAGTAGCAACTTTAAATGCAATTTACTGAAAATAAAGGAAAAAATTTAAAAATCTGTAAATCTGCAAAACGGCTAAAAAGAAATACCTTTCAAATAATATGCGTTTGGTCAAAAACGGCATAAAACGGTAGAACAAAACATCGGTCACAAGAAATCGCCTAGCCTATTAATATTATAGATATTTTATTAGATTGATTTTTAACAATTTTAGTACGCTGGTTTTTATTCATTGATTATTTTTTAAATTTCCTAATTTTCCAAACAGTTTAAAGAATATTTTTTTCTGGTTTTTTAAGCTTCACAGTTTCTAAAAAACAAGTAAGGAAATTGAAGTCAGTCTAGAATAACTATACGGTACCCTATACCATGCGTCTCGAGAAAGGGTCTTAGATCTAACGTTTCTGAGGCATAAATTTGATAAAGAAAATAAGTATGACCCAAATTTTTGTTGTATTGTTATTAATATGTATGTGGCCTGCAGAAATGAAAAAGCTCATGCCAGATATTATTATTCTGCTAATTTTAACAAATCATAATTTTTTTTTATAAACTCTCCATCATACCTTACAAAATGAATGACATATTTGGTTTATTCTTTTTTGTTTTTTTCGTGATGCTCTCGGTATGTTGTTTCGCGATTTTTCCAAAAATTCCGATATTTTGTTTTTACATCAATTTTGAAATTTTGAAATAATTCAAAGATTTAAAGATTTATTCTTTAGATTGATTTACTTTCTTTTTTTTTGTGTGAAGATTTATTCTTTACATTTACTTCTAAATGACTTCTCAGACTCAGAAAATTTTTTCCTATAAATTTGGTAAGCGCTTTCCAAAATTGGTTTTTCAAAAATATCGACAACAGCGATAAAAAAGATAAACTTATGGTGTGAAAGTCGTCTTGATACGTCCATTATTTTAGGTACCAGCATTTTCAAATATGAAGATATATGTATGTACAAATGAATCATTGTTCGGAACTAAATATTTAGTTAAAGGGAATTCAGTCAGTACTCGTGCTTTAAATCTCCTAGAACTGAAATGTTTAACCCTCAATTGTGTGTTGCAAACACTACTCTTCTATGCATAGGCGTATTACTAAATACTTGTAGTTCCCTATATTATGGCTTATTTTTATCCTGGACCAAAAATATCGATATGTACTTGTAAACACAATATGTTGCTGTTTTCTTTGTAACATTAGGCAAATATTTAGTTTTAAGATCCAATTTGATTAGTTTGTTTTTGTTTCAGTATAATGAATGTTTGCCTGAACATAAATGGGAAAATTATATTTAAATGTTATTCTGTTACATGCCGTAACATATTTACACATTCAGTTTGGCATTGATACACAAACGTTTATTTGGTTTGAATGGTTATGATATTGTTATTGTTATTCCGCGACATCTACTCTGCCTATTTGTATGCTGATGTGTATGTAAATTTTGTATGATACATATGGATGAAACTTTATGTTAATGTTATTTTAGCTGTTACAACTGACCGACCATAAGTGAACATTCGAAATTTTTTTTTTTTAATATGTGTATATATTTATTGAAAATTGAAAATTTGTTGTATAAAAGAAAATTACAGTTTTTCGATTTAGTCGAACATACTAAAAACATTTGCAAGCAGATTTTCGTATGCTTTAATACCCTTAACCACAATGTGTTCAGGACATAATGAGTTTGTGTGCTGAGGTGTGTTTGTTACAAATAATATTCTGGACCTCGAACCATATTAAATTATATAGATCAATTTAGAATTACTTTCTAAGCATTTATTAGCTCAAGGGTGACTCCATTAAAGTTGGTGAATGTACAACTTGCTATTATGTAATTGTTTCCATGAGTTCGAATTCAATTGTCGTAAGATCGAGCTTATTACTGCTTAACTCCATATACTAGGAATACAATATTAGCAAGTAAAAAAATTATAGTCGATCTAGACCGAATATACGATACCCTATACCATGGTTTAGAGACCCTATCTCTTCGGTCCAATTAATTGGATATAGAAAATAAGAATAAACCAAATTTGAGAGGCATTGTTATTAATTTTTTTGGCTGCAGATATGAAAAAGTTGATATAGGATGCTATATTTATATGGGGACTAGTGCGGAAAACGGACTGATCATGACCATATTTGGTAAAGTCACTTATATTTTTAAAGAATATATACAAACCAAATTCGAGAAAAATCTGTGCAATATTTTTGGATTTTTATAGATTTAAATGAAAATCGGGAAGCAACTCTATGTGGCGCCTATGACTAAGAATTGTCCTAAAGGGAATTTATTTCGACTACTGATTAATGGATATAATTAACAATTTGACTGAGATCTATATGAAAATTTGGATCTTATGGCAATTAATGTCGGTTTCATAGGGGTCATTTGTATGGGGACTAGGTCTAAACATGGACCGAA
Organism: Cordilura impudica; assembly: GCA_963682025.1. Taxonomy (NCBI): domain Eukaryota; kingdom Metazoa; phylum Arthropoda; class Insecta; order Diptera; family Scathophagidae; genus Cordilura; species Cordilura impudica. The sequence continues at coordinate 61,028,442 of OY821519.1, forward strand.
TTTCACCAATTTCAACAGCGTTCATCCTATGACCGTTACAAGCTTATATATCACATTTTATCAAAATATATTCGTATTTGCGACCTGTAGTTTGATTACAAAGTTTACATGGACACACAGACGGACAGACGGACGGACGGACGGACGGACATCGCTAAATCGACTCACAAAGTGATTCTGAGTCGATCCGTATAATAAAAGATGGGGCAAGGTCAAGTATTTTTGATAGTTACAAACAGCAGCACAAAGTCATTATATCCAAACCACATATTGGAATAGGGTATAAAAATGTAGTGCTCGGCATAGTCCCCATATTCACATAAATAAAAAAAAAAATGCTTCAAACATACGAATTATATTAATTTCAATTAAATTTGCTATAACCATAATCGAACCATTTTTTAACTTAATCCCCTAGTTACTCTGTAAAGCCGTCTGATTAATATTTAATTTAACTAGCAGATGCCAGCCCTCGAAATTCGAGTGCAAATTCTAGGAAATTTTATTTTTTCATTAAATAAAGACCCTAAATTATCATTTTTAATTGTATGTATGTGTTGTATAATTGTATGTATGTGTTACTAGCAACTTTAAATGCAATTTACTCAAAATAAAAGAAAAAATTTAAAAATTTGTAAATCTGCAAAACGGCTAAAAAGAAATACCTTTCAAATAATATACGCTTGGTCAAAAACGGTATAAAACGGTAGAACAAAACATCGGTCACAAGAAATCGCCTAGCCTATTAATATTATAGATATAAAAATAATATAACTCATACGTCTAAGTATTAGTAAATATCATAACACATAAATTTTATTTGCCGCATACTTTTTTTAAAATTGATTTTCTTAAAAAAGTGCTCTTCCTTAAAAAATCGAATGTTATTAAAAAGTGAATTCTCTTAAAAAATTTAATATTTTTGAAAAAGGTATATTTTTAAAAAAGTTTATTTTTTGTAATTTGCCTGTCTTTAAAAAGAGCTTTTTCTTAAAAACAAATTTATATTCCTTTAATAGTGCCATTTTTAAAAATGTCCCTCAGCTTTCTCTTTAAAAGCGCATACTGTTAGGTAAAAAGAATTATTTTCTGGAAAAAGTGCTTATTCTTAAAAAACTGGAGTGTTTAAAAATTTGCCTTATCTTAAAAATGTGCCTCCTCCTATAAGATTGTCCTTTCATGAAAAATTACTTTTCTTGCAAAAAAAAAAAGTACAAATTCTTAAAAAAGTACCTTTGTTTAAAAAATATCCTTTCTAAAAAAGAAAATTTTCTTCCGAAAAAAAGTTTGTCCTTAAAAAGTACCTTTTATTAAAAAACACTTTTCTTAAAAAGTTACCTTTTCCTAGAAAATAATATTTTCCTATCATAGTACCTTTATTTAAAAAATATAATTTTCTAAAATGTACTTCTTTTTCAAAAAGTTAACTTCCTAAAAAATTACTTTTTCTTAAAGAAGGAAAAAAACTTATTAGTAAAATACGTTTTCTTAAAAAACATATTTTCTTCAAAAAGTACCTTTTTTAAAAAAGTACATTCTCCCTAAAAAAATCGATTTTCCTAAAAAGTACTTTTTCTTAAAAAATCGCCTTTTTTAAAAAAGTAACTTATGGAAAAAAAATATTTCTTAAAAATTGCATCTTTTCTTAAAAAATTGCACTTGCTTGAAAAATTTCCTCCATTAAAAAAGGACATTTTTTTAAAAAATATCCTTCGCAAAAAAGTACATTTTCTAAAAAAGTACATTTTCTTAAAAAACTCTTTCTTAAAAAAAATACTTTGCCTAACGCAGCACTTTTTCTTGAAACAATTGTTTTTCTTAAAATGTACCTTTTCTCAAAAAAGCGCCTTTTCACAAACAAGTTATTTTTTAAAAAGTAGCTTTTCCCCCAAAAAAGATAGTTATCATAAAACATTACCCTCTCTTAAAAATTCCAATTCGTTATAGAAGAAGATTTTCTTCAAAAAGTACCTTTATTTAAAAAACATACTTTTCTTAAAAAGTACTTCTTCTCCAAAAAGTAAATTTTCCTAAAAAATTATTTTTTTTCCCAAGGCCCTTGCTAAAAAAAGTACATATTATTAAACTAACTTCTCTTAAAAAAACATATTTTCTTTAAGTACGTTTTTTTAAAGTAAATTTTCCTAAAAATGTGTATTTTATTAAAAAAATCACACAAATCTTAAAAAATCACCCATTTTTAAAATACCTTGTTAAGAAAAGTATATCTTAAAAACTATCATCTTTTTTTAAAAAAGTACATTTTCTTAAAAAGTTTTTTCTCCTTATAAAGAATGGCCCAGATATAATCTGAACGCACAAAAGTAGTTATAACTTTGTAAATAAGACAAATTTTTAAAAATTTTATACACCAAATTAAAGGAAATTTATTCAGCTTTAAGGAAAATCATAAAAATAATTTAATTTTCTTCGTTACGAATAAAAGAACGGACATGTTTGTTGATGCTCCCCATTAATTTTTGCACATCCTTCGGCTATACTTTTTTAGCACTCTGGTTCCATTTTTGTAACACTACAACTTAATTTTTTGCTTCTTTATTACTCTTCTCAATTTATTTTTTACATTTGCCCAATATCTTTCGATTGGTCGAAATTGTGGGCAGTTTGGAGGATTCATGTGTTTGGGTATTAGATCTACCCCTTTGTCTTTATACCACTTTTTGGCTAATTTCGAATAATGACATGTTGCTAGATCAGGCCAAAATTTGACGGAATTGTTGTGCTTTTTAATCAGTGGTAATACTCTTTTTTGGAGACATTCCTTTATGTGTAATTCAGACGTCATTTTTGATGATGTCACAAAAGCAGCACTCTTCAACCCACAACTACAAATCGCTTGCCATATGAATTTTTTTGCCATATTTATCCAACTTGGTATACTTATATTTAGCGCTGACATTTCCACGTTCCTTTGCAATATAAAATTTGTTTCCAGGTAACTGCTTAAAATCGCATTTTACGTAGGTTTCATCATCCATCATAATGCAACCTTTAAACTTCGTTAAAATATTGGTATACAACAGACGAGCACGTGTTTTGGCAACAGATTCTTCTTTTTCTGTCCGGGTTGAGTATTTAATTGCTCGGTAAGCCTTCAATCCATTACGTATACGTATTCGCTGGACATTGCTTTTGCTTATTTTACATTTTTTGGCTCTATCGCGGTCAGACATTCCAGGATTTTTTTTGCACTGATGCTAATACCTTTCTCTCCAAAGTTGAGTTCCTAACCTTACTTTTTTCCTCGTGTCTTGGTTTCCTATTTATACTTAATGTAGCATTATACCGATATAAAACACTACACACTGTAGATTTAGGAATCTTAAGTATTTTAGAAATTTTCGAACCACTGAATGTTGGATTTTCTAAGAAAGTGTGCAAAGTTTCTTCACGTCTTTTTTGTTCCATGGCGTCTGTACGAAATACTATTCGAATGACAGACTTGAAAATTATGTCCAATAACGGTATATGTTTTGTCAACAACATATGTAAATGGTTTAAAATTTCATACACTGGGGGCGCTGTAACAACGTTATGAATGCGTCCAGATTACAACTGGGCAATTCTTTATATTTTCTTAAAAAATTTTCTTTCTTAAAACAATACTTCCACTAACACAATACCTTTTCTTAAAAAAATTATTCTTCTCAAAAAGTACATTTTCTTAAAAAAGTACCTCTTCTTATAAAAAACGCTTTTTCTCAAAAAATTACTGTTTTTAAAGTATTTTTTTTTCTTCCTAAAAAAAGATAATTTTCTTAAAAAATTACCTTTTCTTAGAATTGCAAGAGTACCTTTTCCTACAAAAGTACGTTTTCTGATTTAAGGATATTTTCTAAATACAGTACCTTTTCTTAAAAGTGTCCTTTCTTTTCCTTTTCCCAAATAAGTGAATTTTCTTAAAAAAAGTACCTTCTCTTACAATGGTACCTTTTCATTAAAAATGTTTTTTTTAAATGACCTTCTCTTAAAAAGTGAACTTTCTTAAAAAAAAATAAGTTTTCTTAAAAAAGTGTATTTCCTTAAGAAATTAAATTTTCTTAAAAACGTAATTGTTCCTAAAAAAGTACTTTATCTTAAAAAGTACCTCTTCTTAAAAAAGTAACTTTTCTGATAACAGCAATTTTTGTTAAAAATATATTATTTCTTATAAGAATTGCCCTTTCTTAAAAAAGTACTTTTTCGTTAATAACAACATTTTCTCAAAGAATTTATATTTTTCGAAAAAGGTCCTTTTCTTTAAAAGTACCTTTTCTTATAAAACTATTTCCTCTTTAAGAGGTACCTGTTCTTAGAAAATTACCTTTTCCTGAAAAACTGAATTTAGTTATTATAATTTTTCTTAAAAAAGTGAATTTATTAAAAGATTGTCTTATGTTAAAAAAAGTGAATTGCCTTAAAAAAGAACCGTTTCTGAAAAAAGCATATTGTCTTAGAAAAGTTCATATCCTTTTAAAAGTATGTTTTCTTAAAAAAGTACATTTAATTATATGTGCACCTCTCTTAAAAAGTATATTTTTTTAAAAGTAAATTTTCTTTAAAAAAAATTTCGTTTTCTGTACAAAGTACCTTCTCTTAAAAAAGGATCATAGAAACGAATGTTTTCTTAAAAACGCACCTTTTTTTAAAAAAGTTAATTGTCTTAAAAAGTACACTTTCTTAAAATTGCAAATGTTCTTAAACAATTACATTTTATTTAAAAAAGCTTTTTCTTAAAAAACTACTTTTTCTTAAAAAATACCCATTCTTAAAAAAGTGCATTTCCTTAAGAAAGCACATTTTCTCAAAAAAGTAATTGTTGCTAAAAAAGTACTTTTTCCAAAAAAGTAAAAATATATTATTTATTAAAAAATTATCCGTTCTTAAAAAAGTATTCTTTCTCAAAAAAAAGGTACTACTTTTCTAAAAGAACATTTTCTTAAAAAGTACCTTTTCTTAAAAATCTAGTTTATTTTCTTAAAAAATTGCCTTTTCTGGAAAAATTTAATTTATAATATTTTTTTCTTAAAAAAAAAAGGAATCGTTTCTTAAAAAAGCATATTTTCTTTGAAAAGTATTTTCCTAACAATGAACCTTCTCTTAAAAAATATATTTTCTTGAAAAGCAAATTTTTTTTAAATACGTTTAAATCTTTTAAAACGCACCTTTTCTTTGAAAAAAAGTGAATGCATTAAAAAGTACATTTTCTTACAATTTCAAGTTTTATATAAAAATACCTTATCTCAATAAATACATTTTCTTAAAACAGTACCGTTTCTTAAAAATAACTTTTTCTTAAAAAGGGGAAATTTTCTTAACAAAGTAGCTTTTCTTAAAAAAGTACATTTTCTTAAAAAATAAATTTTCTTAAAAAGGTACCGTCCTAAATAATATTTTTTCTTAAAAAGTACCTTTTCTTAAATAACTTCCATTTCTAATAAAACTAACTAAATACAGGCTGTCCTGAAAAATGTATACACTAGACCAATCACTTGAATTTATTGCAAGAATCTGTTTTCCATGATTCGGGACACATTTATTTCCAACTGTACGTAGCACCTCACATTTTCATCGTAATGAGAATCTTCCAAACAGATGACTTGGACGAGAAATTTCTATAGAATATCCTACCCATTTAAAGACAACGTCAGAAATATTGCGATACTGTAAGAAATTAAATTGATTAAATTGCTTAAGCAATGTATTGACTAGGGAAGTAGAAACTTTGAACAGTAGTGGTTGGAGATAATGTTATACATTTTATGTAGATTCTTTTGCAATTTAAATATTAAGTTAATGTAAATAAAACTTATAATCATTCAAACTGCGTATACAGTTTTTGGGAAGCCCTGTATTTTGATAATAAACTACCAATCAAATCCGATATTAACTTTAACAAAATTCTAATCAAAAAAAACACAGCAACAATATTTAAAATTGTACTCTTATTTTCTGTCCTGAACACTTTCATTTATCAGAGCTTACACTTCTCCGTACTATGAAAGTTAAAGATTCTAAGTGGAAATTTAAACTTGATTATTGGAAGCTCAATTTCATACCGGAATGCTGGGTAAAAACATTATTACACATACACTCAACAATGCAAATTTCACCACATACTTTACTATATCGAACATTTGAAATCTTATATAGAAATCGTTAATTATCAACTCAAATAGTCTTAACGCAAATATCACTGGTGTAATCTTCCTTTTAACAATAGTCGAGAAATTATAAAAAATTTAATAAAAATAACTTCAAATTTTTACTATAATTTCGACAACTGTAAACACTATAAAGCCAATCAATTGCGAATACATCCAACAAAAACTCTTACAAAGCAAAAGGCGAAACGGCAAATTAAAAAAAAAAAATACTACGCTGAATGTACAAATGTAAGTATGTGCCTAATAATGAAATAAATCGCTGAGTATATATGAATGGCTGTAAAGTGATAATGAAAAAGATGATGACTGGCGCCAGTCACAACTACTTTTAAGACTAACGTGTTGACACAGACAGACGTAGAGACATACAATCGTATAGCTAGAGAATGCTAGTCTGAAGGCTGATAAATTGAATTGTCATTTACAATCGAGTTTTTATTAAATTGACAAAGATCAGTTATCAGGTGTAAAGACAAAACGAATTGTTAAAGCATTTTTAACTATCTACGATATTTTTCAAACAGAAACCAAAAAAAGAACAATTCAAAAAAATTTAAATCCCCCAAACAATTATTCTTAACCTCAATTTCAAGAGATTTCTTTTAAATTTTTATGCTAATCCAAAAAAAAAAAAAAAAATTCAAATATTTGCATTACAATTAAGATTTGTATACTGAAAAAATAGATCATGCGTTCAATTGGCGTTTTTACCCTTAACTTCAGACACAACAATCACACTCCCACACACAGAATATATGCTTGTCGCTCGTCGCACTTTTATGCATCAGCACTCAGGTTTCCTTGAGGCTAAACAACGTGCGGTGTGCCTTAACCGTTTAACACAATACACCCGCCCGAACAAAAACCAATTGTTTGTAACTTGCAAATCCATCAATTGTTAAACAAAATTATTTCGTAACTGAATTTGAGTAGTTGGAATTGCTTGTGGGTTGTGGTTCCGCCAGCACGAAATGTATAAGTACACACATGTGAATAAGAGTGAGTACGTATTTTATTTGTGGCATGTGGCATTTAATTTCTTTTATTTTATTTTTTGTTTGCATCTTTATTCAACCATCCAAACGACTTTAAAATTAAAGTCAAAAATGAAACAATAAAAGATTATTGGATTTGTGGATTGTTTGCATATCGGCCGTTGAACATGCATTTCATAAAGTAGAAGAGTTTTTATGGAATATCAATTGTTTTAGTTTTCTTTTTTTTTTTTTGTTATAAAGTAAAATATTATATTATTATAGAGAGACTTATCATTAATGTTTATATTTATAATGTTTAGGATTTAATACTTCAAAGAAATTCAGAACATTTCTAAAATCTATTCTGGATAAAAATATAGCTCAATTCATGAATGAACGGACGCACATTCCGTGTATTGAAGGGGAACGACAAAATACTATCGACCTTTTTCTCACTTTACATCCTGACAAGTATGAAGTGAAAATATTGCACCTCTCGGTAATTCGTATCACTGCACCATTTCCGTATCCTTTTCATACTCTGTACTTCAAAGAGTTTCACTACCAGCTATTAAGCGCTCAGCTTTTATTTACGAAAAGACTTGTTGGGCTGAGCTGAACGATTTCTTCAAGCATTTCAACTGAAAACTTTTCCTAGATAAAATTGTTGATGCTGCTACGAAAATGGTGGAAAAAATAATAGTGCTTGGTATGCGATTATTCATTCCATCAAAGCACATTTCGGTTAAAGCTAATCAAAAATCTTGGTTTAACTTGCAGAGATGCAGTCAGATCCACAGAGGAAGCATTCAGACATTGGCATGAAAATAAAAATTCCGTCACTTAACTGATACGCATTCAAGTGGGAACTGAATGCGCCAAACCGCTAAGGTACGAAAAGTTTCTTTACGATCAGCGTCTTCGCGCTAAAGTTCTTTCTGCTCCTAGGGGCAGTAAGAGCTTTTGGTCATTTCTTAAAAGAGTAAAGAATAATGAATGACCAACTATTTACTGATGCGCTTGACCTTCAGCTGACCTTTTTGCAAAATATCCGTTTTTGCCGGATAGCGCTCAACCACTGCCCGAACTCGAAAGGGTAACTTGTACTATGCCTAAAATATTCTTCCGAGCACTTGCAGTTAAAAAGTTTTTTCGGGTCTCCGGATGATAAACCCTGATTGAATCTTTCCCTCTTTCCGGAAGGTTGTCAATGTCCAGCCAAAGGGCGAGGCTAATAACCCTGAAAACTTCCGTCCAGTTGCAATCTGCTTGCGCTCTCGAAGATGAAGGAGAGCATGATAAATTTCCATCTTGTCAACTAGCTACAGGCCAACTCACTTCTTAATGATCGAGAGTATAGCTTCCGTAGAAATCGTTCTACGAGAGACCTGTTGTTTCTACTTTCTGAACGCTGGAGTCGCTCCATTCACAATTTTGGCGAAACTATAGTGGTTGCTCTTGATATTTCCAAGGCATTTCATCGCATGTGGCACGGTGCATTGATATCAAAGCTTATTGCATTTCGGGTCGGTATGAATTCTCTCGATTTATATCGAGTTTTCTCAGAGACCGCACAATGCGTGTTGTTATTGATGGAGTCTCATCCAAAAAGTTTCAGCTCAATTCAGGGGTAACCCAAGGATCTACTCTTTCTCCTTCCCTTTTCCTTCCCTTTTCTTTCTGAACGACCATCTTGATCAAACTTTCAATTGCAGGCCAAGACTTTTGGAGGTTCGGGGCAAAAGGCGGACAATGAATGACACACTCACTCAAGACTTGTTAACAATCTCCGAGTGGGGTAAAGCGAATAGGGTTGATTTTAATTCGCAGAAAACTTAATGTTGTTTGTTAACTCATAGGGCCATGGACTCAGCAATGTCATCTGTATATATGTGTGATATATATATTGAGGAATCGGATACTCTTGATGTTCTGGGCATGATAATTCAATATGATGTTAGTTAGAATGAGCATATATATGAAGTGTCGAAAGAAGCTTTCAAGGTTCCTGGTTTCCTAAAACGGTGCAAAAATTACTTCACTGGACCGTGTACAAAGGAGGGCGTTGATGCTCATTAATGACAGTAGGCTATCCAACTCTATTGACTCGTTGGAACATCGCCGAAATGTGGGTTGAGTAACACTCTTCTATTGATACTACCATGGAAAATGTTTTTTGAGATTAGCGAACTCATTTCAAGTGAACCAGTTTCAGATCGCCCCAACCGCTTCTCTAGTGGATCACATCCGTTTGTAATCTATTGTCCAATTTACCGCACAAAGCATTGTAGAGAAACTTCGTTTATCAGTCGAACTAGCCGTATGTGAAATAAACTCCGCGTTTTCCTTGACAATTAAAATCTAATAAAATTTAAGTCAAATATCCACAAATCCTACTCCCTCTTTCCTCCCTCCCATAACCAATTTTCCTGAGATCAACACAATGCACTGTCAATAATTTAAAAAAAAAATATGTTTATCTATAATATTAATAGGCTAGGCGATTTTTTGTTACCGAGTTTTTGTTCTACCGTTTTATCACGCTTTTGATCAAACGGGTGTTATTTGAAAAGTATTTCTTTTTAGCCGTTCGCCAGATTTACAAATTTTGAAATTTTTTCCTTTATTTTGGGTAAACTGCATTTAAAATTGCTACTAACACATACATAAAATTATAAATATGCTAAGTATGTGTGTGTTTATTAAATTTGTTAATGTTTTGTTAATGAGTTTGTCATCTTCATTCACAATTATAATAAACCAAAAAAGTGTTGGTTTGTGAATTGGTTAAGTTGAAAGTTGCCTAGAAATTGCACTCGAATTTCGAGCGCTGGAGTCTGCTAGTATAAATTAAGAATTTTTAAATTTTAAACATCTAGAGCTTTTCACTTATTTATGACAATTTTATGTGCGTTTCCATTAGAAACTTCGGCCTGAACAGATTGAACGAGCAAACTCGATAATCAGATGATCAGTTTCGTTCAGAATTGTGTTAAAAAGTTTACATCTTGATTTTTAACTACTTACTTCGAATGTTATTTTATTTGTGAGGTTGCAAAAATCTAAAATTTTATGTGCCCCTAAAAAATATTGAATAAACCTATTTTACAGGATATTGTCGAACGATTTCATATATGCTACTCTTATTACAATCAGATTTTTAAGGTAATTTGCTCCGCTTTCAGATACAGTCAGCCCTGTTCTTGAAACGTTGTTATTTGAATAAGAGTGAATTTAAAATCACATGAAATTGAAATTTTGGGTTTCTTGAAACCACTTTTTTTATTTATTTATTGGAAACATATGTTTGAGTTAAGAACATATGTTTATTCAGTTTCACAAAAAACTTTTAAATATTTTGTGCATGTTTTTTCTTAAGTTTATGGAAAAAGTAAAAAAAAAATATATTTTCTTTCATTTAATTGTTTTTGTTCTTCAATTTCATTCAATTAAAAATTACTTTTCTATTTTTAAAAAGTTATGTATCACCAAAAAAAATTTCGATATTCAAATAAATTGAATTTGACTGGCATCACTACTGTTTCGAACATATGCAAAAAAATAAAAATATGTGATTTGATGAAAAAAATTTTTTTAATTCTTTTATTTGTAATAATTAGTGCATAAGGAATCTATGTTATAATTGAAAAAATTATAATGGAAAATAGATTGTGTAAATAAATTTTTTTTTTTATAGTTATAGAACAACATCATCGCAAAAGGTGTGGTTTATTAACATCGACCACTTATTACGAGTTTTTTTTTTAAATCAGCGCAAAATTTAGACGTTTTTTAAAATCGGTTTTTTCTTAAAATTATTGTCTAATTTTTTAAAATAATGACAAGGTTCGATAAAAAGCATGTTAGAGTTTAAATATCAATTAGTTTTTTTATCTCTTAAGACCTGCTTAACTAGTAGAAAAAAATGTAATTTGTTTTGATTTCACAAAGCCTTTTCTATGTGAATTAAAACGAGAAAAAATATTCTTATTGAAATTAGAGAACAGCAAAAACTCGTAGATTTAAGAATTTTTTCATTTACGAGTTTTTTTTATCTTGTGATATTGGTTTCAAGAACAGGGGTGAGTATCTCGGAAATTATGTAACGGATCGCCATTCTTTTTGATTTTGTTGATAGACCCATTTATTAAGAAAAGAATAAAAAAATTTGCTTAGTGTTTGTCCAGGTAAATCGATAGTTACCAACTATCCATTTTTTCAATATTTCTCAACTTTGATGGAAAATAAAAAAGAACTATATATATCTATATTTATCATATTTCCAAAATAAGTTCTTTGATTATTCCTTTACCTAATGCAAAAATTTTCAGTTGCCCGTCCTTGTCCCATTTTTTGCTAGAGGTAAAATTTTGGAAAAAGACATGGTTCCAGAAATGTTTTGCATGCATTCCCAGGAAAAATTTCGTAATAGCAGCTCATTGATTTTTGCATTACCAATTATGACTTACCCCTGCCCACTACATTACTTTCAAAGTCAAAATAAGGCGTTACTAATTATGTGCTATACAGCAACTTATATTTCATGCCGGCTCCTTTCATACTGCATTACCTTCAAAGTGAAAATAATAAGTTCCTAGGCAACTAGCTACCTCCATTGACATCCCCGTGTTAAAATAATAAGCTTATCAGGCAAACTTTAACCAGTTACTTCTCCTTCTAAAACCCATTATTTGGTAATGTTCCGTTTTCCTGGGTTATTGCGCAATTTATGACATATAACCGTGAAAACCCATTCTTATTGTTATTGTTTCGTTTGTTATTGTTAAGATATACGATTTTTGTTTTTCTTTCTGTAATGCTTACCTGAGATCCTCTGTCAAATTCTGCTCCCTAATACAATTTATGACATATAACCGTGAAAACCCATTCTTATTTTTATTCCCCAAGTACGGATACGGAAACTCAAACGATAGAAACACTTGGAGATTTTTTGAAAATGATGAGGCTGTAACTCCAATCACTGGAATAAACAATCAAATCGTTAAGAGATTGGGACCGATCTTGAATGTTTTAAACTGCAAGGAAAATGTTGATTCCGAAAAATATGGAGAATATGCTTCGAAAACTGCATCACTTTTAACAGAAAAAGTTGACCCCGTATGACAAATATATAATTGAATATCAGACTTTGCCAATTGGAGAGCTTTCTGAAGAAGCACAGGCGTCTCTGAACAAATGTCATAAAAAATATAGATTGTTGAACACTTTCAAATCATCTAGGTTGTGCCAAAATGAAGACCTCTTCAACATGTTAGCAACATCTTCCGATCCACTTATTTTATCAGTGCGGCATGTAAAGTCACGAAAAGAGTTAGAAAATAATTATAGTTCAGAAATTGCTAGTCTTTAGATATACCTTCTTTTACGGATTGTGAGCAATATTTTACAAAAAAATTAAAAAAACATTTAAAAAAAACGTTTTTTTTTAATCTTTTCTACAATAATTTGAAATCATAAAAGCCTTTAAAAAGAAACATAAAAAATCAAAAATTTAAAAAAATTTTTATTTTACTTCCCATAAAATTTATTTTTTTCACAAATTTCAAGTTTTCTAACCCATAAGTAGGCACCTACAAGGCTTAGAACCCTTTTCAGATACTCATTTCATAGTTTGATCAATTACACAGCCCGACAAAATTAAAAAAAATTTTTCCTTCTTTGAATTTATCAACTGGTTCTAGTTAATTTGGGTGCGCTGAATTGAAATCTGTAATCATTTTGTCTCTATCGGCTCTAGTTTTCATGATATAGCTTTTTATACCCTCCACTTATGACCTCCAATTATTACCCAAAAATTTTTTTTTCCAAATTTTTTTTTTCATCAAAATTTTTTATTTACTGTTATAGTTATTGCCAAAAAAAAAAAAAAAAATAATTCCCAAATTTTTTTAAGTATTTAAAAAGTAAAACTTTTCCATAGGAATTTAAAAAAAAATAAAAAGAAGTAACACTGTTTCATACAGATTTATTAAAATAAAAAAAATTCTCAAAAAGCTTAAAAATATAATATAAATATAATTCTAGTTACAGGATGTAAAGCTTCTTTTAAGAGACTATCTGGAATGAACAGCCGGATTAGGGTCTCTTTGCAAATTCCAACAGTAGTCTGCCATCATATGTGTATCCCACCTTCCCTGGTACCGATTCTCCATAATTTTAATATCTTGGTGAAACCTTTCTCCTTGTTTTTCGCTTAAATTACCCAAATTTTCGGGAAATCGGTCCAAGTGACTGTGCAAATAATGGATTTTAATACTCATGTTGCAGCCAAGGTCTCTGAACTTATCCAGCATATTCTCCACTAATTGAACATAATTTGGAGCTTTATTATTTCCCAAGAAATTTTTTATAACTTGCACGAATGATGCCCACGCATTTCGTTCAGTTTCGGTCATTGGCTTATCAAAATCGTTGTCATTCATAAACTGCCTTATTTGGGGACCGTCAAAAACTCCTGCTCTAATCTTATCTCTACTTAGATTAGGCATTTTGCTGCAAATATATGCAAAACAGTCCCCATCGCGATTCAGAGCCTTAACAAACTGCTTCATGAGTCCTAATTTGATGTGCAACGGTGGTAGGACGATCTTTTCACGTGGAACTAAAGCTTCATTTACAATATTGTTATCGCCAACAATCATTTTTTCTCTCGTAGGCCAATCTTTTTGCCGCCAATGTTGTTGCTTGGATCTGCTATCCCAGAGACACAAAAAGCAAGGGTACTTAGTATAACCACTCTGTTGTCCAAGAAGAAAATTGACCATTTTAAGATCAACACAAATGATCCATTGGTGGTCTTGGTATTTTATCTTTTTCATCACTAATGCAATGTTGTTGTATTCTTCTTTCATTGTTGTGGAGTGCGCAATTGGAATTGATGCATACACATTGCCATTGTGCAATAAGACGCACTTCAAACTTCTCTTGGAACTGTCCACGAAGAGGCGCCAATCGCTAGGTAGATACTTGGATAGCCCCATTTCCTGCATAAGACCATTTACATTATTACAAAACACCAGATTGTCTTCCTTAGTAAAAAATTTTAAAAAAGCTTTATCCCTAGCGCGGTAATAAGTTATTTTTGTTCCACGTTCTAACAGTTTCTTATCATTTAACCTCGAAGCTAACACTTCAGACGCTTCTTTTGATAAGGCCAAATCTCGAATTAAGTTATTCAACTCGCATTGATTAAAACGTTGAGAAATAGTTTCTGTGTCTTCGAAAACACTGTCGCAATCACTTAGATCATTAGCGGTATTATGTTCAAACTCCGAACTCAGCTCTGAATAATCATTCAGTTTTGGAATGGGAACATCTTCGGAATGGGGAATTGGACGGCGCGCTGACGGTAAATCGGGATACTGCCATTTATTTCGATTTTTCCTATTAATACCAGCAATACTCACTAAACAGAAGTAACAGTCGTCCAAATGATTTCTGGGATCTCTCCAAACCATCGGCAAACCAAACTTAAGCCTATTTCATTTTCCTTGAGTCCACTGTCGCAAATTTACACAGCAAGTATTGCACACAATGTGTGGAGCCCAGCTTTTATCTTGGTCACCAAGATCAACTCCAAAGTAATCTAAATACGATTTTTTAACACATTCCGAAATTGGTCTTAGGTTTTCTTTAAAGGTGTATTCTCCACAAATATAACAAAATGTGTCAGCGTAATTTTTACACCGTCGTCTATTGGAAGTCATTTCTATTTAGATCAACACTTTTTTAATAAACTTTGCCAACTGCAATAAACCACTTCTTACAAGCAACTAACTTCCAATATGCAATTGGAGTGCAACAAGAAAAAATAACGTTCTCAATAATATTGTACAAATAAAATTCCCGTTAATCAGGTAGAAATTACACAAAAAACAATATTTTCGGAAACTGCTTGTACCGAATTTTATATACCCTCCACTAAATGAAATTTTTTTTTTTTTTTGGATTTTTTTTTTTTTGGCAATAATTATAACAGTAAATAAAAAATTTTGATGAAAAAAAAATTTTTGGAAAAAAAAATTTTTGGGTAAAATTTTTGGTAAAAAATTTTTTTCCGGAAAAAATGTTTTTTTTGGCAACTGTAACTGTAACTGTAATTAAGAAATTTTGATGAAAAAAAATTTTTTTTAAAAACTGACAGACGGCCAGACGGTCATAATTGGAGGTCATAAGGGGAGGGTATAAAAAAGCTATATCATGAAAACTAGAACTGATAGAGACAAACTGATTACAGATTTGAATTCAGCGCACCCAAATTAACTAGAATCAGTTGATAAATTCAAAGAAGCAAATTGAGTGTTGGGCTGTGTTATCTATCATATGCTTTTTAAATTTTTTTTACTATCTTATTTGGTTCAAAAGTTATGATTTTCAATTTCAATTCTTTATTTATGTAACATTTATCAGTTATTAATTTAACAATTTTTTTTTCTTAAAGAGTTTAGGATACATATTCCTTTTCTGCTTAAATATATTTAACAATAATATGTAATGTACTGAATTTACATAATATTACAAAGTAAGGTGAAAATTCTCAAAAAAACTTATTGATTTTTTTTTTTGGGTTTTATTTTTAAGATAAAAAGTTTAAGGGTTAAGGATAAAATTATGATGAGATAAGCTCATTAATGTGGATAAACTCCGAATTAACACATTTGGAATTGTAGTTTATTGTAAGCCGCTCAATCTTGTTTGGCACGAGATCATCATTGGCTAATGAAAGTTGTGATTTTTGCAACGAAAAAAAACTCAAATGGCGCTACATTTTAAAAAGCTAATTATCTTTCTTCTATATTTTGTTTTAATATACTATATATATTTTGTTTATTATTCTACAAATACAATCATAAAATTAAGAAAACTAGAAGCTATGGATTTAAATATATTGGCAATCTTTCACAGTCATTAAAAAATTTCTTTAATTTTTATTTCATTTAACAATTCTGTTCTCGTCATCGGCAAATATTATTTCGAAATCAGCACAATATTTATACCATACACCCACATGTGGTCTAGAATTAGGTGCCGATAAAAGAAATACTCCACAAAAAGTGGGTATAGGAGTTAAAAACACGATGTTTACGACTCAAATTAAAGAATTTTTAAAAAAATCTGCAAAATAATTTAAAAGTTATGACACTCTAAACTTTTTTGTTTACAAAAATTGGGCGCCATTGGGAAATAACAACTGTTAAAATAAATATTTTACTAAAAATACATAAAAGATTTTAAAATATGTTAGTTTCCCTTAAAAAAAAATTATTAACAAAAAAGGCATGATTAAATTCAAATTTTTAGTTTAAACAAGTAAGAGAATTATATTCGGTCTAGATTGACTATGCAATACGCTGTGTTTAGAGAAAAAGTCTTAGGTTCAACCAACTGGATTTAGAAAATAAGTATAAAGCAAATTTGAGTGGAATTGTTATTAATTTGCTTTGCCTGCAGATAAAATTTTAAATCGGATGCTATATTTATATGCGGACTAGGTTCAAAAATGTACCGATCCTGACCACCATTGGGTAAAGTCATTTATTTTTTTCAAAACCATTGTAAAAGCAAACTTGGGAAAAGTCGGTGCAATATTTTTGTTTTTGGTTGGTTTAAGTGAAGATTGGAAAGCAGCTTCATATGGGGGCAAATACTAAGAATTTTCCTATAGGGTTTGTTTTCTACAACTGATTAATGGACGTAATAATGCCACATAAATCCAATTTGACCGCAAACTATATGATGATCTTATAGCAATTTAAGTCGATCTCATAGGCGTAATTTTGGTTTTAAGCTTTCGTCATATGGCCTGTATTTTAATTACATGGGCAGACAGACGGACGGACATCGCTAAATCGACTCAGAAAGTAATTCTGAGTCGCTCGGTATAATTAGTACTTACAAACATCAGTCCATAGTTATTATACACTGACCACATAGTGGCCATGGGCTATGGTATGGGGTATAAAAATTATCAAATAAGAGTTGAGTTCACAAAATCTATTACTTACCTTACAAAAATTTCATTGCTAATTCTTTTCTAAATAATTCTGATGTTGTTAATTTTATAAATTAAATTTTAAAAGGTAAAAAAGAAAATCAGGTACTAAGAAAATAACCTTCACAATTTTAGTGGAAAAATCCAGATAGGTCTGATTTATTTTAGATTTAAGTAAGTAAATTAATACCAGTTTTTTAATTATCAAGTTTCGTTATAGATATATTCACGTTTCCACTTTCATTCGCTGAAGTCGAAGGAATGTGCAGTGAAATAATTTTTTTCTCTAATTCTGTAATACATAATTCTGTTAATTCTTTAATTCCATTAAATGTTTCTACAAAAATAAATAAAAATTGAAACTTTTTCTAGAAACCAAACTATAAAAGTAAACAGATGTAATAATATTTTGCACTTTTTTTTCGATATACATACATATGGGGGGTTTCATGTCAAGTGCACCAACTTGTGCAACCGATGTCTTCCGATTGGGATGAAATTTGCGCCAAGGTTAGTCCTATTGGATAGTAGAGGGGATCAAAATTTGACATTTTGGCCAAACAGGTGTTTTTTCTCATCCATGTAACTTATTACCTATTGTTCTTAGAAAATTTTCTCCCAAATAGTTTAGATAGCTATTTCTTCAATATATCGGAAAAAAATACTTAAAAAAAAATTTTTTGACTTTTTTTGCTAAATCAAAGCATTTTTTGCCTTTTTTCAAAAAGGGCATTTTTTTTTCATAAGAAAGCTTAGGATTTTTCCTTTAAGAGCTTTTTGGTCGCTTAGTGGAATGGGAGTGGGATATCTATCAAAATATATGTTTTGTAACTCAAGACAACGGTTTTTCAATTTTTCACAAATGCACTATTTTGAATTTTTTCCTATTTGTGTGAAAAACCTTACAAATAAAACTTATACTGAGAAACTAGAGAAATTAACATTTTCGAAGGTATGTAACATACCTTCAGAACATAACAGAAGAGAATGGCTCTGTAACCTGAAAGAGTTATTTGCAACATTTCAATCTGAACACGAGGATGTTAAAATTGGCTTCACAAAATTTACCCAAATGAGGCCAAAACATTCCGTTTTGGCAGGAAGCAGCGGAACTCACACAGTATGCGTTTGCATTTACCATGCAAATGTTAAACTGATGTTGAAGGAAATCAACTTAAAGTATTTAAGAGATGATTCGCCAGAAGATTTACACGATTACCGCGATTGCCTTAAATTGACTATGTGTCCTAATGCAACAACTTCTTGCCATTTAGGTGAATGTACCAATTGCCCGGAAACCACATTCATCAAAGAAAATTTAATCAACTCTTTAGATCGAGAATATATAGAGGAGGTCAAATTTGATTCTTGGATTCAGACTGACAGATGCACATTGAAAACAATCATTTTAAATGTGGATGATTTTGTGGAAGAAAAGTGTATGTCGGCAGACATCGGTTTCAGTTGTTGCACTTGACATGAAACCCCCCCCCATATGTATATACACATAAGGTATTGATAAACACTGGCGCTTTTTAGCGCTTTTCGTTTAAATGCAATTTAGCGCCTTTTAGAACTTTTTGTGATACCATTTTGCTTCGAAAAAGCTGGCATCACAGCTACAAATCAGTATAACAACGAATATAGTTTCTTTGTTTTTATAATTTTCTTTTTATAACAAAAGCCAAACTACGATAATGTTTATAAACATATGTTGTAGCAACATGTTGAATATGTGAAATTCATATACACACAAAGTTTTGATGGAAATAAGATTGTTTTCAAACAAACATTTAAAGAAAACAGAAAAATCTATATATTAATACGTGAAGGTAAATTTTTAGTTCCCTTTTTAAGCAATATGCGGTAACGGAGGAGTGTGAAATTTGGCATAGTTATAATTCAAATGGAGTAGAAGCTGAGAATGATAAAGCTTATGTTTAATCTGTCTTAAAAATATATTAAATTAATTAAAATAAAATATTTATAATAATTCGTTACACCCTGTTAATACGAATGATTTAAATTATATATCAACACCTTGTGTTGAATTGTGAATTGCCAAAATTGGTTAGCATACCTTTAGGCTCATTTAAATATTCATAAATGTTTTATATAGGTATAGCTTAAAAAAATATTGAAAGAAAAAAATTGAATGACAAAATAATATTTCCTAGAATTTGCAGTCGAATTTCGGGTGCTGGGCTATACTAGTAATGAATAAAAATATTATTTGTAATTGGAAACAAGTTCTACAAACCGGAAAATACAGTTAAAAAAGTAGCATGTAGCTTAATTAATGAAGTACAGTTAGTGGTTTAGTGGTTTTCTGAAAAATAACCGCACTTTCATTTGTACTGAAAACAATTTGTTGGAATTAAAAAATTGTTAACCCACAATTGTAAGATTGTATCCAATTATGACCTGAGGAAAGTTTTTCCTGAAACTCATGATATAGGCTATCGTATAGCATAGATTCAACTTGAGCAAGAATTAAAGCCAAACGACCTTCGTATGTGCTGCCAATTCGACCAATGGGCTGAAGCACAAATTGATATTAATTTCGATTTCCCATACAAAATTTTGTTCAGCGATGAAACCAATTTTTGGTTGATTTGGTACATAAATAAACAAAATATTCCCATTTGAAGTGATCCAGAGTCATTGATCCATATGTTTTCAAAATCGGTGATGGGAAGAATGTTAGTGTCAACGGTGAACGGTATAGAGAAATGCTTACAACTTTTTCGTACCTCAATTAGCTGGCATTAATTTTGGTGATATTTGATTAAAATTAATTTACTCAAAGAAAATTTTAATGTACGAATAATCCCACATAATGGTCATGTTAATCTGGAAATCAACATTAGACGAGTTATCGGCGAAATACGGCCGCAAATGCTGCGAAAAGTGTGTTCAATTTGGATTTCCATATTACACCATGTCCGCGCTAGCTGTGGCGACAATATGCCCCAAGTCGTATTCAAGTATTAATGGCATAAAATTATCTATGCAATAAGGTTAGCCCAATTGATATTGATATTACTTTTTTCCATTTATTTTAATCAAAAGTTATAACGGGTGATTTTTTTGAGGTTAGGATTTTCATGCATTAGTATTTGACAGATCACGTGGGATTTCAGACATGGTGTCAAAGAGAAAGATGCTCAGTATGCTTTGACATTTCATCATGAATAGACTTACTAACGAGCAACGCTTGCAAATCATTGAATTTTATTACCAAAATCAGTGTTCGGTTCGAAATGTGTTTCGCGCTTTACGTCCGATTTATGGTCTACATAATCGACCAAGTGAGCAAACAATTAATGCGATTGTGACCAAGTTTCGCACTCAGTTTACTTTATTGGACATTAAACCAACCACACGAATGCGTACAGTGCGTACAGAAGAGAATATTGCGTCTGTTTCTGAGAGTGTTGCTGAAGACCGTGAAATGTCGATTCGTCGCCGTTCGCAGCAATTGGGTTTGTGTTATTCGACCACATGGAAGATTTTACGCAAAGATCTTGGTGTAAAACCGTATAAAATACAGCTCGTGCAAGAACTGAAGCCGAACGATCTGCCACAACGTCTAATTTTCAGTGAATGGGCCCTAGAAAAGTTGGCAGAAAATCCGCTTTTTTATCGACAAATTTTGTTCAGCGATGAGGCTCATTTCTGGTTGAATGGCTTCGTAAATAAGCAAAATTGCTGTATTTGGAGTGAAGAGCAACCAGAAGCCGTTCAAGAACTGCCCATGCATCCCGAAAAATGCACTGTTTGGTGTGGTTTGTACGCTGGTGGAATCATTGGACCGTATTTTTTCAAAGATGCTGTTGGACGCAACGTTACGGTGAATGGCGATCGCTATCGTTCGATGCTAACAAACTTTTTGTTGCCAAAAATGGAAGAACTGAACTTGGTTGACATGTGGTTTCAACAAGATGGCGCTACATGCCACACAGCTCGCGATTCTATGGCCATTTTGAGGGAAAACTTCGGAGAACAATTCATCTCAAGAAATGGACCGGTAAGTTGGCCACCAAGATCATGCGATTTGACGCCTTTAGACTATTTTTTGTGGGGCTACGTCAAGTCTAAAGTCTACAGAAATAAGCCAGCAACTATTCCAGCTTTGGAAGACAACATTTCCGAAGAAATTCGGGCTATTCCGGCCGAAATGCTCGAAAAAGTTGCCCAAAATTGGACTTTCCGAATGGACCACCTAAGACGCAGCCGCGGTCAACATTTAAATGAAATTATCTTCAAAAAGTAAATGTCATGGACCAATCTAACGTTTCAAATAAAGAACCGATGAGATTTTGCAAATTTTATGCGTTTTTTTTTTTAAAAAAGTTATCAAGCTCTTAAAAAATCACCCGTTATAACTCTAAAAAAAAACACCCTTTATAACTGGTTCACAAATTTGTTGCCGAATCATCAAAAAGGTCTAGAAATGCTTTCGAATAATATCAGTTTGTTTGAAGTTTAAAGAATATGAAAACCAGTAAAATTTAAAATTCGGGCCAGGCTCATATTAACGGAGAAGAATACTGCTCTTTGAACAAAAACTGAATATATTTCCTGTGTATTTTCTCATACTATTTCATGAATGTATTTTTTTTTTTTTTTTTTGAATCTAGTTTGTTATTGTATTTTGTTTAAAGGCCATTGTCGGATGCTAAGGTTATCACGCAATTGCATTACCCTTCGCCCCCTTAACATATATAGAAATTAATAAACTAAGATTTATATACAATTGCCTGGAGATTTTTTAAAATATATTTCCGATATCAGTTTCGAAATATTTTTACAAATATAAATATTGAAATATCGATATGACATAACTATATATTTACATACATATATCTTTTTTTATTATTAAAAACCAAAATTCGTTCTTATAGCTTCGAAGGGAGTTTCTTTCGATTTCAAAGGATCTCAAAGTAGGTTATATGAACATCAAAAAGCCAATTCTGTGGTTTTCTAGAATAAACGCGTGTGTCATAAAATCAAAATGTTCAGGGGAGCCAAAAAACGTTATATTTGAAATTATGGGCTCGATATAAAGATTTTAGAGCTTTTTATTTAGCAGCCCTGTTGATATGGGCAAAAATACTTTATATAAAATTTTGAGTCAAAAATCTTCAGAGGAATAGATCCTAGAGAAGGACGAAACAACAATATATAAATAACACTTAAAGTGTGTGCAGATAAAACAACTTATGTCGACAAACGTCGTTTTCTTTGAAAAAGAAAACAACCAATGCAACCACCCATGTAGACATAAGTTGTTGTTGCTTGAAAAATGGATTTTTTTGTTCGTCAGCAAAAAGTTAACGGGATTTAGGATGAGAATATAACAACGTATCAAGAAGTGACAAAAAATAATAGAAATAAACACAAAAGTTTTTATAAGTGGTTATCAACTGAAAAATAATCCAAAATTATTTTGCATTTTTTACCATTAATAACAACGTATGTCGCTATGTGTCGTTTTCTGAGAAAATAATTTGTCAGCGATCAAATGTAGGTTGACATACGTCGTTAGTGCTTCAAATTAATTTAATAAACATTTAAGTTACGTCGTTATTTAAAGAAAAAAACTCAGAAATGGTCAATATTTTTTTTTTTTTTAAATTGAACACATGTAAAGAGCGTTAAAAATTAGTATATTTGGCATCATTAACTCAAAACTGACGAAAATGGACATACGCGGTTATTCCAGAAAATCACAGAATTTAATTATGAATAATCAATTACAAATTGAATTGAGTTCATGTTAACCACTGCCAATTTGGCCGATAAACTTTTATATTCAACTTAATCAAAACTAATCAAACTAATTAATCAATTAATGTGAAAAATAATAAGAATCTTCATTAACCCCTTTCGGAGATGCAAAAATTCAAATTATGTTAAGGTGGATTCATCGTCGCGAACCGCAG
The DNA here is from genome assembly GCA_963682025.1 of Cordilura impudica. Taxonomy (NCBI): domain Eukaryota; kingdom Metazoa; phylum Arthropoda; class Insecta; order Diptera; family Scathophagidae; genus Cordilura; species Cordilura impudica. The sequence continues at coordinate 61,051,546 of OY821519.1, forward strand.
TCTGCAGATTGAAGTCACGTTTGTTGAATTATAACGAGCAACCCGCAGCTCGATTCATTGTCTGTAGGTTGAGTTACTGCAGACATTTTTTTTAAACAGCTGTTCAGCTGTCAGATGTGTAGTTTGCGAAATTAAAAAGTGTTGTTATCAATTTTAAATGTAAACTAAAAAGCAATAAAATGAGTTGTGAAAATATGAGCCGCGAACAAATATTACTTTTGCTTCAATTAGAAGTGGAAATGTTTTATCTATTGGCAAAATTGCTTTTGATTGAAGAAAAACAATGTGCTGTACATGAAATATTGCGCGAACGTGGAATGAATGAATGAATGATATTATGCTACATTGATACCAAGAATGCATTTGAAACATTTAAAAACTTTTACCGCATGGATCCGCAGAGTTGCGTACCTCTGAAATAAGCTTCTTTAGTTTATTCAAATCTGTAAATGCAGGTAAAATCAGGTAACCAGTCAAATCAGTATATACTGAATTTAAACAACTTACCTTGTTCCTCCATTTCGCATATATGATGGCATCACAGAGATGCCAAAGCACCACATAAAAAAAAAAACATTTTTAAAAATCTTTAGGAAAAAATAAAAAAACAAGAGATGGCAATATTTTGTCTGCAGACTGCAGACTGCGTTTCAAAATCAAATTAGTCTGCAGTCATAACGAGTAAAAATTGCTCGTTACTTTCCTCTCCTTTTCTATCGAATAAACTTCATATAAAAAAAAAGTCTGCGGTTCGCGACGATGAATCCACCTTTATACATTATAGTTAAGTCCTTTGCGGAGTCATGGCTTTTTATGAAATTAATTGAAATCAACCAAAAAACCGATTTTTTGTTAGTTACGTGCTTTTGCATTTCATCTAACTATACACACAGAAAACGTATTCATTATTTGTACTAAATTTATTGTTAACCGATAATGGCAATTAGAATTATGTTGTCTTAACAGTAAATATGTTATCACAATAGAAAATGGTTAGCTGATATTAAAAATCTGTTGATGCAATGTAGTTGTAAAACTTTAGAACAGTTCGGTTGGCGATTCTTTGTTTTTGTCTGTATATAAAATGTTGTTTACCAAAGTTCCACAAGAAAAAAATTTTGGCTAAGCATAGTTTAAAGAATAAAAGACATTTCCATCGGTTCATAGGCAATCTACATTAGGTTAACTTCTTTTTAATTTTTCTGCAATCGGTTCTAAAATATCACCTATTTAGAATACGGTTGAAATAAATTGATCAGCTACGAAATATGACCCACATATTGAAATAACTAAAAATATTAAAAATATCAACTTAACTTAGTAAACAAGTATAATTCCCCTTTGAAGCTGAAAATTAATAATATTTTTGAAATGAAACCACTGGAACTTTTAATTATTTAACTAAAACATACACAGAGTGTTTATTGTTTTTTTCCTAGTATTTGATTTTTCATTTTGATAACATATTAAATTTACTTAATGCTTAAGCTAATTTTAAATCTAAAATTATAATATTTAAGCATACAATTTGAAAAACTAACAATTATATATACATTTAGAAACTATGTGAAATTTTATTATTTAAGTTTTACGGTTTAAGATTAAGTTATACATCACAAGTTTATTAAAATTACAAAGAAAACTTAAAATTAACAAAAAACATGACATGACAAAACAAAAACTTCAATGACTATTGGTAAAAAAAAATATTCAAAAAATTTGAACAGGATCATACAGTGAATCAAACGGAAAATCGGACAAGACTCTCATTAATTTTCTTTCATGAAAAATTGCACAAAATATTTTTTTTTTATTATTATAACTCAAAAAATCTTTTATTTAGCGTATTAGCTGACGGATTTAATACATATTTGTAAATAAAAATACTTTACAGTTAAAAAATATTCTACAATTAGCAAAATTATCCACAATTTTCAGTCAAACGTAAAATCGGACAAACAAAATAGGCTTCGATTTTTCTAGAATTTTTCAAACAAAAATTCCAAAATTTTTTTCAGTTGAATTGTAAGAGAAAAAAAATTATAATGGCTCCAACGGGCAAGCAGACTTCAATAGAAATGAGACACCTTATTATACGAATGTATGGAGAAGGAAAAACCGTGAGAAATATAGCTGAAATTGTGGATAGGAGTCATTCAACCATACATGATGTTATTAAAAGATACAGAGACGAATATAGAGAGGACAACAAAAGCACAGAAGGTCTAGGAAAGATTTTAAATGATCATGATGAAAGACGTATTTTACTCGAAGTAAAGAAAAATCCCTTAAAATCGGCAGTGGAGTCACAAAAATATGTGGAAACCACCATACGAAAGTCTGTATATTGTGAAACAATAAGAAAGACGATAAGAAGGCATGATTTTCATGGTCGAATTTTAAGAAAAAACCGCTATAAGCCCACAAAATAAATCATTGCAAAAAATCAAGATTTTTTAAATATGGTAAAATCTATTGAAATTTGCAAAATTTCAGAAAAAAATACATCCTGATAGTCTTTATATATATTTTTTATAGAGCTGAAAGCAAATTCTATCTACACGGATCAGAGGAAAGAACGTTTGTGTGGCGAAAACCAAACACTGAATTCGAACCAAAAATAATTGAGCTATAGTTAAACATGGACGAGGTTCTGTGATGGTTTAGGGTCTGTATATCCAGTGCTTGGATGGGAAACTTGCATTTTATTGATGGAAAAATGGATTTTATCAAGACAAAGCATAAATCCAAAGTTTGCAAGCTATGGCTCACTCATCACTGTCCCAAACTATTGAAACCTCCCCCACAATCTCCTGATGTAAATGTCATTTAACATATGTGGGATGAATTAGTTCGTAGAGTGCACAAAAGTACCTACAATAACACTGTGGAACAAATTCAGGTTAGCAAAACTTAGGTTGATGCTGAGAGTGAGGGGTGAAAATAGAGGCTAAATCAGAAGACCCGTATCGCGGCGTTTGTTTATGTTAGTTCGAATTTTTTTTAATCGACCTTCGAACTTTGCAGTCAAATGCCGATTTCAGCATATTTTTTATATGGTTTTTTTGGCTATAACTCGTCGACTAATTGATATTTTTTTTAATCTGTAAAAGCCAAATTATTGCTAGAGACCTGAGAAACTGAGAGGCATATTATAGATCAAACAGAAAGCAAAAAAGATTTAGTTTTGTGGAAAATATTTTCAAAAAGCATGAAAAAAATTTTTTTCTAACATTTTGCTTCATAAGCACCACAAAAATTTTCTAAATCAATTTTTTAAAAAATTTTAATTGTTGCACAGGCCTCTAGCAATAATTTGGCTTTTACAGATAAATTTCTATTTCACAATACAATCACGAAAACAGCGTAACTCATATCGGTGTGAGCTGAAGCAGATAACGCTGTGTGACTTATGATTGTATTGGTGAAAAAATTATGATATAAAAATGTTTTTTTATGCCACTTTTTTAAAAGCGTCATCTATGTATCACTTATATACGTTTATGTTAGGATATTTTTAACGTTTTACAGCAAACGGTTGTTGAATTAGCTGAAACAGTTTTTGCTATAAGTGATACATAGATGAAGCTTTCTGTTTGATTTTAAAAAATGACATAAAAAAATCTTTAATTACTAGATGTTTACACATCTTCCCTGTGATCGGACTCACATGATTTTTTTGTTATTTTTTTTTTTTTTTTTTTGCATAAAAAATTCAAATATTTTATTGTTTCTTGTTATTGATAAAAAATATCTTACGTTAATAGAAATATATATTTTCGTTAGAAACAACTGTTTTGTTTGTGGTATTCGTTAATGTAAATGAGATAGGTTTGTCCGATTTTCCGTTTGATTCCCTGTATTTCATTTCAAAATATTTATTTATTTATTTATTTATTTATTTCAAAATATTTATCTTGACAATTTTTATTGTAACTAAATTTCTTGAGTTTACAAATGCATAATACTTAAATAAAAGTAATTAGTATGACATTATTGTTCAAAATTACGATATTTCCATTTTCCATCCAAAAAGATTTCGTATCGAATCGTTGCATTCGTTATAATAAAATTCTAAGAATACTTTTATTATATCACAGATATAGAATTCTGCCCTTGATTGGGAATAAAAGTGAAACGACGTCTGACCATTATCCATTTTTTTAAATTTTAATCGAAAACGAATGCTGCGATTTTCTTAAATAAACCAAAAAAAAAAAAAAAAAAGATGCGAATGAGATGTTCAATTTTGCCCAAATTTGGATTCCAAGTACCCAAATATACCTATAGTTTAGCGCAAATATCTGAGTTTAAAGAAGCCTTTTTGCTTATTGTATTTGTTATCTGGAAACTCATAAAAAAACTCTGCATTTTTTTTGTAGTGGACAAATTAAATAATCCAATTTTAATTTATCATTTGAAGGGAGGCCACAAAATACGACAAAAGTTCAGTACCTTGCACCAAAGAATATTTTTTCAGATTAAGGGCAATATGATGAAGCAATTATGAGTTCAGCTACGGATTTTAGATATCAGAAAGTATTATTCTTCTCATTCAATAAACTTCTTGGTTTGTCTCATTTATCTTCCGTTTAAATTACTTAGTATGTTTCAATGTATCAAAAAAAAAATAATAATAATAATTAATCCCGAAGGCGATATTATTCTTTCTATAAATTCTTCTCCATCACATCAGTTATTGGAGAAGACCTAACCCAAAAATATAAGAAATAAAGATAATGGGTTTTTGCATTTTTCAGATTAAGGGCAATGTGTTGAAGCAATTATGAGTTCAGCTACGGACTCAATGCGTTAAAGAATTTTAGAAAAGTTTACCTTAATTAGCGGTTTTATTGAATTTTTTAAAGATTACAGCGAATACGTAATAGTAATTTGAACAAAAATTTTGACCAAGCAGTAATAAGATTTCTGACAAAATTCTGAAAGTGTTTTGAAAACGAATTATATGTTGAAAAAATATCCATAGAAATTGAAATGTTTAGAAATGGAACACAAGTTCCAAAAATTTTTATAATACAAATGAATATGAATCCACAAACTTGTTCTCTTTTACTACTAAAAAATCATCAAATTTACTTCAGCCCTCGTACTTTTGAATATATTGATAAATTCGTTTCAAATAAATGGCGACTTTTCCTCCAGACATATGGCGGCGCGAAAAGTGTATTATATATTAAAAGAAACTCAATGAAGTGGTCTAGAATAATTATGATGATCTTCAAAAACTATAGCTATAATCAAAGTTTTAGTTAAAATTTAAATTATATTTGCGAAGGTCAAAGGTCATTATCACATCACCAAATTTTGTCATAGCATAAAAAGCGATATTCATTAACAAAATGTTTTAAAATGGAAAATAAATTCCAAAAATGTTTATATTACAAATGAATATGAATCCACAAACTTGTTCCCTTTTACTACTAAATCATCAAATTTACTTCAGCCTTCGTACTTTTGAATATATTGATAAATTCGGTTCAAATAAATGGCGATTTTCCTGAGAATTATGGTGGCGCGGAAAATGTATTATTTATTAAAAGAAACTCAATGAAGTGGTCTTGAATAATTATGATCATCTTCAAAAACTACAGCTGTAATCAACGTTTTAGTTAAAATTTAAATTATATTTGCGAAGGTCAAAGGCCAAATTTTGTGATAGCTTAAAAAGCGATATTTATTAAATTTTTTCAAAAATATATGTTGTTGCTTATTTCCTTCCTCGTCGTTAATATTAAAATTGGGTCTTTTTTGGTTGCTGAGATATAAAGAAAACAGAAAATCACAAGGATTTTTTAAAATTAGATTTTTTTATATTTCTGTGGGTATAGTAAGATTGGATTTTCTGTAAATTGATTTTAAATTTATAAATTTCTTACATATATATGTGCCAATATTTTGTTACTAATTGTGGAAAAATGTGGCAAACCATGTTATTTACTCTTTAGCTGGTACAAAAGTGTCGCTGGCGGAAAAAATCTATAATATTAATAGGCTAGGCGATTTCTTTTGACCGATGTTTTATTCTACCATTTTATCCCGATTTTGACCAAGCGTATATTATTTGAAAGGTATTTCTTTTTAGCCGTTTTGCAGATTTACAGATTTTAAAATTTTTTTCCTTTATTTTGAGTAAATTGCATTTAAAGTTGCTACTAATACATACATAAAATTATACAATGCTATGTGTGTGTTTATTAAATTTGTTAATGTGTTTGTAATAAAAATTAGTTTGTTTTTTGTGTCGATTTGTGAATTGGTTATATTTGATTAGCATACCTTTAGGGTTTTATTTAATGAAAAAATAATATTTCCTAGAATTTGCACTTGAATTTCGAGGGCTGGAATCTGCTAGTAAAAATATAATAAGTAATGTTATATTCCTGTTTTCTCCTAAAAATTTACAGAAAATCCAACTTTACACCTAATATCTCCAGCACTTAAGGAGCTACAAAGACATTACGTATATCAAAAAGAAGCTTATGGTAACTGCTTTTACCGCGTTTAGGTAACTACATACATTAAATACGTTATTTTTGGAGATAATGCCAGGTTTTCCAAAAAAAAAGTTGTAAAAAAATACTAAAAAATCAAAAGGTTCATAACGTGTTAATGGATTTCGATTTTTTAAATATGAGATAAAAGTTACTTAAGTAAGCTTTCCAATGATATATATTGCTGAAGTCCGGTAATAAGTAACAAAGTTATGTAGAAATCAAAGCAAAGCTTTATCGATCCATAATTCCGAAAATAGGCTCGACCGCTATAAAAAAATAATTTATCCTATATTACCCCAACAGCCCCTAACCCCTCCAAAAAGAAATTTAAAAATAGGGGTGTAGCCATTAAAAATTAACGCGTACAAAAAGATCGAGTTTTCGACAAAAACTCGTCTAAAACCTCAAGAAAAATATATCGATATTTTAAATTAATTTTTGAAAAAATAAACTGTAAATAAATTTCAAACAATAATTTTTAAATTTTCTACCACTAAAGCTGAACTGATTAAGCCAAATAACGATAAAAGACCGAAATCGAAATGGAAATTTAAAAAGGGCCAAAAGTACAAGGGACAATGAAATTTTTGTAGGATATGATAGCAGCAATATAATATCAAGTGGATTTCCAAGAAGTAGAAGTGACGGTCGACGAGATGCTGATTTGAAGCTAAACATACACTAAGATGCGCAACGTTAAAATGGAAGAAGATGTAAATTTTGCTAGTTAAATTAATATTAGCATTTAAGTAATATGAAATTGAATATAAGTTTTTTAACTAAATCGTACGAATTTATATCCAACTATTTGGATATATAAATTGTTATTAATTTTTTGGCTACAGATATGATAAAGTTCATATCGAATGCTATATTTATATGGGGACTAGGTTGAAAAAAGGACCGATCCTAACCAAATTTGGTGCAGTCACTTATACTTTGAAAAAATATATACAAACCAAATTTGAGAAAAATCTGTGCAATATTTTTGTTTTTTGATAGATTTAAGTGAAAATCGGGAAGCAGCCCTATATGGGGGCTATGACAAAGATTTGGCATATGGGGTTTATTTTTGGATAAATAATAAATGGATGTAATAAAGACACACAAACCCAATTTGACCGATATCTAAATGATAATTTGGATCTTATGACAATTTAAGTCGATTTCATAGGGGTCATTTACGTGAGGACTAGGTCTGAACATGGACCGAATTTAACCAATTTCAACAGCGTTTATCCTATGGCCGATAGAAGCTTATATAACAAATTTCAAAGTGGTTCTAAGTCGATCGGTATAATAAAGGATGCGTCTAGGTCAAATATTTTTGGTAGTTACAAACATCAGCACAAAGTCATTATACCCAGAGTAGTATAGGGTATAAATATCATCAAATGCATTGAAATATATGCTAATCTTGGCAGCCATGTGTAGTGAAAAATTAGATCAGCACTATAAAATTTTGCATGGAATTGTGCTGCGAAGTGTATTTACACTAACTCTTAGTTTTTAGTGCCGTTTTTATAATTTCTTCTTGCAACTTTTTTTTTATCAATTTAAACTTTCCAATTACAATAATCATATATTTAATCATTTATATTTAAATTTTTCAAATAAAAAGGGGATCCAATACTTTGATATAAATCTCTTGACTGCCAGAATTAAAAAGAAACTGAATTTTTTAATGAATTTTTTAATAAATAAGAAAAAAAGCTCCATCTGTCAAAATTTCATAAATAAAATTTGGATTTATTAAATTCAAGTCATCAGAAAATGCGACCAATATATTAAGTTTAAGTGACATTTTACAGTAAAAGCCCTGCTATCCGGCATACTTAGAAATGAGAGCATTCCAGATAATCGAAAATTCCTTATAATTGAAAGTTTCTCTATAAATATAAACTTTACGAGAATGTCGCTAGTTTTCATTATTTTTTGTTTTTCTCGTTTATTTTTTTTTTTATATCATTTCATTGAATTTTATTTTTCTTAGAATTCGCGAAGATTAAAAAAAAATTATTTCTCTTGCGAAAGAAAACAAGTCTGTGGTTTTCTGGAATAACCGCGTATGTCCATTTTTGTCAGTTTTGAGTTAACGATGCCAATTATATTAATTTTTAATGCTCTTTAAAAAAAAATATTCACAATTTCTGAGTTTTTTCTTTAAATAACGACGCAACTTAAATATTTATTAAATTAATTTGCAGCACTAACGACGTATGTCTACCTACGTTTGATCGCTGACAAATTATTTTCTCAGAAAACAACATATAGCGACATACGTTGTTGGTATTAATGAAAAAAAAATGAAAAATAATTTTGGATTAGTTTTCAGTTAATAACCACTTATAAAACTTTTGTGTTTATTTCTGTTATTTTTTGTTACTATTATTCTTGATACGTTGTTATATTCTCATCGTAGGTCCCGTTAACTTTTTGTTGATGAACAAAAAAATCCATTTTTCAAGCAACAACAATTTTTACATGGGTGTTAGCATTGGTAGTTTTCTTTTTCAAAGAAAACGATGTTTGTCGACATAAGTTATTTTATCTGCACACACTTTAAGTGTAATTTACATATTGTTTTTTCGTCCTTCTCTAGGATCTATTCCTCTGAAGATTTTTGACTCAAAATTTTATATAAAGTATTTATTGCCCATATCTACAGGACTGTTAAATAAAAAGCTCTAAAATCTCTATGTCGAGCCCATAATTTCAAATATAACGATTTTTGGCTCCCCTGAACATTTTGATTTTATGACATACGCGGTTAATCTAGAAAACCACAGAAGTAAGAGAGTTCAATTCGGCTATGCTGAATCTTTGATACCATCCTTCTCGGTTTTACCTTTACATTATTATTCGGAAGTATTGCGCTATTTATAACAAATGCAAACAAAATATTTTAAAAAACTTGATACTGAATTATTACAACAAACACAGTTAATAGTTAACCTTTTTAAGATGTGTCTTCATGCCCGATTTACCACATTTTCAATAGAAACGTGTTCTAAATAATGAATATAATATTGTCATAAATCTGCCAGTTAAATTGATTTTTTTTTCCGAACGAGCATGATTTCAATAGACAGACGGACAGCGCTTTTTGAAGTACTGTTTCGCGCTTTTTACCCTAAAAGAAGTTCGCATCAAAACAAAGGAAATTCATTAACATTAAATATTATATAAAAAATTAAATTCATACTATTATAAAGTTTATGGGTTTTTTGAGATTGAGCGCGACTTCAAGAGTCAGACGGACAGACGGAAATCGCTATATTGACTCGAGTTGTGATAAGGATCAGGAATATATATACTTTATGTGATTTTAAATATTTTTTTCGGAAGTATGACAAACTGATATATACCTTTTGTGCAGTGGTGTAGACGGTATAAAAAGTGAAAAAAATCCTAAAATCAAATTTCCGGTTAGCTGAGTGTTGCGATTAATTGGATGCCGGATAATCGGGCTTTTTTCATCATCTTTCAAAATGTCATAGGTGTACGAAGTGCCGTTATGTATTTGCAGCAAAGTCAATTAAAGCTTAAGCGCTTTTTGCTTCAGTTGCACAATAATAATTAAAACAAGTCAGGCCGACTATACGATACCCTATATCATGGTTTAAAGACCCTATCACTTCGGTCCAACTTAGTGGATATAGAAAATAAACCAAACATAAACCAAATTTGAGTGGCATTGTTAGTAATTTTTTTGGCTGCAGATATGAAAAAGTTCATATCGGAGGATATATATATATATGGGGACTACGTCTAAAAATGTACCGATCCTGGCCATATTTGGTAAAGACACTTATGTTTTGAAAAAATATATACAAACCAAATTTGAGAAAAATCTGTGCAATATTTTTGTTTTCTGATAGATTTAAGTGAAAATCGGGAAGCAGCTTTATATGGGGGGCTATGGCAAAGACAACTGATAAATGGATGTAATAAATGCACACAAACCTAATTTGACCGAAATCTATATGATAATTTGGATTTTATGGCAATTTAAGTCGATTTCATAGCGTGATTTGTATGGGGACTAGGTCTGTACATAAACCGAATTTCACCAATTTCAATAGCGTTTATCCAATGACCAATAAAAGCTTATGTACCAAATTTCATTAAAATATATTCATATTTGCGACCTTAGTTCGATTAAAAGGTTTACATGGACACACGGACAGACGAACGAACATCGCTAAATCGACTCAGAAAGTGATTCAGAGTCGATCGGTATAATAAAAGATGAGCGTATTTTAAATATTATTGGTTGCTATAAACATTAGCACAAACTCATTACACCCAAACCACGTATAAAAATATCGTTGTCCTGTACAACTTTTATTTTGGCCATTAAGCTATTTTCGGACTGATGGTTCCAATCTAAATTTTTATTAACTCATCACCAGGTCGCTCTTATCTAATACCAATTTTCCAATACCTTTTGCCTTCTTTTCTGCTATTTTAATTTTTTTTTTATTTCTCCATATAAATTTGTAATTCCCAATATTAATTTGGATAAGTTCAGTGAAGATACGAAAGTTTAGCTTTTTTGTCATAATAACTTTATGTTGACACCGTTGGAAGTTGTCTTAATGCCTGGTTTTTATTATGTCATTTTCAATCGCAATTGTTGTCAATTACTGTCAGTTGTATGAAAACAGGTTTTAATGTCTTGTCATTTACAACCCCTGGCAACATTTGACATCTGAAATGAAATTGCCAGCAGGTTGGCAATTTGTTTCTGTTTGACAGCCGGATTTTTTGTTCGTTTATAAGATGTAATGAATAGAAAAGTACGAGATGTCAGTTGAGGCAATTGTTTGTTGTCAGCTTATATGACATAGTGAAAACCAGGCATAAAGCACATCCAAAAAAAAAAGTTGTTAAACATTAAAAAATTATTCTTTCACTCTTTTTCTTCTGTTTACTTATTGCTGTTTGTTGAAATTAATAAAATATTTTTTTTTTTGTTGATTTAACATTTCAAAAAACTTAAGATTTGTTTTTATTGTTTAGCCATAAATTTTATGCCTATATATGTACGAGTAGTAAGTATGTATGTACATAAACTATTTTATATATTTCTTTCTTAGATTGAATTTAGTTTAATAGGAATTTGTTTTGTTTTATTTTTGCGTTAAAACTAAATGAGAATTATATATGCTTAGGGTACTAAGATATTTACATTTTATTTTGTATATACACACAGCGGTTTTGTTGCGATTTATCATTTTTAAACGCCATACTTAATGCCATAGTCTTGATAATGACCCACGTGAGATCGGTAGTGTGAGAGATTACTTAAGTTGCTGAGATTGCCTAAATTCCCCGATAAATGATGATGGTGATGATGATGATGGGAACTGATTAAAGCGGCGGCGGCAGCATTCGAGGTGACAGAAGATGATGAGATGTGTGTGGCCGGTGGACTGGCCGATTGAATACTACCCGTTGGGCTGCCAGTATCCATTTGACATGATTGATTTTGTTCATACATCATATCTCTGAAGCCCAATGTGGTATGGCCGGGTACCGACGAAGGACTACTTGTTACCACCGAATGGTTATTGTTGTTGTTATTGTTTTGATGCATATTGTTATTATTGTTGTTGTTGTTTGGATTGTTGGGTGTGTTGGTGTTGTTGTTGTTGATTGAATTGTTTATAGGTTCGGATGGCGGTGTTTCCGGGGTATACCAACCACCATGGGCTGGCCCATGTGGTGTAGATATTGTTGTGGGTGAATTGCCCGATGAGGTAGTGGTGGTGGTACCCGAACTAATGCCGCCCAATTGCACACCATTATGACTAGCACCGCCAGGCGTTAGAGGGTGGACATGTGTCGGCACATGATGATGATGATGATGCCGTAGCTGTTGTGCATGATGAGCGGCAGCCGCATGATGAGCATGCATTTGTGTGGAGGCTGCTACAGTCAGATTTTCATCATTCAATGCATGATGATACGGGTAAGCCGAATGATGCAGTCTCGGATTGTAGACATTCATCAGAGAGTCCACGGTAAAGCCTGGATGCTCTACAGCGCCGGCAGTTAAATGATTCATTTGAGCTAAACTATCGTGGCAGGAATTTAACATGGCCGCTGTACTTAGGCCTGCAGCTACGGAATCTTTACCGCCTAAACAACCCAAATCCATGCTTAAGGGTTCCTTTTTAAAATGATGAGCATGATGGGCCATATGTTTGGCATCTATGATACTGCCATTGGCGGTCATAAGTTTTAAGGGTTTAATTTCGGCCAATTTTTCATTCATCATGACTTGACGTTTCATGGCCTCCTCCTTTTCACGCATAACATCTTTTTTCTTAAAACGTCTTCGTCTACGCAAGAATGAACCGTTATCAAACATGTTATAGGAATCGGGATCCAAAGTCCAATAGGACCCTTTGCCGGGCTTTTTGTCATCTCGAGCCACCTTCACAAAGCATTCATTCAATGACAAATTATGGCGTATGGAATTTTGCCAACCCTGTTTATTGTCACGATAATAGGGAAAGCGTTCCATTATATATTGATAGATGCCATTAAGCGTAACTTTCTTATCACCGGAATTTTGTATGGCCATGGCTATGAGCGCTATGTACGAGTAGGGTGGCTTAACAATTTCCTTATTTTGATGGGGAGCTCCCAAGCCGTAGGCTGATGCTGGATATGAATAGCGTGAATATTGATCATAAGCATAATGAGCCGCTGCCGCCGCAGAGGCTGTAGTCATGGCACCGGCGGCCGTAGCTGAGGCTGGATAACCGGCAGTCTGTGCGTAATGCCGTGAAAACGAATTTTGATCGGTAAATAAGGTATGCATGTTTTTGATTTTCTTTTAATTATTAACTTAACAAGAATTATGATTAATTTTAATTAAACTTGGAAAATGTTATAAAAATTTTTTTTTAATTTAATAACATTTTTTTTATGCAATAGTTTCTATTTAAACAAATTTTTTTTTTATTTTATTTCAAACACTTTTTATGAAAATTTTTATCTAAAAATTTTTATTTTTCTTTTAACTTTCATAATATTAGAGCTTTAAAACATTATTTTATTTATTTATTTGTCTAAAGTCTTGTTTAACCAGTTTCTTTTATTTTTTGCTTCGTATTTCTTTAAGATTTTTTTTTTCTTTTTCATTCAAGATTTATTTGTTTGGTTTATTTTATTTTTATTATTTTTAAGGTGAAAATAAAGAAAATACGATTTTGATTTTTTTTTTTTTTGTTTTGTTTGGCTTCTTTCTAGATGTGTTTATATTATTTGAACGATGCGTTCGGGCTAGTAACACGTCAGATACTGAATCTGTGACTGAAACAACATTCAATATGAGTCAGTACGGATACATGAAAATCTCTACAAGCACCCGCACTTTTGGTATGTGTGTGTGTGTGTGTGTGTGTGCACAACGCATAGGCAACTCTAAAGGCAAATACAACAGACACTTTCTTACATATGCATACAAACGTATTGTATTTGTATAAACTCGTTGTATGCTTAAGTATCAGTGAGTTTTAGTGTTAATGTTGTTGTTTTCATAGCACAATTTCACCACCATAAAATTTGAAAACTCTCTAATCCCAGAGAGTTCAATGTATGAGATTTTACTCCCTTAATGGTATTCAAAGCAACACACACACACACACATACACACACTCAAGTACACACTCGCTAACTAAATGAAAATCGTGTATACCTATTAACGTCGTACTACATGGACGCCATTCATGAATTTAGTGTTGTTTTTTTTTTCTTTTTCGGTTTTTGTGAATTCAAATTTGAATAATTTTGGAATTCCCGCCTTTCTTAACAAAACTGTATGCCCGCACTCTTCAAAATTACAATATTTGTATATTTAGAAAAGAATAACAAATAAGTTGGCTACAATAAGCAAACATTTCTTCTCTACAGCAACTCTTTTGCTGCCACAGGAGTTCCGTACATTTTTACCTGCTTCACTGCGTACTAGCTCCCCTATATAAATTGCTTTATGCTGTAGCTACAATGACCACCTCTGTTTTCATTGGTCATTGATGAAATTAGGTTGTTGGTGTTGTTGTTGTTGTTTTTATTGCTGTTTTTGTTTTTTTTTTTGTTGTTTAGGTATACAGAGTATTAGTTATTTAAATTTATATTCCCTGTTTATTGTTTTCTAACCCTCATGTCTAATAAATTTTACCCTTTTTCATGCTTGGTAACTGTTTTTCTACTCTCTTGGCCAAGTGCTTTGGCACTGGTGACAACTCTCAATTCAGTTTTGGCTTTTGGTTCGCCAGAAGTAAAAACACAGAAGAGTTATTTGCTTTTGGCTTTTGGTTAGGATTTATTGTTTTTGTCAAGTTTAGTTTGTACAGGTTTGTTTGGTTTTGGGTGCGAAAGAGATGACTGTTTTACGTGTATTGATTGTACTTATTAGGGTTGGGTGTGTGTGTGTGTAAGTGACGAGCAAGGGGGGATTTTCAGTATTAATTAATTGGTTTGTATTGTTTAGAACTTATTTTGCATATTAATGGATTTAATAAATAAAAGCTGATACATTGTACAAATATAGATTAGAATTCTTAATCGGTTTATAACGAGTATTGTGTAGTTTGTCAGGCAGCACGTGAGAAAAATGAACAAATTTATGTCAGAGTCCAATTATGTCTAGGAATGAAACTCTGGATAAATTGTTCATAGAAATTTAAAAACATAATAGTTATCATCAAATAGTTATATTAAAATTATATTATAGCACTGAACAATATTTTGACTTAATCGCCATTGCAATTTTCAGAGCAATTAGTTGAAAAATTCAAAAAACCTCCTTTTTTAGTCCATTTGAATAATCTTTATTCGAATAATGCAAGAGCTTTGGACGTATTCGCATTAATATACAATATATATATGTATAATTTATCATATATAATTATATTTATATTATTTTTCTGTAATTTAATAATCTAACCCATAAAAACAAAGTTTCTATTAAAACTCTTTCTTTCCTTATGTATATGAGTTTTAAATCTCTCCGTGACTGTGCGTGGATTTACGTGACTGTTTTAAAAATAATCTATTTTCCCAACAAATCTATGGACCAAGTTTCAGATTGATTGGATGCGGGGAAATGGGTTTAAATCACTCCGTGACTGTGCGTGACTAAGTCAAAGTTAATCTTATTTTACAGCAAGTGCACTAAGTTTCAGATCGATCGGATGAGGGGAAATGACATTTAGATCACTCCGTGACTGTGCGTGACTACCCCAAAATTAATTCATAGTCAAAACAAGACTATGGGTAAATTTGATAAGGGGGAATGAGGTTGCCCCACAACAGACAGACAGAGAGTATTAATTAACCCTTTCACGACCAATGGGATATATATGGGCTTTTTCAAATTTTTTGAGCACCTGCTGAAACCGACATACTATGGCTCTTATTTCGTTAAGTTTTATGAATTTAAAAAACGTTGTACAGGGGTTGGATGACTATACTTGATGGATCTGACGTGCAAAGTTTTACGTTGAAAAGTCTTCAACTTAAGAATTGGTGGTCATCTAAAATTCGAAAAATTAAAAAACGACTTAAAACTTGCAAGAATTTTTTCATTCATTCCGTTTTCTTTGTAACAGTTTTTAGCTTTCAGATCCAAACCTATACAAAATATAGTCACTAGACTTGGAGGATATATCCACGAAAAAAAAATTTTGATATCGCTGCTGGGTGAAAAGTTGCATGGTGGTTTACAAGTGAAACCAAAATTTTTCGAATTTTGAACTTTTTGAAGATTTTACATAGGGTTTTTGCGCCGTTTAATAGAAATGAGTTTTGAGTGTAGAATTAAAAAAACGGCGTAATTTTATAGAGTTTGAGGTATATCAAGTTGGTGTCAGCGCACCAATAACGTATCACGGACATGAAAAACTTAAAAGAAATTAGCGTAAATTTTTTGAAGATGTATCTTTTTTGCGTCTGACAACCTGAATTGTCTTTTAAGTTGGCTAGTATATTGCGTGATGTGAGTAACTTCGTAAATTGCACCTCCGAGGCGAAAACGCAAAAATTTTATTAACTTCTGAAAATTTTTGCAAAAAACAATTATTTTGTAAGCTTTTTTTATATCAAAATATGGCATGGGAACATATTTAGGTATCTAAATAGATTCTTCGCTACGGACTAAACTAATAAAGTGCAAAAAAAAATAATTTTTTTCAATCCTGGCGCGTGCAGCGGCAGTTTTTTCCAAACACATTTCGCTTTGTGACAACTAAAGCGCTATATCAATTCCGCTCAAACGTACATCGGATAGAAGACTTTACTGAGCTTGATACTAAAATCGAAAACGCACCAAAAAATTTTAAGGATTTAAAATTTTATGTAGGAAACAAAATGTTTCTAACCTCAAAAATCATCCTTGTGTGAAATATTTGATTTTGAACATTTAAAAGAATTATTTTTGAATTCGGGTTAATAAGTAACCCAGAATCCCAACAAGTATTTTATAATCGGTCCAATATTAATATTTGTAAAAAAAAAACGCGTTTTTTTTAACCCGTAGAAAGTGAGAATATATTTTTAAACAATATTCACGAGGGCCACCTTCAAATTTCAACAAAACAATTGAAGTACCGCGAAAACCGCCAAATTACCGCCGATGCAATGACATCTTAAAGAACTTGCTTTATTATAAAAACTCTATGATCACAGTAGCCTTTGCTTTATGAAACAAGGACACAGTGCTGTGAAAAAGCGACTAATGTTTTGTGAGGTTTTAGAAAAACAATTGGTTAAAAATAAACAAAATATAGTAACTCATTAAGAAAAATCTGTGTACTCCAAAATCGTTTCTGAAAAAGTGTTAAAGAAATATAACAGCCGTAAAAATTTATATCACATAGTTAATCGTTATCAACAAAATAAAAATAAAAATTTTAAATCTCCCTAAGAAAATATAGGTTGTAAAACATTTAATTGAACAGTTTTTACAAAAAGATCAAATCTCTAGTATATGTCCAGGAAAAAGGGATATTATAAGGAAAAATGGTAAAGTATTTCGAAAACGATTTCTCAAGATACTCTTACTAATCTGCACCAAAAGTTTTGCAAAGAAACTAAACTCAAAATATCCTTTAATACTTTTGCTAAATACAAGAAATTTTGGATAATTAAAAGTAAAATGTCTGCTCGAAATACACGTTTGTGTAAAACACACATTAACTTTGACTAAATGCTGCAAAAGTTGTACCGATTAAAGGTTTAACTTCATCTAGCTCACATAACTTTATTTCAATGGTAGCATGTAACTTAGATTCGAAATCGTGTATGTATAGAGAATGCAAAGTTTGCAATAAAAAAGAAATTCCGGAGGCTGAAAATGGTTTAGAAAAGATTTTTTCCCATAAGTGGTATCAGAAAACAATTGACCGAAAGGGTGCTAAAGGCTTAACATACCACGTAAAAGTCGCGTCCAAAGAAGCCATAAAATGCAATATTAACGAGTCAATTGTTCTATTAAATACCCAAACAACTTTTTATTTAAAGCATGTTGTTTTAAAGGTATTACTGATCTTAATATATAATTTGGTAAAAAAAAAATCATGAGTGGTAAAGTGTAAATGGTTAAATCTCTTAAAATATTGCAAATTATGTCTTATACTAGCCATAATTTTGTAAAATGTTTAACAAATTTAAATAAATTTTTATATGCATACACGATCAAAAAAAATTTTTTTTTAATTTTTTTTTTTTCAGTGTATTTTTAAAAGTATTGAAGCTTTTACAAATATTTTAGTGTGCTAAGAAAGCCCTTAGGGGGTATTATCCACACGCGTTATCCCTTTTCAATTTTAACAAAAACTGTAATTTTAATATTTTTTCAAAATTTTTAACTTTAAACTGCTGTAAAATTTTCGCCGTTTAATAAAAATGATTAACGCGAACGGATTTCACATGCTCAAATATCGGTTTATATACACGCAAATCGACATTGATGTCAGACAAAAAAAAAAACTTTAAAAAAAAATTGCCTAGGTGCCGTAAATTTTTGAAGTTGCCCATACGTCCCATTTTTATTTTTTCTTATACTTTCCAAATTTTCCAACCGATATTTTTAAGGCTACCTTGAGTCGACAGAGGATAGTTTTAGCTTTCAGACCATACCAAAAAAGTTGGCAGATGTATTCTCAGGACCTAAGACGGTGACCCGAAAATCTGGAGATTTTGTTTTTTTTTGTTTTTAAACCATATTTGGATGTGATTAATTCGGACGTTATTGAACGAAAAAACATTAAAATTTTGATGTAACATGGACCAGTATTCATGATTTTCAGAAATACGAAAGTATTTGGAATCGGTTTATTATTCAGCAAAATTCAGTACGGGACATATATGTCCAATTGGTTGTCAATGGTAAAAAAGATGTTTTATAGTTTTATATTTTTATTAAATTAAAAAAATTCATAATATTAAATTAAACAATAAATAAAAATAAAGGCTAATTCTAAATATCTCAAAAATACAAAATCAATTATGGTAATCTTCAAAGCAATTACAGTTTTTTGTGAAACAAAAAGGTTTTTTACAAAAGGAACGATTTTCCTTTTCATTTTTAGTACAAACTGAAAAAGTAGTAATCGATTCTCTGTGAACTATATTTAAAAATTTACAACAAATATAAAACCAAAACTTTAGTTATTTATGTAAAAAATAAAAACAAAAATCACTGACTTCATTTGAGCGGAGTAAATTACTTGCTCATTAATTTTGACCGTTGACGACCAATGCTGAAAACATTAACGGCATAAAAGAGGTACATAAGTTATTTATACAGTAAAACATTTTAACATACATTTCAATAAACACATATTTAAACAAGTAAGAAAATAGTATAGTATATACTATATAGTATAGTATAGTCTAAACCGTGCGCTTAGAGACCCTATACCATGCGCTTAGAGACCCTATCTCTTAGGCCCAACTAATTGGATATAGAAAATAAGCATAAACCAAATTTGAGTGGGATTTATATTAATTTTTTTGGCTGCAGATATGAAAAAGTTCATATCGGATGCTATGTCTATATGGGGACTAGGTCCAAAAATGGACCGATCCTGACCATGGTTGGTAAAGTCTCTTGTATTTTGCGAAAATATATACAAACAAAATTTGAGATGAATCAGTGCAATATTTTTGTTTTTTGATAGATTTAATGACTAAGAATTGTCCAATAGGGATTATTTTTGGACTACTGATTAATGGATATAATAAACACATACAAATCCAATTTGACTAAGATCTATACGACAATTTGGATCTTATGTCAATTTATGTCGATTTTATAGGGGTCATTTGTATGGGGGCTAGCTCTGAACATGGACCGATTCTCACCAATTTCAATAGCGTTCATGCCATGGCCGATGAAAGCTTATATACCAAATTTCATGTAAATGTATTCATATTTGCGACCTCCAGTTTGATTACAAGGTTTACATGGACACACACACGGACGGACGATCGGTAAAATTAGAGATGGGTCTAGGTCAAATATTTTTGGTTGTTACAAACAGCAGCACAAAGTCATTATACCCAAACCACAGAGTGGTATAGGGTATAAAAAATACTGATATTTCAATTCAATATCTCTTTTAGGTTATTGATATGCTTGATCCTGAAGAAGCAGAATCGATAAAGCAAGCAACGGAGCTTCTCAAGAATCCAAAGCTATTTGCCGAGCTTTTATACATAAAGTCAAATTTTAATAAGCTGCAAGAAACAATAACATGCTTAGAGGCGAAAAGTCTACCCTTGGCTAAATCGATAGAATTATATGAAGAAGCGGCAAACGTTATTCAAGATACAACTGGTTCAATTGGACTTGAATTAAAAAAGAAATTTGATGCAATAATAAAGAGAAATCCGGATTTTAAAATTATTTTAAAATTAAATAATATAATTAATATCGGAACAGAAGATGTATCATCAATTGAACCAGTTGAATATGAAAATATTCAAAAATATAAATACGCACCTATCACATCGTGTGATGTAGAACGAAGCTTCTCAGCATATAAGATGATTTTTAATGAAAAACAAATTTAGAAAAGATTATCATTATATATTGTACAACGCTGAATAATTTGCACTTTTTTATAATGATAACATTAAATTATCTTTATACCTATTAACTTATTATTTTTGTGAATTTTTAATGCCAGACAAAAATAGAACAACAATAATAATAGAAATGAAATAGTGAAATAAAAACTAAATTTCTAGTTCATGGAATTATTTCTTTGTTTATTAGCAATTAAACCGTGTTTAATTTATTATAAAGATATATTTGCTTAACATATTTTGCATACTTTTAGCATAGTTTGCATATTTTTAGCATATTTTACATATTTTTGGCATATTTTGAATATTTTTTGCATATTTTTAACATATTATTTTTATGCAAATATGCAAACAAAAAAACTAATTTGCACACGTTTTTCGATTCTATTTCCACGAAACGAATTTTTGCTGCAATCACAAGTTTCATATATTCATTCTAAAAAAATATGTTAATATGCAAATTCCGAGGTCTACTAAAAATAATGAAAAATCTTTATACGTAACGAATATATATACATTATTTATTTATTTATTTATTAGATATTTATTACAATTTAAATTATAATAAATCTTAAAGTTAAAGCACTAGCAACTTAGGCTATCGGCTTTATATACATATATAGAATATATGTATCAGCGATGTATACACACACATTTTTGTTTGCCTATTGTTTTCTTTTTTGTACATGTGAACAGTGTATGTATTTATATTTATGCTGATTGCATTCAAATAAAAAAAGCACGAAAATACCTTATTAATGTTAAACATCATAATAAAAATCTACCCATTACAATGTGAATCTCTTCGTGTTGACAACCTTCGTTATAATATTATATTCTGAACTCGGGTAGAAGGTATCAAAGATTCAGCACAACCCAATTTAACACTCTTACTTTTTTTATATTCAAACATTTATGAAAATTTGTTTCATCAACTAATAGTTGTAAATTAATTGCCGTCTAACTCTGTAGAATATTCATTTGGTTAACATTTAAAGAAAATCTAAAAAAAAAACTAACTCCTAAAAACATCTGCTTAGAAAGATTTTCATATTTAATATCACGTTTCCATAGTATCAAAGCAACTATCACTAGCAAAAACTTCAATCAATCTAATCAATCGTTAAAAATTAAATGAATAAAATTACGTATGTATATTAGGGAATCAATTCAAATACAAACATCTTAAACTAAATAAACAATAATATCTTGCGATATTAAATTATTATTCCAGTTCGACTCCAAAAAAAAAAAAAAAAACATCTGACCTACATATAAATGAATGAAAGCTAATAAATTCAACCCAAAAACAAATTCAAAAACAAGAAGAGTTCCATAAATGCAGACAAATGTGTTATTAAGTAAATATTTTAATATCAACTCGCACATACGAACGAATACAGTATTATTTTAACCTTTTTTGATCAACAAAAGATTAAGTCTTAAATAAATTTTACAGTTTTATTAAATTGAAAAAATGAAAGAGCAAGCCAACATACTCATATAAAAAAAAAGATGAACTTATCCTTAACTTATATTTTCATAGGTCAGACTTGTAAAAACATATAGAGAGAAAAAGAAAAAAAACATTATTGGAACTTCGTTTCCGTTCTTTCTATTATACTCTTGGCAGTGTGGAAAAACACTATCGTCGAAGAAGTGTGTGAACAAGAAAAAGGTTAGAGTGGATGTTTTAGGTTACTTTTATTTGCTACGCATTTTGGGTGGGTTATTATGAAATGTATCTTGTTTAAAACAAAGAATACATTAAATTGAAAAATTTTAAGCAAACTAAAATACAAATGATAAATTCAATGATTAGAATAGTTAGAGGGTCTTGTAGGTTTATCGTTCTATTATATTAGAGTCAAAGAAGGCGGCTATACGAGTGTTCGTCGATGGCTACTTTCAAATCGATATAATACTGTGCCCAAATGAAAAGGTGAATTTTTATTTTAGATATCAATTTCAAGTTAATAGTCATTTGCTTCATGGGTTCAATAGTGGCGTCCGTTTTTTAAATAACCAAAACCGTATTTGGAGATTTTTATTTTCTTTTTTTTTTTGGAATACAATTTATGCTGCAGAAACGTTATGAATATTGCAGAAGAACTTCTGTGTAAAGGCTGTGTCAAAAAAGGCAGAGAAAGAGATGAAAACAAAGAGCGCCCTGGGCGATAAAAACAGATGGACATCACCTCATAGAAATCGAAGATTTGTTGCTGAAACATTATCTATAGACAATTAGTAATCTTCATGATACTCGTGATATTTCAGAACCATTAGTCAACATAATTTTAAAATTGATTTTGGGCTTAAAATCGAGATTTGGTTCCAAATATAAAATTTTGTTGAAAAAGATAATTGCATTAGTACTCTTAAACGTTGCTTTCTAGCTACCAGAACGAAAGGAAATGCATCATTACGAGTGATGAGATTCGTATCTATACTTACCTCTCCGAAACAACCGAGTAATCAAGCAAATATCGTGCAAAAGACAACAATGATCAGGCTAACGTCGCACAATCGACCATTTAACGAGAAGGCGATCAAAAATCCATAACTTTTGATTGGACTGGAATTTTGAGTTTAGCCTTTAATTCCTGCTATCAAATGTAAATATCGATCGATAATAAAAAAAAGTTATAGAGTGTTTAATGCCGTTTTCTTTTCTGACAAAAAATGTCGCCCATTTTCTGCCCTTTTTTAGAAAAGTGTAATATTTTATATATTCTGAATTAAGAGCAACCTTATATTAAGTATCAATCGAAAGGTCTCAAAGTGCTGTGTTCGTAAATGCGAAAAAAAATTTATTATTATCCTCTTGAAAGTCATAGGGTGAAAATATTCAAAAAAGGGGAACAATGGGGAAATATTCTCACACTATGACCTGAAAGAAGTCAATGGCTGGAATTTTTTCTGATTTACGAGGGCTCGACTTTGAGGCCTTTCGATTGATGTATAAGATAAGGTTGCTCTTAATTCAGAATATATAAAATATTACACCTTTCTAAAAAAGGGCAGAAAAAGGGCGACATTTTTTGTCAGAAAAGAAAACGGCATAAAATACATTTTTTAGTTGAATTTTAGTAAAAAAGTGAAGTGCTAAAAGGTTAAAAAAGATTGTTTTTTTATATAGTCTTATTTTTTCAGTTAATTTTGATACTTTTTAAAAATACTGATACTTTTTAAAAATTTTATCGGAAACTGCCAAACTTTGGCCCCCGTAAACTTTTTAGTCCTAATGTTCACAAGGGCCAAAGGTTGGCTTTTTTTTTTTTTTTTTTGAAGGAGCCCGAGTTAAAATATATTTATTAAGCAGCGAACGTAAAAGTTACTTGATATTGGTTCAAGATAGAGAAGTTTCAATGAAAAAGTCGTATGTTTTTATTTAGTTAAACATTTTTTTTATTGTCTTTTTAAATATTTCTATATCAATTTTTATTGTAAATTTATAAAATACGTACATTTTTAAATCAATGAAAGTTGTTAACTATATAAAAAAGGGTATAACTTATAAAAGCAGATTGTGAAAGTAAGCATTGTTTTTGGCTGAAACTAAATCTGGATACTCTGGAAAAATCCCACAATTCTTTTCACTGGTTCGCTTCCGCAATTCCTTGTATTGATTTTTGGTCAACTTCAAATCTAAAAATAGGGCGAACGCTTCTTCTGGAGTAAATTTCTTCCTCAATTGGTGTAGGAATACTTTTAAATATCCTCTTTGTGCGCCTTGGGCTCGCTTCTACTCCTTTTTCAATTATTTAAATTTTATTTTTTTTATTTTGAATCCTTAATAATTCTTTGAGAAATTTCTTCCTTGATATTCACCAGCTTGCGCCTTCGAGATCTTTCACTGTATCCGTCATATTGGTTTTGCTGGTCGACCCTTTTTTCACTTTCGTTGGCAGTTGTAGATGAACTCTCAAAAACATGTTCCTTTACTAACCAGTCTTGGTGACGTTTGTACATCTCTGCCTTGTTATTCAATGTACCGTTTTTTCTAATTTTATGCAAAAGTTGTAATTTTTTCTTTGTGTATTTTAATTTCTTGCAGGTTACAATTCTTAATAAAATGGTTGCTTAGTATGTGCAAAATTATATCGTCTATATCTTTTTGTTGAAAACAAATATCTGCAAGATCTCTATAACAATACTTAGCCATTGTTCAAAATGTAAAGAATAATAATTGTGGAAACATTATTCTAAATACTCTTTCTTGCAATTATGTAAAATACAATTTTTTTTATCTTTTATTACCACTTTTTCGAGCATAAATAACCCAGATCGTAACCCCTTTTAAAAGATGAAGAATACCTGCTCATATCTTAAAAGGGTGTGTCGCAATAGTTCTTTTTACTATTTATCTGTTATTTAAATTTTTTTCCCATTTTGTCAAGTATTAACTCAAGTTCGAACTAAATACCATATACCTATGTATTTTACAAAACAAAAAAGATTTTTACCAATTAATATAATTAATCAATTAAGCACATTATGTCTCAACCCTTTTTTTATAAGTATATAACGACTACGACTCTACCGTTTCCTTTTTCTGTCAGTATAAAAATCAAATAAACTCACGCAAAAAAATGCACCGGTACGACCAACTTTTGTATTCATAACACACAGACGAACGGACGGACATCGTTAAATCGACTCAAAAAGTGATTTTGAGTCGATCCATATAATAAAAGATGGGCATAGGTCCAATATTTTTGGTAGTTACAAACATCAGGGCAAACTCATTATACCACATAGTGGAAAACTTTTGTGTTCATAAATTTTGCCCAAAATATCTGGCCTTGGGTCAGAAAAATTGTTCTGGTGCATACGGGCGGAAAGCGGCGGGCAAACAATGGGGTATAGGAGTATAGGCAATATAGGTATATTTTTTTATTTAGGAGTATAGGTATATTTTTTTATTTCTAACATTAGATAATGGTTTAGAAGTTACAATATCATACAAAATTTATTCTGCTTTAAAATCTTTTAAATCAAAATAGTTAGTCATTTAAAAATTAAAGTTTACGAAGAAATTTTTACTTTTAGCAAAATACTAAGAAAGTCCATTTTCGAGGACCCTGTTCGCTGTAATATAGTTAAAATAGAGTCGTCATTTTTTGGCTCCCGAGGTTCACTGGAATTTACTTTCAAATGAATAACATAACTTTAAAATCTTTAACCATAAAAAATGTTTTTTGGCCGCCTTCTCATATTAACAAGGAATATTATGTCTGTGTTATGCGTCATTTCCGTAAAGCTATTCGCAAAAAATAGTCCAGTGTTATTAGAGAACAACGATAATGTATCGTCTTATACTACCTTGGTTTTACGACACCATACCGTTTTGCACAAAATTCAACTCGTATCGCCTGATTTAGTACCGTTTGACTTCTTGGTCTGTAATGAACTCTAAATATCACTCCGGGGATGAGGTTCTGAATCGATTGAGACTATCAAAATCTAATGAACTGCGCTTTGAAGGCCATTCCGGAACTTGACTTTAACAGCTGTTTCGAGAATTGAAAAAAACTTGGTATAAGTATATGCATGCCCTCATTGTCTTCAAAGTAGTCCCCCTTACTTTGAAGACAATGAAACTGCTTTCAAAGTAAGTATATATGAAGAATTACTTTGTAATTTCAGCACAGTATACCATTTTAATTTTTCGGGAGCTTCCTGACAGGAAGACTCAAAATAATATTTTGACTGCCATTAGTTACCTTCATCAGTGATGTAAGACTCGTCATCCATCTCACATTTGAATTGCGAGGAAGCGGAGCATTAGTTTTGCATTAGATCATTTTAAATGATCTTTAATTGTAGCTGGGAAGATTTTTTTCTTATTTATTCAATGTGTGTTATTTTCTAGCATTCGATTATTCTCCACAAATAACGGTATGATTTTCCACTATGGCCCATGGATTGAGCTGTTAAATTATTCCAAACTTCCAAGTCTTGCAATCGATATTTTCAAACCGAACCAGGTTTGAAACATTTTTTAAATCCCATGTCCAATTTTTTTTATACACTCCACACCACTGTACAGAGGTATATATTAGTTTGTTATTATGTTTTTAACGCATCAAAAAATTGATTTCCGATCCCATAAAGAATATATATTCTTGATGCTTATAACAGCTCAAGTCGATATAACGATGTCCATCTGTCCGTCTGTCTGTTGGAATCATGCTCATTACCATTTACCTGGGAAAAATTAGGATAATATTATTTACCATTATTTCGATCAGGTTGGTATTGAAATTGGTATTGAAAACGTTCTCCGATAAAATTTTTTATAAAAAACTAAAAATAATGAAAAATGTTTATAACTAACAGTACATATGCATAGAGATATGGTATGTATGTATCAGTAGGGTGCTTCAAAATCGTATGGAGAAACTAGACGTGCTCCGATTTGTGAGGCTCACGTCTGGATCGTTGTATACGAACCACACGAACGTATGTTCCAAATTTCAGAGAAATCGAATGAAGTTTGAAGGTCGCGCAAAATTTTCACTTTTTCGATTATTTTTTATGGGAATTTACATACAAATTAAAAAAAAAAAAGTTTATTGTAAACTTTATCTGATTTTTAATTACGTTTTAGGTGACTTCTCTATAATTTCTAATATAGAATTTTGTAGGCTTTAAGATTGTAGAACAAACTATTTACCAATTCTTAATGGTTTTCGAGGAATTCGCGTTTTTTTAATTTTGGAAAACAAAACCACACGCAGAAAGGGGCTTTTTTACCAGGGGCCTAAAGGGCAAAAGTTTTTAGTTTGTTGCACCCTGTGCAATAAATGTGACAGCAGTCTGTAAGCAACTCTGTTATTGTTGTAGTTTGAGTTGACTTTTTATCAGCAGGCACAAACTAAACAAGAAGTCGTCGAGCAAGGCAGCAAATTTTCATTTTCCATTTTGGCTTTTCTGGACCACACAACGATTTGAGTAAATTTAGTGCAGCAAATTTAAAATGTCAAAAAAAATATTAAGATCGTCTTCAACATTTTGGCTTATTGGAAGGCCAATAAACGAATTTCCTTCATCGAGACTACCACGAGGCATTGACGTATTAAAAATTGTACAATATTATCATATTTATCAAAATCAAAAAACTTTCAAATAGTTTTCTACGTACCATCGAAGCCGCTGTAAACGTATGGAAGCAAGCAGGTATCCCAACTCAGCAAAGAAAAAATTGTATCAGAAAATTGGAAAGGATGTATAAAAAATATAATTATTTAAAAAAGAGTATAAAAAAAGACGGCGTAAGCTACAAAAATCGCAGAGAAATCTTTGAAATTAAATTACAAAAAATATTTGATATCGCTATAAATGGCGTACATAAGAAGATAAGCAAAGAAAAGAGAGACTTCTTGGAAAAACAAAGGATAAACGTATTTTCTTGCTGCTTAGGGGGATTTGATTTAAATTCCTCGAGAAAAGAAATTATGAAGCTAAAGCGACTTGAAAAACATAGAATACTTTAAAAAAAAAATCTGTAGATGAAAAAAGAAAAAATCAACATAAAACAGCTGTGCAATATAATTTTGATGAATCTGATAACTCCAGTGATTCGGATTACAAGCCTGCTAAGAAAACACCAACGGTTAATAAAAACATTAAAAAATTTATAACATCTCCAGATATAATTAATGCCTTAGACCGAACAAATACATCCGACAGAAATGCGACGTTTATACTTGCAGCTGTTGCTAAGTCAATTGTTCCGGAACACTCAAACATAACGATTTCCCATAGTTCAATAAGACGGTCCAGCAGAAAAGTACGTACTAATGATGCAGTTGCAGATCAGGAATCTTTGAGTGTGGAAGGACCTTTTCTCCAACACGGGGACGGTAAGTTATTACCAGATATAAATAATGCTAAATGCAAAGTTGATCGTATAGCAATCCATATATCTGGAAACGGCTAAGATAAGCTTTTAGGTATTCCCAAAATAGAACGAGGAACAGGAATTGCACAGGCTAGTGCTTGTGTTGAAACATTAAAAAAGTGGAAAATAAAGTCGCACATAAAAGCCCTTGTCTTTTATACAACAGCTAGTAATACTGGTGTTTCAGCAGGAACGTGTGTTAATATTGAAAAAATGCTAGGCACTGAAATGGTGTGGATTGCTTGTCGACATCATATTATGGAGATAGTGTTGTCTTCTGTTTTTACTAGTGCAATTGGTTCTAGTTCAAGTCCAGAAACAGCACTTTTTAATCGTTTTCAAAAAGCATGGCCTAAAATTGACAAGAACTGTTACAAAGCAGCAGATATAAATCTGTTTGACAACCCAATATTACTACAGAAGAGAGATGAAATGTTGAAATATCTACCAACACAATTTGAAAATTCTCAGCCAAGGGATGATTACAAGGAGTTTTTGCAATTGTCTCTAGTATTCCTTGGTGGAGGCGATGGCAAGGTAAAATTTAGAGCACCAGGTCCAACGCACCATGCTCGTTGGATGGCAAAGGGCATTTACGTAAATATTAATAAATTTTATTTATTTTTTGTAAATTTTTAACCTGTGTTCTAAACTTTATCGCAATTGCGCGACCTTAAGATGGAAACTTTTGTTCAGCGATGTTTGGTTATTTATACTTCTAAGATATAGACGCATTGATTTGGCCATGAGCCCGTTGAAATTTGCAACGTTTAGAATTTTGAAGCACCCTAATGTATCAGCGATGCATACACATTTTTGTTTGTTGTTTTGTTTTTGTTTTTGTTTTTTTATGCATGTGAACGATTACATGTACAAAACAAAAGCAAACAAAAGTGTGTATGAATCGCTGATAAGCAAGCAAACTATATTATAATTGCATGCAATAATTGATTTCAATTAAAAAAGCTCGAAAATACCAAAATTTCTGTTAATTATGTTATTAATTTTAAACATCGTTGTTTTTTTTCAATTCATTTTATTTTTATTTTTTACAATATTATAGTTAGGAACACAATAATTTTGATATATTAACGTTAAGAGTGTAGACAGCTTTGACTTTATATGAGGTGTTGTAATCTTTAATATTAATAGGCTAGACGATTTCTTGTGACCGATGTTTTATTCTACCATTTTATCCCGATTTAGACCAAATGTATATTATTTGAAAGGTATTTCTTTTTAGCCGTTTTGCAGATTTACAGATTTTAAAATTTTTCCCTTTATTTTGAGTAAATTCCATTTAAATTTGCGACTAGCACATACATAAAATTATACAATGCTGTGTGTGTTTATTAAATTTGTTAATGTGTTTGTAATAAAAATGAGTTTGTTTTTTTGTGTTGATTTGTGAATTGGCTATAGTTGATTAGCATACCTTTAGGGTCTTTATTTAATGAAAAAATAAAATTTCCTAAAATTTGCACTCGCATTTCGAGGGCTGGAATCTGCTAGTTATCTTAAATATTATTTTATAAATTAAGGAAAATATATACAAAAAAACCTTTATGATCAATGAAAAAAGAATAAGTAAATAAAAAAGTTTCAATATAAAAGCGGGAGAGTTAATAGTTAAAAGTATTCAGTTAAGGGTATAAAGCGTTATTGTGTTCATAGCTAGAATTTAGAATAAAACTCTTTTCAGTTATAATATTTATATTGTTTTGACCATTTGGATATTTGAAACTGAGTGAAGACATAAAGCTAAGTAGTGAAATGGTATATTAAAAATCATTTTCAAAAGCATATTTTGACATACTTGTAGATGCTTTAAGTGACAATCAGAAGTATTGCACCATATAAGAGCAGCGTAAAATAATATTGCATGAATGACTATCGTTTACATTATTTAGCTTATTTGAATACTGAGATTCGATTTATAATATTTTAAAAGGGATATTGACCTTATTTACTATGTAACTTAAGTAAAGGGTCTGCCAAATAACTTTTTTTTTTTTTGAAAATGCTATAAAAAAAACTACTGAATATTATCTCAAACTTCTTTTTTTATTTGAAAGTACAATCCTTCCGGTTAATAATGGAAAATAATTTCATTCAAATGGCTGCTTCGGCTGGCCACGCAGTAGCCTACACTATCGGTCCAATTTTTAAGCACATTATGGATTGTGTGCAGCTGTATTTCACCAATGGCTTTATGAATACTGTCCTTTAAAGCGTCAATTGTCTCTGGCTTGTTGGCGTAACACTTATCTTTGAGGGCACGCTACAAATAATAGTCCAACGGTGTCAAATCGCAGATCCGAGGTGGCCAAACGACATCAGCTCTGCGGCTGATAATGCGATCTTCAAAAACAGGGCGCAAAACATCGAGTATAGCTTCGGCTGTGTGGCACGTAGCGCCGTCCTGTTGAAACCAAATGTTGCCAATATCCTCCTCTTCAATTTTTGTGAACAAAAATTCGTTCAAAATGGCCCGATAACGATCGCCATTGACTGTAACGGCCACTCCTTGCTCATTTTCGAAGAAAAATGGCCCAGTTATGCCTCTGGACCAAAATCCGCACCAAACAGTGACTCGTTTTGGGTGTGACGGCTTTTCAATGTATGCGTGCGGGTTTTCTGTGCCCCAAATGCGAAAATTTTGCTTGTTTACATACCCGCCAAGATCAAAATGAGCTTCATCTGAAAAGATGATTTTTTTTGGCAAAATCGGCATCATCTGAAAGTCGATCGCAGGCCCACTTAGCGAAGCGAAAACGCATTGGATGGTCAGTTGGCTTCAACTCCTGAACCAATTGGACGTTGTATGGCGTCATACCAAGGTCTTTATGCAAAATTCGTCTCAATGATGCCTCCGAAATGTTCAATTCTTGAGAACGACGGTGAATTGATGTTGATGGCGCTTCACGCACACTTTCTGCCACAGCAGCAATATTCTCGGGAGTACGCACTGTTTTTGCCTTTTCACGCTTTGGTTTATCGATGAGGATGCCAGTTTCTTTCACTTTTTTCACAAGATAACGAACATACACACATTCTGCAACATTACCATGATTTTCAAAGTAATGTCGCAATATTTCCCAGCGTTGTTCAAGCGTAGACACAACCATATTCGTTCAGCGGAAGGATAAAACTAATTATCTGTCAAATCAGACATGAGCTAAGTGTTACCATTCACGAAATACGCACTAGTTGAAAAAAAAACGTTAGATGGCGGACCCTTTATATGTTTCTGTCTAGTCTCACACATAGATATTTAACCGTTGTCTCCCAAAGGACATAGACTCCATCAGCTTTGATTTTATATTGTGGTAGAAATCATTCTTTTCTTTTCCTTGTAAAGAAAATTGACTGGGTCTTAACAGAGTGTATTAAGATTCTCCATTTCCTAAAGCACGCAATAACTCTATCTACTGATCCAGATAAGGTGTCAGAACTTTTAATTGCAGTATCATCTAGAAAAATTGAGGTTTCACAACCTTGGAAAATTGGATGTGAAAATGTTGTAGATTATTGGAGAAAGCCAAGATCCTTGAGGATAACCTGCAGTGATATTGTATTCTTCGGAAAAATCTTTGACAATATGAACTCTAAAATATCAGATTGTCCAGGGATTATCTTGTCTGTAGTATCTTAATTGTTTGTTTATCTAGCCCACTAACGATTAATGTATGAATTATAACATCATGCCACACTGAAT
Organism: Cordilura impudica; assembly: GCA_963682025.1. NCBI lineage: Eukaryota > Metazoa > Arthropoda > Insecta > Diptera > Scathophagidae > Cordilura > Cordilura impudica. The sequence goes on from OY821519.1 coordinate 61,083,794, forward strand.
TAAATGCAGATTTTAATTCAATAACAGCATTGCCATCGTCAAAATTGTCCTTTACAATATTCTTTATTCTGATTAACGGTTAAGTCGTGTTAGTTCAGAATGAAGTTCCTATTTTTGGACAGTAAAAATGTTTTCATCTTCGATGAACGCTACTATTTCTTCATCATTGTTAAAAATCTAGCCATTATAATTTTAAGTCTTGCCTTTTTGTCTGTTAGTGTTGAAAACCTTGTTTATAATATTGTAGATGATATCAAAAATTCGACCCAGCCGAATCTGATACTCTTTTTATACCCTATACCACTATGTGGTTTGGGTATAATGACTTTGTGCTGCTGTTTGTAACTACCAAAAATATTTGACCTAGACCCATCTTTTATTGTACCGATCGAATCAGAATCACTAGCTGATTCGATTTAACGATGTCCGTCCGTCTGTGTGTCCATGTAAAGTTTGTAATCAATATATTTATATTTGAATATATTTCGATGAAATTTGGTATATAAGCTTTTGTCGGCTTTAGGATCAACGCAATTGAAATTGGTGAGAATCGGTCCATGTTCAGACATAGCCCCCATACTAATGACCCCTATGAAATCAACTTAAATTGCCATAAGATCCAAATTATCATATAAATCTTAGTCAAATTGGGTTTGTATGTATTTATTACATCCATTAATCAGTAGTCCAAAAATGATCCCAATTGGACAACTCTTGGTCATAGGCCCCATATAGAGCTGCTTCCCGATCTTCTATCAAAAAACAAGAATATTGCACTGATTCTTCTCAAATTTTGTTTGTATATATTTTTGCAAAATACAAGAGACTTTACCAAACATGGTCAAGATCGGTCCATTTTGGGGTCTAGTCCCCATATAGATATAGCATCCTATATGAACTTTTTCATATCTGCAGCCAAAAAAATTAATAAAAATCCCACTCAAATTTGGTTTATGCTTATTTTCTATATCCAGTTAGTTGGGCCTGAGCGATAGGGCCTCTAAACGCATGGTATAGTCGGTATAGACCGACTATAATTTACTTACTTGTTTTTTTTTTTTGTTGGATTTATTCTCTTCACATATTTACAAATTATTTTACGACGCTCTACTGCATTGACATTTGGTTAAAATCTTGTCCAGTATCATTTATAAATATATGAAATTTTATTAGTTCTGATCTCATTACCCAGCAACAAGAGAGTATCAAAAACTAAAATAAAGCAAAAATTATTTTATAAATAATCTAACCGACAAAAACAAAATTTTTATTAAAACTCTTTCTTTCCTTATGCGTATGAGTTTTAAATCTCTCCGCGACTGCTTAAAATTAATCTTTGGTCACAAGTCAATGGACCAAGTTTCATATCGATCGGATAAGGGGAAATGGGTTTTAAATCACTCCGTGACTGTGCGAGGTGACTATGCGCGACTGTGCCTGACTACCACAAAATTTATCTGAAGTCACAGCAAGACTATGGGCCAAGTTTCAGATCAATTGTATAAGGGGGAATGCGGTTGCCCCCACGACAGACAACCAGAAAGACAGACAGACAGAGAGTATGAGTTAAAAGAAAGAGTTTAAAAAGGAGAATAAGCTCACAATCAAAAATGCAATCTCCCCCTTTAAAATGTTGATCAAAAATGCCTTTTTCATTGAAAATTTGAAACAAAAATTTATAAAATCATAATAAGAAATATGTGACAGTTTTTTTTATCTTTCAAATGCTTTATTTTGTATATCCGAAATGAAATCGTTTCATAAATTTTTTTTGTTATTCTAAAAAATATTAGTTTAGAAATCATGTTATGTATATAAACAAATGTTAAATAGCAAAAACAAAAACAAAAAATATTTGTCAAAATAATGCGATTTTAACTGAATACATACATATACATATATATATATACATATATATATGTATATTTGTTATATATTTTATTTATACAATAAAAATTCAACTTGATTTATATTCATTCATTCATGTATACGCTTAAAAAGTTTCATAATATTTGCTAGTTTTTTTTTTTAAGCGGAACTAATTAAATTTTCAAAATAAATATTTTCATTTTAAAGATATTTGCTGTATGTATTCTACTTTTAACACAAATACATAACTTGACAATAGAATAATAATGGCAATATATTTAATAAAAATAAATAATAACAAAAATGTGAAGAACAAAATATTAAAAACAAAGTAAAATTATTTAAGAAAATATTTATTCTAAAAGCAAAACAGTAGACATTGTCAAAACAAACCATCCATCCAATACAACAGTATTATATGAAATAGATATGAAATTAGTTTGAAAAAAAGTGGCGAAAAACAGTATGGCAGAGAAAGAGAGAAAACGAATAATAATAAAAATGCGTGAAACAAGAAAAACTCGTCATAAGTCTCGTCACTTTACATTACTTTAACTAATCGATACATTTTGCACAATGATGCCAACTGGTTCAAGGCAACAAATGGTAAACGATAATCAAACACCGTTATCGTATAATGTAGTTTAGACATCTTCATTCGTCCCTGTAATCTTTATAAGCCAACTAATATGGTAGTCGTATAAATAATTAAAACAAAGTCTAATTAAAACGTAACTTCATGGATGTGTCCACTTGATACTATTAGAAATAAGTTCATGCTTGATCTTACTCCCTCTAAAGGAGCAACCATTTTGACGACAAATCTACGAGTATGATCTTATGTTTATATATATGTGTATAATGCAGGGACCGGATTTTTAATACTAAAAACATTCACCCCTGTTCTTGAAACCACTATCACAAAAAAAAACTCGTAAATGAAAAAATTATTAAATCTAGTTCTTTGCTGTTCTCTAATTTCAATAAGAATATTTTTTCTCGTTTTAATTCACATAGAAAAGACTTTGTGAAATCAAAACAAATGCCCTTTTTTCCTACTAAGCAGGTCTTAAGAGATAAAAAAAAACTAATTGATATTTAAACTCTAACATGTTTTTTATTGAACCTTGTCATTATTAAAAAAAAAAGACATTAATTTTATAAAAAAAAACGATTTTAAAAAACGTCTACATTTTGCGCTGATTTAAAAAAAAAACTCGTAATAAGTGGTCGATGTTAATGAAACACACTTTTTACGATGATGCTGTTCTATAACTATAATAATCTAATTTCCATTATAATTTTTTCAATTATAAGATAGATTCTTTATGCACTAATTATTGCAAATAAAGGAATTAAAAAAAATTTTTCATCAAATCACATATTTTTATTTTTTTGCATATGTTCGAAACAGTAGTGATGCCAGTCAAATCCAATTTATATTTGAATATCGAAATTTTTTTTGGTGATGCCTAACTTTTCAAAAATAGAAAAGTCATTTTTAATTGAATGAAATTGAAGAACAAAAACAATTAAATGAACAAATAAGTTGTTATTTTAAAAGAAAATATTTTTCTTTATACTTTTTCTATAAACTTAAGAAAAAACATGCACAAAATACTTAAAAGTTTTTTGTGAAACTGAATAAAGAACCATATGGCACCTCGGTTTCCAGATAACATATGTTCTTAACTCAAACATATGGTTCTTAACTCAAATATATGTTTCCATTAAATTACAAAAATAAAGTGGTTTCAAGAAACCCAAAATTTCAATTTCATATGATTTTAAATTCACTCTTATTCAAATAACAAAGTTTCAAGAACAGGGCTGATTATAAGTATTAATTGTTTTCATAAAAAAACGGGTTAAAGTGTATAAGATTATGTTGCTCTTAATTTAGAATATATAAAAATACATATAAACTTTTCAAAAAAAGTGCAAATAAAATGCGGCATTTTTTGTCAGAAAAGAAAACGTCATTAAATTCATTATTTGGGAAATTCACAACTGGTATTGTATTTTGTATGTTGTAATAAAATACACAATACAATCAATTGTTGTGAACAGTTATTTGTATTTTATTGCTTTATGTAAAAAAAATAACTTCGATATGTTAATGGTTTATTTTTGTAAGTATAGTAACATACTATTTTGGTTTTCAATTTAAAAATAAGATAATTTTTGGGCGATGAGGAAGAAAATTTTTGGACGAGATTGATTCAGTTTCTGACATATGGCAACATAATGGACTCTGTGGGCAAGAAATATACCCATATATGGTGCAAATACGTCCTGCAGAATTTTGAGACATCCTAAAGTATGAGTATACATATCCATTGACACAAACATGCATATTAATACACCGAATTCAATTAAAGACCCCTGACCAAGTTCTTGTTGCGTTTAAGCGAATGCGTTCTGGTTGAGACTGAAAGAAGAAAATACATATTAAAAATTAATTAAACGTTAATTTAATAATTTTAATAAAATTACCTATGTTTTTGTTTTTTAATTATCTATGTTGATAAAACTCTATTTATCTTTTCTTTTTCTTAAAAACTGGCATTCACTTGGGGCTGATATGTTTATGATAGAAAATACAACATTTATTAAATATAGCACATGAAGCTGTATAGTTGTATCAGATTTTTAAGTGAAAATAACAAAAAACTATTTTACACTATTGTAAAGTAATACACGATACAATGCCATACAAATCATATTGGTTAGATTTTTTTCACTTCAGTGTTCTCGTGCATTTTTATATCCTCAACACGACTGTGGAGAAGGTATATGTATATCAGTTTGTCATTCGGTTTGTAACGTCTAGAGAAACGAATTTGCGACCCCATAAAATATATATGTATATTCAAACAATATATGTAAACAATTATATTCTAAAATAAATTTACGGACGAATATCGAATCATAGATATTAAAAACATTTATGAAAACTAAAGCGAGTCCGTCTGGCCGTTCCATCCGGCTGATTTCCTTCATTTTTTTTATGAAAGCTATATAGACACAGATATGTCACTTTACTCAAGTTATACTCAAACGTGATTCTTCCCTGTACATTTCTTATGGGACACATTCACTCAAGCAATTCGAATTATCATAGCTCCTTTTCTAATGAATGGATCTTGACCGTTTCACTCTAAGAACACTCAGTGGGTCAAGCTCTTTCTTTTGAGCTATTAACTGTTTAAATTCATTGAGTTTGAGGAAAGTTACGCGTGCACAATCAACTTTACACTATGCAACACGAAACAGATTTCATTACAATAATTGCGTAACACATAGCCTGTGTTGAATTGTGAATTGCCAAAAATATGAATACCTTTAGGTGGCATACAAGGTGGGCTTTATTTTTGTGTGTTCAACAAATATTTATAATCAAATAAACTTAATGAATTAAATTAATTAAAAACATTGAAAGAAATGAATTGAATGATAAAATAAAATTTCCTAGAATTTGCACTCGAATTTCGAGGGCTGGGCTCTGCCAGTATAATAATCTATGATACCCTGCACCTGGGTCTTAAACTCAATATTACAACCAACGTTGGGTACGAATACCAATTCAATTTTAAGCTAACTGCTTTGCTTTTTGGCCAGTTTCTATTATAATTTCTTATTCTATTATAGAGAGAATTAACTAATCTGAAATTTTTAATTATATTTCTTTTATAAGATTAGAAAACCTACTAGTTCCCTAACTACTTCATAATAATTCAATATTTAACGCGTCCGGCGTTATAATACCCTGAGACCTTAGAAGTCATACGATAATTCGAAAAAATATCAAATAATTCTTCGCTAAAAGTTTCAAGATATAAATATTAATAAAATTAATTTTAAAATATGTTTATCTGAATTAGCTAGTCATATGTTAATTTAATACAAAAGAAAGAAGGGAAATTAAAGTCGCCCTATACAGACTTAAAAATATACCCGATAAAAGCTTACATACCAAATTTGATCTAAATATATAATTGCTAAGATGAATACATTTACATTTAAGAAACTTTTTTAACTGAACTAATTTGTCAAAAAAAACATATATATGCCCGTTTTCTCAATATGCGATTATCTTTTATCCCAACGAGAAACTGCCGATTAAAGAAATTTGTTTTTCTCAATGTCTGGTTTGCTTTTATTTTGTTGCAAAGCTAACCGGCACTCATCTGCCAATTATTTATTTATCGTACTGATAAATTATTCTACCAACTTTCATATCAATTTTGAGAGCCATTGCCAACCGAAAATAATTCTCCCAACGTTCATACATTGAGAAAACCAAATTATTAACCAGCAGTTTATCGGTCCAATAAATTTATGTCCTGGTTAAGTAACAGGCAGTTTGACGATACATTGAGAAAACCGGCAATAAAATGTTTATTTATTTATTAAATATTAATATTATAATTAAATTATAATTAATAATATAAGATTTTAAGGAAAGCTAGCAACTGAGGCTTTCGACTCCAACTAGGTTATATATACGTTTTAAATAAGATTTTGTAAATAATTTTCAGATATGAATTTGTACATTAATTTGATATTTTTTCACATGTGTTTTTGAGAAGATCTGTTGGTGTATTTTCCGAGCAGGTGTGTTCTGGATGTTTTGTAGGTTATGCACTCGCAGGTAGAGCAAATAGGTGCAGTTGTTCCATTGTACAGATGTTCATGTGAAAACTTACAGAGACCAATTCTAAGCCGAACAAATGTAGTGGTTTCACTCCTAGTGCAGTTTCTTTGTACCTGTGTTGATAATTGGACCAATTTTGGGTTTTATCAGACACCAAAAAATTGGAAATGATGTTTAAAATATCGCGACCTTCCCAAGCCGGATAATTGATTAATGGTTGTCGTTTAGCTTCTTCATCAGCTGAGCCAGCATATTCGTTGCCAGTAATACCGACACGTGACGGTACCCACATTATTTTAATTTTTTTTTCCAAATTTTGAATAGAAGTCCTTCTGATTTCGTTAATTATGGGCGAATCATATTGAGTGTTTTTGATGGCAAGTATTGATGATAGACTGTCGGAGCAAATTATAAATTTTGAATCATTTTGTGAGGCGAATTTAATTGCAACAAGTAAAGCTAAAGCTTCAGCTGTAAAATTGGAACAGTAGTTATCGATGAAGCCAGTGGATATAAGACTGCCGTCTTGAGTTACTGTTGCGAATGTTGTAAAATCAGTTGATTTGGACCCATCGGTGTAAAGAAACGTCCAACCGGTGCCTAAATATCTTTCTGCGATATAGTTACGAGGTTGAGGTTTACGGCAAGTCTACTAACGATAGAATGAACGATTTTCAGCTGTCAGCCATGGAGGTTCGGATTGTTGCTTAGTAAGTATAGGTTGAATTTGAAGGTTAAGATTTCTAGAGAATTTTATGCATCTAGCAATGGTAGATTCCCGTCTAGGAATCCGTATGTATTTTTGAAATTTTTTGACCTCTTGATATGAGATTCGGTTACGATTTATGAAAACTTTTGGTATGAGTTTGTAGGTTAACTGCATGGCCCGATCTTTTATAGAGGGCATGCCAGCTTCTGCTAAAATATTAATAATGGCGCTAGTGGGGAAAGCACCAATGCTGCGATGGACCGCTGCGTGATATGGACCCTGGATCAATTTTATATCGGAAAGGGCGCACCATCCATAAATAGGTAGAGCGAAGTCGATTTTTGAGAGAATGATTGGTCGAGTTATATTTATCATGGTGGAGATATGTATCATAAAGTTTTTTGATGTTAAGTATTTAACAATATTCAACCTCGAGTTCAAGTTTTTCCTCAATTGTTGGCAGTGTTCTTTGAAGTTAAAGCCTTTATAGAAAATAACACCTAAGATGCGTAAGTAATTAACTCTTTTGACTTTAACGTTGTTGAATTCAATATCAGAAGAGCAATTATGTTTTTTGCAGATGTGAAGTAAGGAACACTTCTCGATAGAGAGTTTTGATCCAGATTTTGTGCCCCATTTATATATTTTCTCTAAAATATTTGAAAAAATCTCCTTAACTTTGTTGTTATCATTAAGTTTTGTAAAGATAACGGCATCGTCAGCATAAATACCGTGTTCGATATGTTTTTGAGCAGTAATGATTTTGCTGAATTCATTAAAAGCTATGATAAATAAAACGAGTGACAATGGCGATCCTTGTGGAATTCCATTATTTAATGGTAGAGTTCTAGAAAGCTGTCCATTAATTTTGACTTTCAGTCGGCGATGGTACAAGAAATTTTTTATTAAAGCATACATATTTGTACCTATTTTCCAATCAGCCAGTTGTTGTAAGATTACGTGGATTCCAATGCGATCAAAAGCATTTACAAAGTCAGTAGAAAGAATACTTATATGATTTCTGGTTGATACAGATTTTGATATGTAGTTTTGAAGGTAGAGAAGAACGTCGTCGGTTCCTTGTTTCTTCATAAAAGCTACTTGATTAGGTGTTATATAGTTGTTAGTTTTAATAAACCACATAAGCCGTCTTGCTATAATTTTTCCTAGGACTTTACTAATACAAGAAAGCAAGGAAACCAAATATTGTGTGGTGATCTTTGTTGGGTTTAAGGATCGGGATAACGATTGCGGTTTTCCATGCTTGTGGATAAACTTTATATTATTATAAATATTATTATTATTAGGAAATAGTACTTTTTAAGAAAAAATACTTTTAAAGGGTACTTTAAAAAATTTTTCTTTTTTAAAAAGGCACTTTTTTAAAAAAAAAATTTTTTCATTTAAAAAAAAGGTAACTTTTTACTACTTTTCAAAAAATTTACAATTTTAAAAAAGGTACTTTTTGACAAAGGTGAAATAAGTACCTTTTAAGAATAGGTACTTCTTTAGATAAAATCAAAAGGGGTTTTTTAAAAAGATAGTTTTTCAAATACGGGTAATTAAAAAAAGTATTTTTTTTAAAGGGTACTTTTTAAAGAAATACACTTACTTAGAAAAAGGGTACGTTAAAAAAAAGTAATTAATTAATTTGTAATTTAATTTAAAAAGGTACCATTTTAAAGATGGGTACTTTAAAAAATGGGTATTTTTAAAAAAAGGTATATATTATTTTTTTATGAAAAAACATTTTTTTAAATATGTACTTATGGATAAAAGGAAGTTCTTAAGGAAAATTAACTTTTTAAAAAAAATACCTATACAACTATGTGGTCAGTGTTTAATGCAGTGAAGGCCGTGCCAACCACACTGGTGCTCGGCTTCTTATATGTATACAGTCGAACGAAAACAAAAATACTCACCAAAGAGTAAAAGTAAACAACAATTTCATTCAGTCTTATGAAAGCTTTTGAACAAAGGTCTATGTCGCATTGCCTTTTGAAATTCACATATATTTTTTTTATTAGGTACACAGAGAATATTTGTTTAAAAGAAACCAAAAATGTTGAGAAAATTTCGAAGACTTGATAAACTAAATTACGCAAAGCAGTTGAATCTGCTATAAATTAAACATTTTCTATAAATTACATACGTCGCCTCCATTTGACAACATTATAGCTGTCTTTTACGCATTTTTTTTTTTAATATTAAAAAATATCCAGCTACTGCAGGCTGGTAAGTTTTTAGTTTTTGGTAACATACCACTTATTAACCTTTGAAATTTCTTATCTCTGTAAGTTTTGCTATTTTGTGTTTTTTTTTTTTTTTTTTTTTGTTTTTTAAAGAAATGAATTACTTATTATTACTTATTTGATTTAATAAACTTCAAACTTATGGATAAAAGAGATTAAATGTTCTTCACATTTTGTTTTACATTTTCAGAATGTAAGATTTAAAATTTTAGTACAACAAAATATATTTAAATTTTTTTTTATGTATTCATATAAACATTCATACAAAATCTACACAAACCCATTTAATATCGGCATGTGTTATGTCCATTAATTTCGATCAGTGTAGTACAACTAACACATTCCCCTAACCACTATTACTAACTCAATTCTCTCGATGGCCACCACTGGTTTAATGACTCATTGCTAGTGTTTGTAACTACCAATGATCGACTCCGAATAAGAAATACTTTCTGAGTCGATTTAGCGATGTCCGTCCAACCGTCCGTCTGTCTGTATGTCCATGTAAACCTTGTAAGTAAACTGCAGATCGCAAATATATGAATATATTTTGATGAAATTTGGTACATAAGCTTTTATCGTCCATAGGATGAACGTTATTGAAATTCGCTTCATGTTCAGACCTAGTCCCATACAAATAACCCCTAAGAGATCAACTTAAATTGCCATAACATCCAAATTGGGTCAAATTGGGTTTGTATATGTTTATTACATTAATTTATCAATAGTCTAAAAATAAACACTATATGACAATTCTTATTTATAGCCCATATGAAGCTGATTCCCGATCTTCACCTATATCTATCAAAAAACAAAAATATTTCGCAGATTCTTCTCAAATTTGATTTGTATATGTTTTTGCAAAAGATGAATGATCTTATGGTCAGGATCCATTTTTCGACCTAGTCCCCATATAAATATAGCCCAAAGGCAAAAAATTTATAACAATGCCTTTCAAATTTGGTTTATGCTTATTTTCTATATCTAATTAGTTGGACCTAATAGATAGGATCTCCAAACATATGGTATAGGGTATCGCACAGTCGGTCTAGACCGACTATAATTTTCGTACTTTTTTTTCTCTCATATTGGCTAATTACTTTATTGCATCGTGATAGTAAAAAGATGAATTACAACATATATCTTAAGAAAAACAACAAACACGTTGTACTTTTTTCACATTTTCATTCATAGCTCGTGATATTTTAAATAGCAACTCCTTCGGGACGTTAGTAAAGGATTTTATTGAAAAAGATACAAACAGACGATTATCGCTAATTCAACTTCCCATGTTCAAGGACATGTATGCCTTGGGGGGTCTCCGTAATTTATTTCGATTCGTTACAAATGTAATGACAAACCTATAAAAATTAATCCTTTCCTATTAATTTCACAGCTGTTGGAATAAATTACTTAAACTTTTTTATAGTTTAAAACATAAATTTATTCTAAAATATAAATATTATAAAATTCGCTTAAAATCAAGTAATTAAGTGAACAAAGCTCTAAAAATCGCTTTATTTAAACCATAACAAGCAGCGATCCTTACTTAAGCATACATATATTTTTGCATACACTCGTATGTATTGATTGCATTCATAGACATTTTCACTTTCCATAGTGAAGAAGAAGAAGAAGATACGACATTATTAGGGTTTCATATTTTCTAACTAGAGTCATACGTTTTGTTATTATTTTTTTAAATTCTAATGCAAAAAAAGAAATTAATGGAAGGTGTTTGTAGAGAAAAAAAAATAAAATTACAACAGTTGTCACGATACGTTTTCTTACTTAGCACGCCTGTCTGTTAGCTCGTCTTTACAAACATCTGTCTTACTGTCACATTATACATGTGATAAATTGTCTCATGTTGTGGATTAATGTGGTTATTATTAGATGTTTACTGTATTTAAGTTAATTTAATACATAATTTAAAGCAAACATAAGCAATCAATTCGCGTTGGAAAACAAATGTACGATCCACCCACACTTTTAATTGTTCTCGTGTCTATTGCCAAACGCATTTGTTGAAATAGCTAAATGAAAAATATTGACTACGGCGTTATTAAAATCTTCTGGCGCAGTGTTCCATCCTCTAAAGACAAGGCCAAACGTAAAACTCTCGAATATTATGCTTGTACAGTTAGTCCCACTAATCAATCTGAATGTAGAAGGATTTCCAAAAGATCAGTTTTTACACAAAGAACAGACAGTTTCAATGACGCATCTTTATTTATTGGCAACTGAATTGCGCTGTACTGCTGAAAAGCCGAATGTTGAATTGTGTTACGAGCTTTCAATTCAGTTTCCTCAATAGTCAATGTTTTGCATTAACAAAAATTAGTTTGTAGCAATTTAATTTTCGGTGTTTCCAATTGATTTGTTTTATGACAATTGAAAATGAGGCTGTACAAGTTGTGAAATGATTGTAATTGTTTGAACATATTTTTATTTATTCCATCATTTTTATATATTTATTTATTTATTTATTTATTTATTTATTTATTTACTTATTTATTTATTTATTTAATTCAGCTACAATATAGCAACAGCTGACCAAAAAAATTTAAATATTTTACAAAAATAATACAGACTTAAAATAGAGTTATAAACATAATCTTTAGAGTTCAAAAAGTCGTTTAACTTCTTTAAATAAAATCAACAACATCGCATAAATCAATTAAAACATAGTGTCTGTTCACTTCGGCGCAAATTCTTCGAAATGGATCGAAATTGATAAAATTTCATCTGTGGAAATTCAGGAAAACAAGTTCATAAGATCGAAGTTGTCTCTAAGGAACATTATACATATTTTTCCAAGAAGGCTTTCAGAATCAATTTTACCATGAACTAAGTTGAGAAAGAATGTTATATTAAAAATGATCCTACTACTTTTCAAAGTTGGAAGCTCTATTAGAGACAAACAACTGCGACTAGGTAGGAAACTCAATTTCGCATTCCACCGAAGATATCGAAGACAAAATAATAGGAATTGTTTCTAAACTGATTCAGATTTTTTTATGAAGATATTCTACTGTGGATCCCTGATCACTGATGCGTATTCAAGTATTGGCCTGACCAAAGACGTGAGTAAATTTATTTTTCACAATACAATCACAAAAACAGCGTAACATGTAACGCGTAAGATTGATTGTATTGGTGATAAATTATGATATATAATACCTGTTTGAGAATGAAAAATGAAATATAAATATAAAAAATGAAAAATGAGAACTAAAAAATGAGAAATGAAAATGAAAAACGAAAAATGAAAAATAAAAAATAAAAATAAAAATACAAATATAAATAAAAAATAAAATATGAAAAATAAATATGAAAAATTAAAAATGAAAAACAAAAACTAAAATATGAAAAATAAAAAATTAAAAATAAAAAATGAACAATGAAAAATAAAAAATGAAAAAAGAAAAAGAAATATAAAAAATGCAAAATAAAAATTAAAAATAGAAAGCAAAAATAAAAAATTAAAAATGAAAAATAAAATATCAAAAATTAAAAATAAAAATTAAAATTAAAAATGAAAAACGAAAAATGAAAAATTTTAAAATTAAATATAAAAAATTAAAAAAAAGAATATGACAAATAAAAAACAAACACAAAATATTAAAAATTAAAAATAAAAAATCAAATATGTAAAATGAAAAATAAAAAATTAAAAATAAAAAATTAAAAATTAATTACGAAAAATTAAAAATTAAAAATAAAAAATGAAAAACTAAAAAATAAAATTATAAATAAACCATGAAAAATAAAAAATGAAAAATTAAAAATAAAAAGTGAAAAATAAAAAAAAAATTAAAAATGAAATAAATAAAGAAAAAAAATTAAAAATAAAAAATGAAAAATAAAAAATTAAAAATGAAAAAAGAAAAATAAAAATTGAAAAACGAAATACGAAAAACAAAAAATGAAAAATAAAAAATGAAAAACAAAAAATTAAAAATAAAAAATAAAGAATAAATAAAGAGAAAAGAGAAAATGAAAAACGAAAAATTAAAAATGTAATATTAAAAATAAAAAATGAAAAATTAAAAATAAACAATCAAAAAAAAAATTAAAAAAGAAAAAAAAATTAACAATAAAAAATGAAAAATGAAAAGTAAAAAACGAAAAATGAAAAATAAAAAATGAAAAATAAAAATGAAAAATTAAAAATAAAAAACGAAAAATGAAAAATTAAAAATAAAAAATTAATAATAAAAAATAAAACTTAGAAATGAAAAATAAAAAATGAAAAATAAAAAATTAAAAATAAAAAAATGAAAAATAAAAAATAAATTATGAAAAATTTAAAATTAAAAATTAAAAATGAAGAATAAAAAATTATATACGAAAAATTAAAATAAAAAATGAAATTTTAAAAGTAAACAATGAAAAATAAAAAGTTAAAAAAGAAAAGTAAAAAATTAAAAATAAAAAAATAAAACTGAAAAATGAAAATAAGATATGAAAAATAAAAAATGAAAATTAAAAAAAGAAAAATAAAAAATAAAGAATGAAAAATAAAAATTAAAAAGTGAAAAACCAAAAATTAAAAATGAAAAATAAAAAATCAAATAAGAAAAATAAAAAATTAAAAGTGAAAAGAAAAATAAAAAATTAAAAATAAAAAATTAAAAACGGAAAACGAAAAACGAAAAATGAAAAATTAAAAATTAAAAAACTAAAAATGAAATGTGAAAAATGAAAAACGAAAAATAAAAAATGAACAATGAAAAATTAAAAATATAAAATTAAAAATTAACCAGTTGAAATAATAAATATTTTTATGTTAGCAGAGCCACTCCAGTTGATTGCTATAAGAGATGACGCTTTCTGTTTGATTTTAAAAAGTGCCATAAAAAATCTTTAATTACTAGATGTTTACACATCTCCCCTGTGATCGGACTCACATGATTTTTATACCCTACACTCCAGTGTGCAGAGGGTATATATAAGTTTGTCATTCCGTTTGTAATAATTAAAAAAAAAATTTTGGACCCCATAAAATATATATATTTGTGTTCCTTATAACAACCGGAGTTGATATAGCGATGTCCGTCTGTCCGTCTGTCCGTCTGTGGAAATCACGATGACGGCATCAATCGGGCAGCTAGGGTACTCGTTGACATAAAAAATGATTAACTAACATCCTGAGAAGTTTGCTATTCTCGGTCGATTAGGGCCCGAGATTTGAATGAAGAACTAAAAAAAAGTCTTGAAAAATATAATTTTCTATGTTGTTCTTGTCACGATCACAACCTCAATAGGACACCTAGGGTGATCATTTTTAGTGAGAATGATTCACCAAATTCATGGGAAGATTTCTGTTTCAAAAATCATTAAAATCGGTGGAGCAGGTCCAGGGAAATCTCTGAAAAAGTAAAAATGAAAAACATGATATTTCTATATTTTTCTTGTTGTTATTCTAAATGTTGCATTGTTGTCATAGCTGGACTTGTGGTTTTTGTGGTCGTTGTGGTAATAATATAATAAAAACAAACCCTTTGTACATTTTTTTTTATCAACTCTGGTAGAAAAATTTAAAAGTTTCCATTGTTTTGGTTTCACTAAAAAAATTTGTTAGATCATTTCTGTCATTGCCACGAGCCTGCCTGCAAAATTTCAGATCGATTGGGTCACGGGAAAGTGGTTAAAAGCGATCCAAAATTTTTTCGACAAACAGACACTACGAGTTAATATAAAGGGAGTAAAAATTCACCAACATCTAAACCAAATAATTCCAAAATACCTAGTTGTTAATAAAACAATTGGGCAACTCACAATGGGTAATGTATCGTTGTATCTGTTGTATCGTGTATCACTTTACAATAGTGTAAAATTGTTGTTGGTAATTTTCACTGAAAAATATGATACACGATCCAATTTCATTTGCTATGTTTAGTAAATGTTGTATGTTGTATCATAACATATCAGTTCCAAGTGAATGCCAGTTTTCATGAAAAAGAAAAAACAAATACATAGAATTTTATCAGCATAAATAATTATAAAATAAAATATGGCAAATAATGCAAATTACGCAAATACATCGATAAGTTTATTTATATAAAAATTAATGTTTATATTTTTAGTATGTATTTTCTCTTTCAGTACCAACCAAAACATTTAACATTTTTTTTTCATTATAAATTAAATAGCAAGATCGAATTAATTTAAATTCAATGAGTTTAAGAAAACCTCAAATGATATTTAAGAATTGCTAACATAAAAATTGTTACATAAGTAAACGTAATTTGATGAGAATGTTAGTTTTTATATATAAATTTTCACAATTTTTTTTGTATGAAAATTTGAAGTTTTTCAGAAAATAAAGATAACATTAAATTATTTTATTTAAAATGTTTTGGGACTTTTGGTTTTTTGCGTTTGGCATCCCTCATCCTTCATTATTTATTATTATAAATTTATTCTCTATGTTTTCAAAATATGGCAATATTTAAAAAAAAAAAGTTAGGAGGTTAGGGCGAGCTATTTAATTAGCAAAAACTAAATTAAACGAGAAGTTATGTCATATAACCGGAAACGCATGCATATAGGTTTATACCCTAAATGCATGCCGATCAACAACCACGATGACCAAAAAGCAAACACCGAAATAAATCCGAAATAATAGAAAAGACGAAAACCAACCCAAAGAATTTTCTTAAATAATTTGGTATTAAGTTTAACAAATTGTTTACTTTTTCCAATATTTTGTTTACATTTATTATCAATACTCAAACCGAGGTGGAGGGTATTAAAGATTCGGCACAGCCGAATTTAACACTCTTACTTGTTTCTTATGAAAGGATCATTAAAATCCTCCGGTCAACGTTTTATAAAACATAAAACACTATTTGCCTTATTAACATTCATTATTACATAAGAATTAAAACTAAGTCTTTTATCTAAGAGAACTCCCAAATCTATGAATGAGTCAACTGTGTTTAGTTTTGTGTCATGGATGATATAGTCGTTCGAAGATGGCGAATATCTAGAGAAGGTCATA
Source organism: Cordilura impudica (assembly GCA_963682025.1). Classification (NCBI taxonomy): domain Eukaryota; kingdom Metazoa; phylum Arthropoda; class Insecta; order Diptera; family Scathophagidae; genus Cordilura; species Cordilura impudica. The sequence continues at coordinate 61,100,290 of OY821519.1, forward strand.
GACTGACATTTTTTAAGATTTAATTCCATTAAGTTGACATTACACCATTTGTAGAGGCTATTTAGGTCTGACTAGTTTTTAAAAATATTTCAAATATTTTTCTTGATTAAATAAAAACATTACAGGCTATAGTGCGAAATCCTAATTGTAATTAGAAAGAGTAACAACTGTCATGAGTTAATTAAAAAAGGTACACCATTTTCATCTATCGTTGCAAATAAACGTATACGTTTTTATTGATTTTCAAGAAGATTAGAAAAAAATTATACAAAAAGCGTTGCGGTTGAAAACTCGATTGGATATCTTTGTAAAAAAAACACGACTCCCATCTACTCTTTGAAGTAAATGAACTCAATATTCTGCCATCGTATACGATAACCAAATTGCATTTAAGGTTAAAACTTTTAGTCATATTATCACAAAAAATATTTTTCTCATAATTTGGCTCCCGGATAACAGTTCAATCTTAGCTATGGCTGTCGAATTAAATAATATTTAGTTCTGTGCAAGCATTTAGCATTGATGAATTGGAATAATTGTATGCCACCATCTCCCACACAAAGAAAACATATTCGTTGTTGCAACCGAATTTGTTGCCAACCGAATTGCGATAACGCTAATAACCGAATTTCGGGTTCACGATTATTAAAATTCTATTGCCTTAACAGTAAATATTTTTTCATAATAGGAAATTTGCTGATGCTATTAAATTTCTGTTGATACAATCGAAAATACAGTTGTTCCACTTTAGAACAATTCGGTTGGCGAATATTTTTTCTGTGTGTACGGATCAGAGCCTTAATTTGGTTGCATCTACCGACATCTAATACAGTTTTTGGTTCTACACGAATGGTTACTTATAAACATTTAATAATATCTCAATTACAGTAAAAAAAATTTAAATAGCAATAAATTCTAAATCAATTTAATACTTTGTACACCTCCCATTTAAATAATGAGTTATTTGCCAAAAATTTTTCCTTAATTTTTTTTAAACACTGACATTTCCTTGAGACATTTAAATTCGTTACACTTAAAACTTTTAAAAAACAAACATTAAACATACGGAATTAAAATATATTTTAACAAAAAAACTAAGCTGAAAACAAATTGCCAACTGAACATGTCAGTGACGCCATGTCATCAGTTGTTGAAAAAAAAAAAATCTAAAAAACTACAGTGTAGACACTATTGAAAGACGTCAGAAAATTCACAATATTCAGAAGCAAAAAATGAATGCTAAACGAAACAGAGACAGTAAAACAAATATTAATTTATTTAATAGGGTAGAAAAGCATACACTTGGCTTTTGCATTGGCAACGTACTCGTACTCACTGACAAACATTCGATGACGGATGTTAAAGAGGCTAGAAACGTACACACATGCAAAAGTGTGACAAATTAATTTTTTTGTTATATTTTTTTATGTTTACATAAAGAAAAAAAGAGCAAATAAAATAGAAAAATTAAATTAAATAATATTTATTTTATTGAGATGAAATAAATTGACACTAAAATATGCTTAAAAAAAGATATCTAGGGTTCGGTACTGAAGATCTGCTGAATTTAGAAATTTTTAGAGAAAGAAAAAACAAAGGACCCAGTTTGATCATAATGACCCAAATCAAGGAATTCAAAAATTGTTATTAAAACTGAAATAATCAGTTTAAATCACCAAGAAATATAAGATAAGCTACAAAAGATAAAGTTAATAATTTTAAATGTTTTGAAGCTGCTCAGGATTAAAAGTGAAAAAAATTAAAACTAAACTTAACACAAAATTTAAATTCGTAAAATTTACTGTTTACTATTTTTTTTTTTTAACAAAGGTAGTTTACATTGGAAACTTTTACAAAATCCTGAATTTGCCAATTTTGTTTTTCGCGCTAAGTTCTAAATTTGTTTTTTTTTTGCAAAATCACTTTTTGGTATGTTCTCTATCGAAAGATAACATTATTTGTTACAAAAAAATTAAATTTTAAATATATATATGTATGTATAAACGAAAAAAGTAGGTACTTTTTAGTGATGCCAAAACAAAATGGATACTTTTAAACTTCTTTACCAGAGTTGATTAAAACAATTAAAACAAAAGATGGTATGAAAGAAAATGTATAAAATTTTAACCGGTATTTAAATCTATACTAGTATTATAAAGAGGTAATGTGTATTTGTTTGTTTGTTTGTAGGAGGTAATATACGCAACTACACATCTGATTTTCTTCTCAATTCTCACAGAGTCTTACTTCGGATATGGGAAGTGCTATAGACTATATTATTTTTTAATATTTTTAGTAGGCGTGGCACCTGCCATACAAAGTAAATTTTTAATATCATACTAGCAGATTATAGCGCTCCAAATTCGAGTGCAATTTCTAGGCAACTTTATTTTTCAACTTAGTCAATTCACAAACCAACCTTTTTTGTTTATTATTATTGTGATTGAAAACAAACTCATTAACAAACACATTAACAAATTTAATAAACACACACATAGCATATGTATAATTTTATATATGTGTTAGTAGCAACTTTAAATGCAATTTACTCAAAATGAAGAATAAAATTTAAAAATCTGTAAATCTGGAGGATAGCCAAAAAGAAATACATTTCAAATAATATACGTTTGATCAAAATCGGGATAAAACGGTAGAACAAAACAACGGTCACAAGAAATCGCCTAGCCTATTAATATTATAGATATATTGAGTACTATGATAGAGTGACATTTGCTTATTATTAATGTTAGTAGCTTTGCTTATTATTAGTTAGTAGGAAATGGGCGGGATCGAATAAGTGGGCATGGTACCTCCCACACAAAGTAATTACTCAATATCATATATCTGGAATACAATGATAGAGACATCTTTGCAAATTTGTCTTAGGTCATATATTATTAACGTGAGTAGTCAGACAAAAATTGGCGGGATCGGACAAAGGGTCGTGGCACACCCATATAAAGAAAATATTAAATGTCATATATCTGGAGTACTGAAATACTGAGAGCCTTGCCCTTTCATTATGCATGATCATGAATGTCTTATATTCTATTGGATATGGCTTGGAAATACCTTTAACAAGATGTCATATTTATGTATATGTCATATTACATCAAAGTAATAAAAAAAAACGAATAAAATTAATTAAACACAACTAAGAAACAATTGATTAAATAAAATAATCTAACCCATGAAAACAAAGTTTTTATTAGAACTCTTTCTTTCCTTATGCATATCAGTTTTGAATCTCTCCGTGACTGTGCGTGGCTTTGCGTGACAATTTTAATATTAATCTTTGGTAACAACAAGTTTCAGATTGATTGGATGAGGGGAAATGAGGTTTTAATCTCTCTGTGACTGCGCGGCAAGTCTATCGACCAAGTTTCAGATCGATCGGATAAGGGGAAATGAGTTTTAAAGCACCCCGTTACTGTGCGTGACTATGCGTGACTACCCCAAAATAAATCTGTAGTCACAACAAGACTATGGGCAAAGCTTCAGATCAATTGGATGAGGGGGAATGGGGTTGCCCCATGGCAGACAGACAGATAGAGAGTATGAGTTAGAAGAATATAAAATTCTTCTGAGATATTAATTATTAATTTTTCAGTGGGATGTGAAGGGACATTGTCAAGAAATCAGTAACCTAAAACAAACCAAAAAAAACCCTATGTAGTCAGGGTTAGTGACTTTGTGCTGATGTTTGTAACTTCCAAAAATATTTGACCTAGACCCATCTTTTATTATACCGATCGACTCAGAATCACTTTCTATGTCTATTTAGCGATGTCCTTTTATTGAAACTACAGATCGCAAATATGAATATATTTTGATGAAATTTGGTATATCGTCGGTGGTATGGCAAAAAGTGCTACATCCAAAATTCACAATATTAGAGTTATTAGTATATTAATGTTTCACAAACCATTCTGTGTTCTGCCAAAAAGTCCTACATCCTTGTTTTAATTTTTGGTTCCATAACAAGCAAAGTTCTATATCCTTTTTGTCTTCCTTGATATGCCAAAAGGTGCTATGTGGATGTAGAACTTTTTGCCATACCAATTTTGGAAGAAGAAAAGCGCCATAAGCATTGTAAAACTGGGTAAAATGTGCAAAATCATTCGTTGTTTTAAGAATTTATAGTTTTAAGTTTTTCCTCAAAATTAATTTTTTTTGGATTTTGGTTTCGTAATAACAATTCATTTGGAAAAATTAAAAAACAAAATTAAATCGGCGCACGCCGGTTTTAAGCCGCCGCCGACTAATTTTTAGGTCGAGCCGCCGCCGCCGATAATTATGGACGGCTTAGATCTCTGTTCTGTATCTGACAGGTGACGAATCAATAGAAATGGAGTTAGAAGAAGCTGCCATAGGACAGCTAAATGAAAGTGATCAGGGTAGGTATAACTTTTCCGAAATTAACAGTAGTTTATGTCAATTAAACTGTACTTATCTTTGTAGATGTGCCCGGTCCAAGTAAAAACGTTCAAGATAGAAGCAGCGGAAGCCTGAAGAATGGAAGAAGAATCTAAGAAAAAAAGGCGTGTTCTCGGGGTGAAAAGCATTTGGATGAAAAAGGACAGATGAAAATGGCGAAGTTGATGAATCCTTTGATAAATCACTCTCACAAAGGACCAACGAATTACAAGTGCAGTTTATTGACAGAGGAAGATAGTCTGGAAATATTCAATGATTATTGGAAAAAAAGAGATACCTTTAAAGCTAAACGCAACTTCCTCCTGTAATTTACCAAAGCCATTTCAGTGAAAAGAAGAAGATCCGAAAAAGAAGTAAATTTCCGAAAGAATTTGGCTTATGAATACGTTTTACCAAAAAAACAATGAAAATTTAAAAGTGTGCCGTGAATTCTTCTGTGCGACCCTTGCAATTTCGTACAAGCCCATTGATATGGCAAACAAAGATCGATCAAACACTGGTGAATTTTTGGGCGAAGATCAAAGAGGAAAACATGAACCTCACAACAAATTGAAGCCAGAGGTAATTGTTGCCATCAAGAATCATATTGAATCTTTCCCACCAATAGAGTCACACTATTGCCGAAAATCATGAAAAAGATTGTATTTAAGCAGTGGTTTAGGTATTTCGAAAATGTTTGATATTTTCAAAGAAAAAGCAGCAGGAACAGATTCTGCAAAAGTAAGTTATGAAAAGTACAAACAAGTTTTCGGTCAGGATTTCAACATGACATTTCAGAAGCCCAAAAAAGATTTATGTGCTACGTGTGCCCTTGCCCAATCAGCCATTGAACCATCAGAAGAACAAAAATCTGATTTCGAAGCACACATTAAACGAAAAGAATTAAGCCGTGCTGCAATGAGATCAAACATCGAAAGTTGTGCAATGGATAAAGAGTTGATAGTTGCTACCATGGATTTGCAATCAGTTTTGCAGATACCACAGGCTGAAGCAAGCCCATTCTATTACAAAAGAAAACTATGTGTATATAACTTCACTGTTTATAATGAAGCAACTCGTGATGGAACTTGCTACATTTGGTCTGTAGTTGACGGCAAAAGAGGAAGTAGTGAAATCGGATCTTGTGTGAAAACATTCATTGTAGGAGAAATGCAAAAAGGGTACCGAAAAATTGTTTTGTGGTCTGATAATTGTAGTGGGCAGAACCGCAATCGTTATGTTGCTGCAATGTTGCTTCAGTTAGTACAAGAATCTCCCATTGAAATCATCAAATAAAATTTTCTAGAAGTGGGCCACACTCAAATGGATGTCGACAGTATGCATTCTGCTATTGAACATTCGGCCAAAAACTGTTCTCTATTTTCCATGAATGATTGGTCAATCGTTATTCGTCAAGCTCGGCGTAAGCATCCATAACATGTGGTACGAATGTCACATAGTGATTTCATTGATTTAAAATTGGTCAGGGCCAGATCAATTCAAAAAGTTATTGTGTTCAATGACGGAGAAAAATTGAATTAGTTGAATATATAAATCATTGATGTTTTGCAAATCGATGCCTGGGCAAATTGGTGTTAAATACAACCATGATGAACAAGAATATAAAGTACGAAAACAACTCATTTGCTTATAAATCAGTGAGTTTATTTACAAGTATAGTTTTTATTTTAGTTTGTTAATGTTGAAGTGATTTGTTTTTCGTTAACATTCCTTGTTTTGAAATAAATGTTATTTGAAAAGTGTGTTTTTAGAGAATTACCAGGGTTCTATATCCATTCTTTTGTGTAACATTAATAAACCAATAATATGCCAAAAAGTGCTATATCCAATTTTTACAGTAATCCAATGATGGTGTAAAGTTTTCATCTAACAAAGTATGTATAATTTAAGGCAAGTATTAACTACATATAATTTGAAAGTATCACTGCATTTCAAAATAATTTGAAATTTAGCTAGCCGTTTCAATAGTATTTTGCGATTTTCTCAAAATGAGCAAAAGTGGATATAGCACCTTCTGGCATAGCGGCGACGATATATGCTTCTATCGGCCATATGATGAACGATGTTGAAATCGGTTTATGTTCAGACCTAGTTCCCACACAAATGACCCCTATGAGATGAACTTAAATTATCATAATATCTAAATTATTATATAGAACTCGGTCATATTTGAGTTGTGTATATTTATTATAACCAGTCAGTAGTCAGTGAATTATTGGTTTTGTATAATTTTTTGCATAACATAAGTGACCTTACCAAATATGGTCAGGATCGGTCCATTTTTCGACCTAGTCCCCATATACATAAATATAGCATTGGGTATGAACTTTTTCATAGCCGAAGGCAAAAAAAATTAATAACGATGCCACTCAAATTTGGTTTATGCTTATTTTCTATATCCAATTAGTTGGAGCTAAGAGATAGACCGACTACAATTTTCTTACTTAGTTATTCATATAAAAGCCTTGGGCATAAATGAGTGATGAAACCAGTCATAGATAATGTCATCCAAGAAGACTTAAAATTTTTATAATTAACGGGGCATACAAATTTGTTAAAGCATCGAGTTTTCTTATCACCTCCTATTACAATTATGCTAATAATGATTCATTTCGCCGCTTATGTGAGCAATTTAATGGAATTTACCACATCATAGATTTATCCGAAAATAAAGAATCTTTGAAATGTAAAATTATTCTAAATCTAAATAATTAAATCGTCATTATTTTATTTGTTATATGTGTTTTATACACTAAATATAATAGTCTGTAAGGACATTTGCAATTCCATAGACTTTAAATAAATAAATAAAAAAAGAAGCTTCATCAAATTGTTTCTTTATCCATCTTAGCATCTGGAACAGTTTTATCCAATAATGATAGAAAGTTTGTTACGGTAATTGTTTACAATACGAACCGTATTCATCAGCGTTGTTTAGCTGATCGTCGCATAGGCCGAGTTCATCCATTTTTGCTCTTGACTTCACTGGCTGGGCAGAAAGCACTTCTCCGGAAAATTTAAGAAGTCCAATTCCACATCTCTGCTTAAACTTTTGAAGTCATGCATTACTTGCTTTAACACTAATGCCGTTTTCATTAATTTGTTTATGAATTTCTTTAGCTTTTGCTTTAATCATCAGTCTACTTACTTCACATGTTAGGAAACCATTTGCGTAATGCGGATTTGCGTAATGTTTTGCATTTGTCAGGGCCACAAAATGTATTATTAATTCGTTTTATGATGTTTCTCTTCTTCTTTTTAATTGAGCAATTTCGTATTGATATTTTTCGCTAAAGCTTTAAAAATTCCACAATATCGGCTTTGTCTTTCAGACTCAAAACTTCTAGCTTTTTAAAAGACATTTTGAAGAATATTAACTCTCACAACTTCTAAATATACTTTATCACTTAATTTTGAATTTTTCTTTTACAGGTTATGTGTTTAGGTACAACTGTTATAGAGAAACCAGAAGGTCAGTAGGTACATCTATTTACAGAAAATAAGGTGTCTAACAGAAACAAAAAGTGTAAACTATAATTCGGGGATTCCCTAAATTAAGAGAATATACAAAAATAAACAATAAAAAAAAAATCCCACAAAAATTTGTTCTCGTTTTAGAGCTTTCAGTCTTTATTCGAGTTTTAGAGTTTTTTATAAAAAATAAAAATGACCACGTTTCCGAGTAGTTCACATTTTACTCCCCTAAATATGAGTATTGAACAGCTACCAATATATATGGGTGTAGTACGTACATCCAAATTTAATTTAATTAATTTTTTTTATTTACCTACATATATAAATAATTCATTTTAAGTAATAAAGCAATTTGAATTGAATGAATGAAGAAAAAAAATATTTTCATAAAAGTTTGACAAAAGAAACAATTCATTTTACATAAAAAATTGTAAATAACTTTTTGAACGGGACATACAGTAAAATAGTACTCTACAAAAGGTTACCTATATTTTTGTGTTCTATAACATCTAGATGTTTCATCCTGATCTGGAGACCTTGCCTGTAAATGTCTACTCGATTAAAATTAATTTAATAAAATTCATTCAAATAACTTTAAAATAATTTATGTTAATAAAAACATAGGTAGGTATAACATTTCAAGTTTATCAAATGACTCATTATGGGCACTAGGATATTTCGGGTAATTCTGAAAATCGACTAGGGTAATAAACTGGCAGTTGAAATGACAAAATAACCACTTCTACACAACTAATTGATTTATTCTTATAATATTTTAAAATAACACTAGTGCGAAATTGGCAATCTCAACTGACATCACTAGTAGTTAGTAAATAGTTGAATAGGTGGGTATAGGTATGTGCTAAAACTAGATAGACTATCTTATGAATATGCATTTTCCTGTACATTTACTAATTAATGAAACCACCATAAAAACCCCAATTATATTTGGTGGTTTGAAGTTAATAAGCTCTCAATCACTCTCTTTCTGGCCATATCTCTTTCACACTCTCTATGAAAATCAACCATATTTTATCAACACACACATACTCAATTATCGTATTACTCACACAAAAGCAATTGAGGCGTTAACGAAATGCAAAGAAAATAAAACAACTCGTAATTTCGACGCCTACTTTCGATTGTGTGTGTGCGTGCGTGTGTTATATCTTTTATCTCTCTTAATCTCTTTGAAAGATGTCTAATGCGGTTTCCTATCTCTTTTTGGCTTATAAGTCCGGTTATAAATTCACCACTGTGTTGAATTATTGATTTTATCGTTGGGTGTGGGAAAATCAACTTTCTTTTGTACACATTTCTCCTTCAAAATGAATATTTTTTATAGTCATCATAAGCTTTTAATGAATGAGACATATTTAAAAAATATTAGGTTTCTTCAGATAAGACACCTGTATTAATGTTTGAAACTTTAAAGAAAAATTTTTAAGTAAAATTTATATATACAAAATTTCCAATAATATCGCTTTAAATTGATTTATATATCTACAGGTATGTGTACAAATTGAGATAAGTATAGTAAAACAACTAAATAAAAATAATTTGATGTCAACTTTAACAACACATTTGAAATTAAGAATAATATTAGATATCATCTCATGAAGGAATTTTTAACGTCCGATGTAAACTAGAACAATTATCGAAAACATCAGAAACCCCTATTCCTTAAGTAGATTAGCATGGGGTAAACTAGGACACGTTTTGATCAATAATATTGATTGTTTGCCATGACAACCAATTAATTTTTGTTAAACAGCTAACAAATTTCTTTAAAATACTCTTAAATGTGTCACGCAGTGATATAAAATTAAATATTCACAATCTTCTCGTAATTAACGAATCACTTTTGCACTAAAAAAAAACAATATTTCGAAATCGATGTGTGAACAGGTTATTTAAAAAACGACTTTAAACTTTAATGCATTTTTTTAAGTTTTTTTCCTTCTTTTTACATTTGTTTTAATAACTCTGAAACTAATTCAAGTTCCACCATTTTTAATTTAAAAAATTTTCTTTTATTTATTTGTAAAAGAAAACATAATAACATAAAATAGCTTAACTTCAGGAATAATCTAACCCATAAAAACAAAGTTTTTGTTAAAACTCTTTCTTAATATCTGTGGTCACAAGCGATAACCGCCTAAGTCGACTTAAGAACGATTTGAGTTATATATGCTATCATATTCTACTAAAATATCTTTATATTTACGTGAAATCCCCATTCCTCTAACACTGTTATTTAAAAAGATATTAATACAAATATTCTGACCTAAGTCGTAATGAAGCCCCATTACATTTATATAAAAAGCTATTTTTCTCGAAAGCATGATTTTCGAGTTTCGAGGCGGTTATTGCTTGTGACCACAGATATATACTATACATATGATTTTTGAATCTCTCCGTGACTGTGATTGACTTTGCATGACTATTTCAAAATTAATCTTTGGTCACAACATGTCTATGGACAAAGTTTCATTTCGATCGGATGAGGAGAAATGGGGTACGAATCACTCCGTGACGTCAAAGTTAATCTATTTTCACTGCAAGTCTATCGACCAAGTTTCAGATCAGATGAGGAGAAGTGAGGTTTTAATCTCTCCGTGACTGTGCGTGACTATGCGTGACTGTGCGTGATTATGTCGAAGTTAATCTTTCTTTAATCTTTAATAAAAAACTTTCCCCCTATTTTTGGTTTCAATATTTTGTTGGATATGCAGCACTTTATAGAACTGCTGCACAATGCCGAGACATGGAGTCAATTAAATTGTTGGTGATATTCGTTGAAACATTTACCAGAGCCCCCCATTACTCGAGCTTCGAGCTACTCGAGCTGCTCGAGTAGTTAACAAGCTACTCGAGCTCAAGAGTAGCTCGAGTAGTATAAATTAACATTTTTCATGTTTGAAATCATGAAACGATATACACAGCTCTAACGAATATAATTTTTTGTTACATAATTGTGGAAAATTTTCTGGAAAATATCATCAAACTTCAAATAAGAGCATATTTTCACACATTTGTATAGAAAGTGACCAATATCAATCCAGTAGTGCTATACCGACGCCACAATTTTTGTCGGAATGGTTTAAAATTTTTTATGAGTAAGTAGCTCGAGCTTCGAGTAGCTCGAGTACTCGAGCTTTACCTTGGGGCTCTAATTTTTACCTCTATGATTTAACTACCTCTATGAGATCTGTCTTGTTTGTGTAATTTCATGTCCATATTTCGCGATCTATAATTTCCTATAGATTTTCTATGGGACTGCGATGGGGCCGGCCGTTCAAAAACACTAACTGCATCAGGTTGTAACCATTCGGTTACAACTTTGGGTCTTTGTCATATTGGAATCTCTAGACCAGGGTCATATTTTCCTCCGCGTACGGATACATTACGTCATTTAGAATATACATGTATCCAATTCCAGTTAGAGTATCTGTTGATACGTGAAGCATAATATTATTATGGCCTCTTAAATTAAACTTGGAGTAACAGTATTCCATTTCCGTCATGAACAGTTCATGTTTTTAGCAAAATTAGTGCGAACCAGATGATTTTCAACGGATATTAGTGGTTTCTTCACAGGACGATAACAACCAAGATCAGCCTCAATTGCTCATAAGAAAACAGTTCAAGCACATCTTTTTAGTTTTAGAATGTTAATAACATCTTTAGATAGTATTTCTGTACATTTTTTAAACTTTGACGCTGTCTACGGGGACTACCGCCTAAATGTTGAACCGTAACCTTACCTCATTCACGATATTTCCTGATATTTTTTGAAATTATGGATTTATTCATAGAATATTTCTTACAAATTTTCTTTTGCTTACGACCAGCAGTAAAATCTTCTATTAGTCTGGTTTTTAACTCTTACACAAAATTTTTTTCCTGCCATTATTTTAAAAAATAATAATAACAGTTGTTTGTAAAAAACAGTTGAAAGATGTTAGAAACTATAAATATTTAAATAAATGTTAGAGTTTTATAGTTTTTCGTTCATATCATCTTCAATTTTTATTGCTTTAATCAACTCTGGTACAGAAATTTAAACTGTTCCATTGTTTTGTCATCGCTAAAATAAGCTTTTTTCATTTATCAATTTTTTATGGTATTTTTTGTAACAAATTTGTTATCTTTCGCCAGAGAAATGTGATTTCGAAGAGAGACTTCGCAAAAGATACATAATTTATTAAAAAAACAAAATTGATAAATTCAAAATTTTGTAAAAGTTTCCAATGTAATGTTTTTTAAATACTGTTTCTCAAAATACCTACCCGCGAACTTAATTTTTTTTTTTTAAATGCGAAATTTTAAAGTTTGGGAAAAAAATCATATAACATCACACTGCTCCTAAAGGGGCAAGAAGTTGGGTGAAAATGGATCCAAAATCGGGTTTCATATTAGATACGTTTACAAATCATTTGCAAATTGAAAATCTGCAAAACTGCTCTTGATAATTTTCAGGAAGCATTTCAACTAATTTAATAAAGATGCTATCTGAAGATTTCCTGAAGATGCTATCTAAATGATAGCGACATATTGAATGAATAAGTAAATTAATTATAACAACAAAAAATGGCCTCAAGCTTAACTGTTTTTATTTCAAAATTTCATAATATTTTTTTCAGTTCTGTAGATTTTCAATTTGCAAATGGTTCGCAAACGTAATATGAAACCCGATTTTGAATCCACTTTCACCTAACTTCTTGCCCCTTCAAGAGCAGTGTGACACGTTACTTTAATTTAATACTTTTAGTGTAGTAAATTTTTTCGAATCTTAAAATTTTCAAGTCGTTATATTTCACGAACCAGTCAGTATAGTAAAATTTTGAGCCAATGTTAGATATGTCGGATAAAACATTTACGCCAAATTTCATTAAATTTGGATGGGGTGGACGAAAGCCTTTGGTTGTTTTTATATGTTTTAATCCAATAAACATTTTATTTGGATATAAGGCAGTGCTGTGGAGTCTTAAAAAAAAAAGTTCCAACTCCGATTCCGACTCCATCCGCTGAAATTTTTAAGGTCCGACTCCGACTCCGCCTCTTACTCAAAATCTGACCCGATGCTAAATGTATATGAATATATTTACAACAACAGTGATAATTATGCTGTGGATAATTGATGCCAGTGAATAAATATAACATTTATTTTTTTAAATATTTAACTTATTTTTATTAATTCTTTTAATAATGAACAAAATACTATAAGATCGGAAACTTAAAATAACAAAACTTTAAATTAAATAAAACTTCAAGTGGCAAATCCAAGATAAAAAAAAAATCATGTGAGTCCGATCACAGGGGAGATGTGTAAACATCTAGTAATAAAAGATTTTTATATGGCACTTTTTTAAAATCAAACAGAAAGCGTCATCTGTGTATCACTTATAGCAAACAACTGCAGGGGCTCTGCTAATATAAAAATATTAATTATTATTTATTATTTCAACTGGTTAATTTTTCGTTTTTCATTTTTTATTTTTAATTTTTTATTTTTCATTTATTGTTCTTCATTTTTCATTTTTTGTTTTCATACCCTATACCACTATGTGGTTTGGGTATAATGACTTTGTGCTGCTGTTTGTAACTACCAAAAATAGTTGACCTAGACCCATCTTTTATTATACCGATCGAATCAGAATCACTATCTTATTCGATTTAACGATGTCCGTCCTTCTGTCCGTCCGTCTGTGTGTCCATGTAAACCTCGTAATCAAACTGCAGGTCGCAAATATGAATATGTTTTGATGAAATTTGGCATATAAGCTTCTATCAATCATAGGATGAACGCTATTGAAATTGGTGAAAATCGGTCCATGTTCAGACATAGCCCCCATACAAATGACCCCTATGAAATCGACATAAATTGTCATAAGATCCAAATTATCATATAGATCTCAGTCAAATTGGGTTTGTATGTGCTTATTATATCCACTAATCAGTAGTCCAAAAATAATCCCTATAGGACAATTCTTAGTCAATGGCCCCATATAGAGCTGCTTAACGATCTTCACTAAAATCTATCAAAAAACAAAAATATTGCACTGATTCTTCTCAAATTTTGTTTGTATATATTTTTCAAAATACAAGAGACTTTACCAAACATAGCCAGGATCGCTCCATTTTCGGGCCCAGTCCCCATTAAATATAGCATCCGATATGAACTTTTTCATATCTGCAGCCAAAAAAATTAATAAAAATCCCACTCAAATTTGGTTTATGCTTACTTTCTTTATCCAGTTAGTTGGGTCTAAGAGATAGGGTCTCTAAACGCATGGTATAGGGTATCATATAGTCGGTCTAGACGGACTATAATTTTGTTACTTGTTCATTTTTCAATTCTTATTTTTTCCTCTTTCATTTTTCATTTCACATTTTTTATTTTTAATTTTTGACTTTTTATTTTTAATTTTTTAATTTTCATTTTTTATTTTTTATTTTTAATTTTTAACTTTTTATTTCTCGTTTTTTATTTTTCATTTTTAATTTTTTATTATTCGTTTTCATTTTTCATGTGAACTATAATATTTTATAACACAAATGAATAAATTTTAATTTTATGCTAAATATTGTTCAAATTCAAGTAAATTAACCTCAAACCTTAAAAAAAACATAAACATCTATTTCAACTTGATCAATAATCGAGTATAAGTTCTGCTGCTAATGCAATTCAATCTGAAATAATTCATTTTTTTAAGACATTAGATTTGTTTTAAAATGTTTTGGTTAGGATTTATATATATTTATTTTTTTTAAATTCCGGCAATTAATTTTATAAAATTCCTAAATTCGTGTTTATTCGAATTTCATTAGAGAGTAGTACCACTTAATTATTATAAGTTTGAATATCCACAATTTGGACCAATTTCTCCATACAATTTTTCTTAATTTTTCGCTTGAAAATAAAATTTATCAATAAAATTTCACGGAATGATTTATATTAAATTAATTTTTATAGTAAATTAATTTTCAACAAGTGGGAGTAACTAGGACTGACTCATTTTGCTAACATGAACTCTTTACCATCAAAACAGCAGTAAACATTCATCTTAAAAAAAATGTACAGGGTGAAATTTGGTGTTTAGCATATTGTGCAAATAATTACAGAATTTCCAAAACAAAAGGCATCCTTTAAAACCACCCATATTGAAAATCTATTGAAAGGCTGGAAAATTTCCCTACTAATCGAAAACATATTTATTTACTTCTTCTCAGTTGGGCCAATTCAAATTCAAACAGAAATCCCTAATCAGAGTGTTAATAGAACAACACCTTCTCTAACGTTTAAAATACGACAGGAATTGAACAGAAAAATTCATCATCTTCATTTCAGCAATGACAACAAAGGTCTCACTAAGAACACAGCAGTACACAGAAAACATGTGGTAGCAAAGTGGTGGTGGGTTGTCCAAAATAGACAAAAACACACACGCTCATCGCAGCATGTTGGTCGCACACTCAGGCAGACAGCCAAGCTTACATTATAAAGCAGAAAACCACATAATCCAAAAACCGCAAGCCAACCAATAATTCCCATCATCATCGTTATACGCATATTAAGTAAAACTCATGAAAGCAAAAAAAAATACAGAGTAGGAGTAAAGAGGTGGAAAACCCAGCTAAATTAAGAATTAAAGTTGTAACCAGGTAGCTGGTCAATCCAGAGATATTGCGTTGTTTTTCCTTATTGCGCTACGATACACAAATTTGTTATATTCTGCCTAAGTGAGGGAATTTCCAGAGGATTTCATTAAGAATTCCCAATAGTTGCTACACATTCAGGTATTACAACATATTTCCTGCGGATTACAAAAGTGATGAGTGAATGATGTAAATGATAATCAATATGGATTAGTGGTTTTTGTGATTGCTACCGTTATGTCCAGCAGACTCGTCAAGTAATTCCGATTAGCTTGGCAGACAAGCTTAAATATTTCATTTAATACCGGATAATTTGTGCTGGATGATGATAATTTTTGCTTTTCTTTCTATTCTAATAGATTTGAAATAATATTGGAAATTTCCCAAGCGTTTAAATGAAGCTTATAAATATTGGATTTTAATGTAGATATTTGAGAATGTGAGGTTATTTGATCTATCAAAAAATCCACAGACAAGCAAAAATTTAGCACTTTTAAACTATTAAATATTCTTTTAAATACAGTTTAGCTTGGAAGCTTAGATTTTAATATTTTCTACACAGCAATATTTAATTTTTATCAGGATTTTTAACTAATAATGCATTTAGTTAAGCATTTATTTTGTTTCAGCGAATATATTTATAAATTCTTTATCAAAACTTATCCACAATGATTCGAAGGCAGTTGTCATGATAAAAGTTTAATTTATAATAAAACAAGTAAGAAAATTACTTGCTGAGGTCATAATTTTACGTTTCGTTTGTTGTACCAGCAATAAATTTTCAATGTAATGTTAAACTTATGGAGCTCAATATAAAACAAGTAAGAAATTATAGTCGGTCTAGACCGACTATACGATACCCTATACCATGGTTTAAAGACCCTATCTCTTCGGTCCAACTAATTGGATACAGAAAATAAGCATAAACCAAATTTGAGTGGCATTGTTATTAATTTTTTTGATGCAGATATGAAAGAGTTTATATCGAATGTTATTTTTATGTGGATACTAGTTCGAAATATGGTCCGATCCTGACCATATTTGGTAAAGTCACTTATATTTTGAAAAAATAAATACAAACCAAATTTGAAAAAAATCTGTGCAATATTTTTGTTTTTTGATAGATTTAAGTGAAGATCGGGCCCTGAGACTAAGAATTGTCCTATAGGGATTATTTTTGGACTACTGATTAACGGATATAATAAACACATACAAACCCAATTTGACTGAGATCTATATGATAATTTGGATCTGATGGCAATTTATGTCGATTTCATAGAGGCCATTTGTATGGGGACTAGGTCTGAACATCGACCGAATTTCACCGATTTCAACAGCGTTCATCCTATGGCCGATAAAAGCTTATATACCAAATTTCATAAAAGTATATTCATATTTACGACCTGTAGTTTAATTAAAATGTTTACATGGACACACAGACGAACGGACGGACGGACGGTCATCGCTAAATCGACTCAGAAAGCGATTCTCAGAAAGTGACTCAGAAAGTGATTCTGAGTTGATCGGTATAATAAAAGATGGGTCTGGGTCAAATATTTTTGATAGTTACAAACAGCAGCACAAAGTCATTATACCCAAACCACATGGTGGTATAGGGTATAATAACACATGGTGGTATAGGGTATAATAACCGAATTATTTTTCCTAAATTCGAAATAGTGGTTTCATCGAGTTTAATAGAAAAAGTTGTTTTCGGTAATTTTTATTTAAAAATATCTTAAAATCAAAAGCTGGCCTTGGCAAATAATGGGATTTATCCCATTTATCCTAATTTTATGATTTATCCCTAATTTTATAAACGGAAGTTCTACTAATTTGGTTATTATATCTCAAGCATCTCATCTAAAAATTCAACAGCACTTACAAAATATTTGAATTTTTTGAATAAATTCTTTTATTAGCTTGGGGTCATATGTGACCCCAATTCGAAAAGGGTTAATGGGGTTATATTATTTTTTCCGAAACCCTACGCCATTAAGATAATATATAACATTTAAAAGTAGACAACTGATGAATTTTTGATAGAAATAGTACATATACAGAATATTTTAAAAAATCCAATTTTTCTCGATATCCGCAAAAATAAAATCCTTGCCAAAAAAATTCTGGCATAGGGATTTACCTTAAAATCTCTAACATGTATTTAACAAGACCTTAAAGAGCTAAATCAATTTTGCTAAATTTTGTTTAAGAAAATTTTTCAAAACTTAAAAAAAGAGTTTTCAAAATTTTATGAAAAAAAATTTCCATTTTCGGTCTCAATGTTTAATAGTTTAAAAGGTCGTAATAAAACAATACTGACCATATTTGGTAAAGTCACTTATATATTGAAAAAATATATACAAACCAATTTTGAGAAAAATTTGTGCAATATTTTGGCTTTTTGATGGATTTAAGTGAAGATCGGGAAGCAGCTTTATATGGGGGCTATGAGTTTGAATTGTCCTATAGGGATTAGTTTCGGTCTACTGATTAATTATTATAATAAACACATACAAGCTTAATTTGACTGAGATCTATATGATAATTTGGATCTGATGGCAATTTATGTCGATTTCATAGAGGCCATTTGTATGGGGACTAGGTCTGAACATCGACCGAATTTCACCGTTCATCCTATGGCTGATAAAAGCTTATATACCAAATTTCATCAAAATATATTCATATTTGCGAGCTGTACTTTGATTACAAGGTTTAAATGGACACACAGACGGACGGACTGACGGGACATCGCTAAATCGACTCAGAAAGTGATTCTGAGTTGATCGGTATAATAAAAGTTGGGTCTAGATCAAATATTTTTTGTAGT
The DNA here is from genome assembly GCA_963682025.1 of Cordilura impudica. Lineage (NCBI taxonomy): Eukaryota > Metazoa > Arthropoda > Insecta > Diptera > Scathophagidae > Cordilura > Cordilura impudica. Next base: position 61,118,693 of record OY821519.1, read on the forward strand.
TACAAACAGCAACACAAAGTCATTATACCCAAACCACATGGTGGTATAGGGTATAAAAATGCAAGCATATGTCCTTTTACAGATGTAATACTCTACATACTATTTATTTTGTGACTGAAAGTGAATTGGAATCCGTTGATACATTCTAGATCTTGGCATTTTATTATATCATAGATTAAATTTTCTTACGCATATATCTTCAGCAATAAACAAAGCTTATGGTGTTTTTGGATTATGAAGCGATGGAGTAAAGAATTTTCTGATCCATATGTAACTAAACAGCTATACATATACATCCCTGGTTCGTCCCATCCTGGAATATGGTTCTATAATATGGGATCCGTGTTACAAAAACACGTGGACTTGGCTGGAACTCCCGTGCCTTACCCTCTTATGAATCCAAACTGGCTCTAATCAAGTTACTGACTCTGAAAAGCCGTAGAACAATGCTTAGTATTTCCTTTCAACTCAGGTTATTCCATGGCGACATTGACTCCAATTAATTGTTAAGTAGAATTCAAATTAATAATTAATTTTGACCCACAAGAAACTTTGAGCTCTTAAAAATTAATTATTTTCGATTTAACTATGCTAATAATGAGCCATTTCGCTGGTTGTGTGAGCAATTTAATGGAATTTACCACATCATAGAATTGTCCGAAAATAAAGAATCTTTGAAACGTAAAATTATTCTATATCTTAATAATTAAATCGTCATTATTTTATTTGTTATATGTATTTTATACACTAAATATATTAGTCTGTAAGGACATTTGTAATTCCATAGACTTTAAATAAATAAATAAAAAAATAAAATTCAGTTGTTTTCCGAAAAAACTTTTTCAATAGTTATTTTAAACAAATTTATATATATTTAACTAATTCTACTATTAATTTAACTACCATGATATCTTTTGTATTTTCCGTTTGTAGTTTTTCTTTTAAGTTTCAAAAATATTTTTATTCATTCTTTTTTATTAAAATGCATTATTTTTACAAACCAAATTATTTGTATTAGAGCAACTCACAAAAAAAATTTAAACAAGTGCCCACTAGAAATCTACCTTGATTTGTTTTATAACGATTCCCGAAATATTTCTGGTCTTGCGTTAACCCTTTCCGAGCTGGACCGTTGTTAAAAATGTCTATTTTTTAGTTTTTGGAAGATATTTTCATTTTTTTCCAAGTCGCCATCTCCAATATGATATGTTTTTCAAGATGCGTTTAACGGTATATAGAACATGTCCAATCATGTCCTAACTGTTGCGATATTCAATAAAATATGTAATTTTTGATGGGTTTTTGTATTAAAAGAGTTAAATAGAACATCAAATGAATATATTTTTCAACATTACTCGATTGAAAGTAACATTAATTTACATATTTTTGCCTTAATATGCACTAGTTCGCGTTTTAACTAAAATCTACTGACGTGAAAACAATGTGGTTAAACATAGGCAATATGGGTATTACAATTTTTCTTTTCTCGAGTATATTTCAGTTCTGTGGAAAACAAATGGAATTTTGCTAATTTGATACATTTTTCACGGTGCTCCGTAGTAAATTTAAACAAGAATGTGGAATTTCTTAAATTTAAAAGTGAATTTAGTTTCTAAATCTCACCAGTATAAATTTCAGATCAAAAGCAACAAAAAACACGAGACGTTTTCTTTAATGCCATTATTGTATCTTAATTGATATTCTATCTTCCTCCAAATCGAAATTTTGCTTAAAACTGGAATTTAAGCCTTATTCCATATTTCCAAAATCTCATTTATTGTTATTTTAAAATAATTAAATACTAAAGTGACCATATTTATACCCTATACCACTATGTGGTTTGGGTATAATGACTTTGTGCTGCTGTTTGTAACAACCAAAAATATTTGACCTAGACCCATCTTTAATTATACCGATCGAATCAGAATCACTTTCTGAGTTGATTTAACAATGTCCGTCCGTCCGTCCGTCCGTCTGTGTGTCCATGTAAAGCTTGTAATCAAACTGCAGGTCGCAAATATGAATATATTTTGACGAAATTTGATATATAAGCTTTTATCGGCCATGGGATGAACGCTATTGAAATTGCTGAGAATCGGTCCATGTTCAGACCTAGCCCCCATACAAATTACCCATATAAAATCGACATAAATTGCCATAAGATCCAAATTGTCATATAGATCTTACTCAAATTGGGTTTGTATGCGTTCATTACATCCACTAATGAGTAGTCCAAAAATGATCCCTTTGACCCCATATAGAGCTGCTTCCCGATCTTCACTTAAATCTATTAAAAAACAAAAATATTGCACTGATTCTTCTCAAATTTTGTTTGTATATATTTTTGAAAAATACAAGAGACTGTACCAAATATGATCAGGATCGGTCCATTTTTGGACCAAGTCCCTATATAGATATAGCATCCGATATGAACTTTTTCATATCTGCAGCCAAAAAAATTCATTAAAAATCCCACTCAAATTTGGTTTTTGCTTATTTTCTCTGTCCAGTTAGTTGGGCCTAAGAGATAGGGTCTCTAAACGCATGGTATAGGGTATCGTATAGTCGGTCTAGACCGACTATAATTTTCTTACTTGTTTTTTACCTAAAAACGGGACATCGAATAATTCTGATGGGTTCTGTTATATGAAATGGAAATGCATAGATAATATAATAATATTTTATAGCAGATTCCAGCCCTCGAAATTCGAGTGCAATTTCTAGGAAATTTTATTTATTCATTAAATAAAGACCCTGAAGGTATGCTAATCAATTATAGCCAATTCACAAATCAACACAAAAAAACACTCATTTTTATTAAAAACACATTAAAAAATTTAATAAACACACACATATCATTGCATAATTTTATGTATGTATCTGTTAGTAGCAACTTTAAATGCAATTCCTTCAAAATAAAGGATAAAAATAAAAATCTGTAAAATCTGAAATACCTTTCAAATAATATACGTTTGCTCAAAATCGGTATAAAACAGTAGAACGAAACATCGCGCCGCCTTACTTGGAACAAACACGTAGAATCAAAATTAACACAAATAAAATTAAAATTAGTTCAACTCACGTGGCTAATTGGTAGAAATTCAAAGCTAAGTCTTGATTGCAAGTTATTGATATATAATTCAATCATGAAACCCATTTGTTGCTACGGTATATAGTTATGGGGAACCGCTTCAGCTTCTAATATAGAGAAAATGCAAAGATGCCAAAATAAGATCCTAAAGTTGATTACAAGCGCCCCATGGTATGTGAGAAACTCACAATTGCGTAGAGAATTAAACGTCGAGATTATGAAAAACTGTTCAAGATACTTGAAAAAACTAGTAACTCACCCGAATCTGTTAGCACGTGACCTTCTCAACAATCGCATCGACCAACGCCTAAGAAGGAGAGAGACTGCAGATCTAGTAATAAATGCTTGAGGTTATCTAAGCCAATGAATATTTATTTATTTCGAATTTATGTAGAAACATTAAATTTTTTCTGGCACTGGCCGCATTTAATAAATTATGTATTAGTTCTAATATTTGAATAATTCTTGTTAGTTCACTATGTGAAGATCCAATAAATAAATGCATGAGAAAAAAAATTATTATGTTCGAAAATTATTCAAATTATAAAGATACATTTAAAAACAATTTAATAATAAATTAAATAATATTGACAATACAGTAAGCAAATGCGTTTAAAATGGACGGCATTATTTTTTAAATAATGATAAATATCATATTTTTCTTACTCCCCTTATATCTGTGGTCCAACCGATAACCGCATTAGTCGACTTAAGAATGATTTGAGTTATGTATGCTATCATATTCTACTAAAAACGCTTTATATTTCATTTCTTAATACTATTTAAAAAAAAAATATATAAATAAAAATATACTGACCTAAGTCGTAATGAATCCTCATTACATTTATATAAAAAGTTATTTTTCTCGAAAGCATGATTTTCGACTTGTGACCACAAATATTAACTCTTAGTGTCTGCTTTGTCGCGACCACAAAAATGCAAAAATATCTTACAAATTTTTTTGCAAAAAATTTTTGAAAAAAATGTTCTGATTTTTGCCATAGATATTTTCAGAGAATTACATGATGGTAAATTAATTTACAAATAAAGGGAGTATAATAAAAACTTGGTTTTATGGGTTGGTTTTTATACCCTATACCACTATGTGGTTTGGGTATAATGACTTTGTGCTGCTTTTTGTAGCAACCAAAAATATTTGACCTAGACCCATCTTTAATTATACCGATCGAATTAGAATCACTTTCTGAGTTGATTTAACAATGTCCGTCCGTCCGTCCGTCCGTCCGTCTGTGTGTCCATGTAAAGCTTGTAATCAAACTGCAGGTCGCAAATATGAATATATTTTGATGAAATTTGGTATATAAGCTTTTATCGGGCATGGGATGAACGCTATTGAAATTGGTGAGAATCGGTCCATGTTCAGACCTAGCCCCCATACAAATTACCCATATGAAATCGACATAAATTGCCATAAGATCCAAATTGTCATATAGATCTTACTCAAATTGGGTTTGTATGCTTTCATTACATCCACTAATGAGTAGTCCAAAAATGATCCCTTTGACCCCATATAGAGCTGCTTCCCGATCTTCACTTAAATCTATTAAAAAACAAAAATATTGCACTGATTCTTCTCAAATTTTGTTTGTACATATTTTTGCAAAATACAAGAGACTTTACCAAACATGATCAGGATCGGTCCATTTTTGGACCTAGTCCCTTTATAGATATAGCATCCGATATGAACTTTTTCATATCTGCAGTCAAAAAAATTAATAAAAATCCCACTCAAATTTGGTTTATGCTTATTTTCTATATCAAAGTAGTTGGACCGAAAGATAGGGTCTCTAAACCATGGTATAGGGTATCATATAGTCGGTCTAGACCGACTATAATTTTCTTACTTGTTTTATAATGTATTATTGATAAAAAAATATATATATATATTTCTTTTAGGGACTCATTTTCCAGCATCTGCAATTGCGTTTCGTGTTTTAAAAATTTTAAATGTTTTCATATTTTATATCATATATCTGTGGTTACAAGCGATAGCCGCCTAAGTCGACTTAAGAACGATTTGAGTTATGTATGCTATCATGTTTTATTAAAAACGCTTTATATTTACGTGAAATCCCCATTTCTCTAACATAGTTTATTAAAAAGATATTAATAAAAATATACTGACCTAAGTCGTAACGAAGCCCCCATGATATTTATATAAAAACTTAAATTTCTCGAAATCATGATTTCCGACTTAGGCGGTTAATGTTTGTGACCACAGATATATCGATGGCTTAATGGGGAAAGAATGTAACTAACATTTTCGGTTCTTTACATACTAAGAAAAAAATTTATTGAATTTAAAAACTTTGGATATACCAATTATTCATTCTACCCTGACCACTTAGTCGTATAGGGTATAATGACTTTGTGCTGATGTCTGTAGCTATCAAAAATGTTTGACCTAAACCCATATTTTATAATACCGATCGACTCACATTCTGAGTCGATTTAGGAATGTTCGTCCGTCCGTCTGTCCGTCAGTGTAAACCTTGTAATCAAACTACAGGTCGCAAATACGAATATATTTTCATGAAATATGGTATATGAGCGAGCTCATATCAGTCATAGAACGAACGCTGTTGAAATTGGTTAAAATGGGTGCATGTTCAGACATAGTCCCCATTCAAATGATCCCTATGAAATCGACTCAACGTGCCATAAGATCAAATAGATCTAAGTCAAATTGGGTTTGTGTGTGTTTAACACATCTATTACCTCTCCGTCTAGCAACACTTCTGGTACCCTTAAACGCATGACAAGGTCCGTAGGGACCTATTATTATACCCTATACCACTATGTGGTTTGAGTATAATGACTTTGTGCTGCTGTTTGTAACAACCAAAAATATTTGACCTACACCCATATTTAATTATACCGATCGAATCAGAATCACTATCTGATTCGATTTAACGATGTCCGTCCGTCCGTCCGTCCGTCTGCGTGTCCATGTAAAGCTTGTAATCAAACTGCAGGTCGCAAATATGAATATATTTTGACGAAATTTGGTACTTGATCTTCTATCGGCCATGGGATGAACGCTATTGAAATTGGTGAGAATCGGTCCATGTTCAGACCTAGCCCCCATACAAATGACCCCTATGAAATGAACATATATTGCCATAAGATCCAAATTATCATACAAATCTTAGTCAAATTGGGTTCGTATGTATATATTATATCCATTAATCAGTAGTCCAAAAATGATCCCTATTGGACAACTCTTAGTCATACGCCCCATATAGAGCTGCTTCCCGATCTTCATTAAATCTATCAAAAAAGAACAAGTAAGAAAATTATAGTCGGTCTAGACCGACTATACGATACCCTATACCATGCGTTTAGAAACCCTATCTCTTAGGCCCAACTAACTGGACATTGAAAATAAACAAAAACCAAATTTGAGTGGGATTTTTATTAATTTTTTTGGCTGCAGATATGAAAAAGTTCATATCGGATGCTATATCTATAAAGGGACTAGGTCCAAAAATGGACCGATCCTGATCATGTTTGGTAAAGTCTTTTGTATTTTGCAAAAATATATACAAACAAAATTTGAGAAGAATCAGTGCAATATTTTTGTATTTTAATAGATTTAAGTGAAGATCGGGAAGCAGCTCTATATGGGGTCAAAGGGATCATTTTTGGACTACTCATTAGTGGATGTAATGAACGCATACAAACCCAATTTGAGTAAGATCTATATGACAATTTGGATCTTATGGAAATTTATGTCGATTTCATATGGGTAATTTGTATGGGGGCTAGGTCTGAACATGGACCGATTCTCAGCAATTTCAATAGCGTTCATCCCATGGCCGATAAAAGCTTATATACCAAATTTCATCAAAATATATTCATATTTGCGACCCGCAGTTTGATTACAAGCTTTACATGGACACACAGACGGACGGACGGACGGACGGACGGACATTGTTAAATCAACTCAGAAAGTGATTCTGATTCGATCGGTATAATTAAAGATGGGTCTAGGTCAAATATTTTTGGTTGTTACAAACAGCAGCACAAAGTCATTATACCCAAACCACATAGTGGTATAGGGTATAAAAATATTGCACTGATTCTTCTCAAATTTTGTTTGTATACATTTTTGCAAAATACAAGAGACTTTACCAAATATGGTCAGGATCGGTCCATTTTTGGGCCTAGTCCCCATATACATATAAAAAATTTGGTTTGTGCTTATTTTCTATATCCAGTTAGTTGGGCCTGAGAGATAGGGTCTCTAAACGCATGGTATAGGGTATCGTATAGTCGGTCTAGGCCGACTATAATTTTCTTACTTGTTTTATTTATTAAAAAATTTAATATTTGCAATAATAATTATAAGCATTTTTTGTAAGAATGTTAATGTTACACTCAAAAAAATTTTTACACTAAAAAAAAAAAATAGTAAAATTAAATTTTTTGTTGTCAAATTTGCAAATTTGTTTACACCCAAAGAATATTTACACTTAAAAAAAAACGTTACTACAAAAAAATTTTTTATTTTTTGCTGTCAAATTTGGTAATTTTACAAAACATTTTAAAAATAAAAACTGCAACAGATTTTAATTGCATTTGTAACAATGGTAGGTTCAGTTTATTATTATTTTTTACTAATACTTTTTTTCTCGTGCTTAAATAACAATGAAAGGCAATTATAATTATTACTCATTTGACTCAAATATTGATTGCAAATATTCCATATTTTGTTCTGTGTTATTTCTGTTCTTTAGTAGTTTTTTGACTTCTTCATCTAAATCCCGATGTTCCACTTTCCATTGATTTCGAATACTGGAGATGAACGGATCTAACGTTGCCAATAATATATTAAATAGATCTTCATTTGTGGAATTTCGTGAAATATTTCTAGTATTGTCTGTAATCCTTATTCCTTTTTTCCTGAGCCTCCTCCGATAGATCTCCAAGTGGCACCAAATGATATTTAATGATATCTTCTCCATGATAAAGGATTTTGTGAACTGTTGCATATTTCTCCATAGGTAGTTAATTGTATATATTTTTGCAGTTTCCTTAGCATAATCTCCAAATTTTCTAGAGTCAATTTCTGCATTGCACGCAAGAACTTCAAGGATTATTTTAAATCTGAAAATAAGGTTTAAATCCACTCCTGCTATTTTAGATGCTGTTTCTGGATCTGAAAAGAATATTCTTGCGGTATTGCCATCATTTGTATTGCCTGACCCTTGTTTTGGCTGATCTATAATCAATCCAAATTTGCGATATTCATCTTGAACATGTTTCTTTTTTGAACTTCTTAACTCTTTGTTGGTTTCGTTGTTTCTTATTGATCCTGAAGACCCGAAATCCAAATCATAACTGATTTTTAGTATGTGTTTCATGAGTCATATTCTTGCATGTAGTGGTGATAATCCAAATTCATATGCATCGGTATTATCTAATAATAATAATAAAAAAAATAATAAATAATAATAAATTAATAATAAATAAAAACCCAGGTTACTAATGAATTACATCCTCTGTGTATTGACATTCTTACTTACAAATATATACTGGTAATAGAACAAATAATGACTATTATAAGCAATAAAATACCTAAAGCACAAATTTAATACACCATTGTATACGAGTACTTATAGGGCTGTTTAAATTATCGTAATTTGAATTTTTTAGAGTAATTTCATTAAAATGAAAAAAGTTTTCAACCCACGGGTCGTCACGGGTGCAAAAGTATATATAGGGTTAAAGAGGACACTTTCACCTTTCTCCGGGTGGTACACGTTTCTTGTTCTCTAGAAGTTCTATTCCACTAAAGTTGAAATTTTAGAAAAATATAGTAGTTTCATAAATATTTCATAAAGCCCCTAATATTAAACGGTAGGGCTGTGACCACTTACAACAACTAAAGACTAGTTTATTTATTTATTTATTCAAAAATTTAGTTATAACATAAATGTACATACTAAATATATTTTTTTTTTATTATTAGCTATAGCATCTAGGCCTTAAGCTAAGCATATAGTAGTTATAGTTATACAATTTTTATTAATATTTACAAAAAAGGTTATTATTTGGATTTAATTTTTAATGGTAGTACCTTTAAAGAAGGCAATAATTTATAGTGAAATTAATAAAATAGAATAATTCAAATATGATTATACAATTTAATACTTTTTAAATAACTTATGATTTGTTTAATGGAGGTGGCTGAAGGTGAGGATAATAGGGTGAGCGGGTTTGTTCCTGAGAATATTTGAATTCTTTGGTTTATAAATTTGGTTCAAACACGAAGGAAGTGTTCTATATTTAGTGGGCTATTGTTGTCACAATCACAAATAGGGGGATCACAACCTGATATGATGTGACTATGAGTAAGTTTGGTATGACCTAGTCGTAATCTTACAAATATAATTATATCTTTACGATTGGTAGTATTGTTGTCGGGCAACCAAGAGTAAATGTTATTTTTATAAGGGTTAACTATTATACCAATTATTTGTATAATTCCAGATGTTGAGATTCTTGTTGTGTATTTGTTCCTTAACAGATTTCCTTATGTCAGAAAAATTTATATTAATGGTCATAGTTAAAGGTGATTTTTAGGCTAATTTTACACCATAATCAGCGTGTTCGTTCCCTGTGATTAGAGAGTGACCGGGTATCCAAACTATGACAATTTTTGGGAAAAGTTTAATCAGTGAGTTTCTAATATTGATTGCATAAACATTGTTGTTATTAAAGTTGGTGATGGCGTGGACTGCAGATAGTGAATCTGTGCATATAGCAAACTTACCAGAAATTGCTTTATATATTGCTTTATAATTTAAAGCAATTGCTTTATATATTGCTATTCTTTCGGCAGAAAAAATAGAGCTGAATTTAGGAAGAAGCGAGTTTGAAATTATTTTGTCCGGTAGGGAAAATTGAAAATTGAAAAGTGAAAAATAGAAAATGATAAATTTAAAATGAAAATTGAAAATGAAAAAGGTGGAGGGTATCAAAGATTCGGCCCAGCCGAATTTAACACTCTTACTTGTTTTTTTTAGTTTCTGTTTTTTGCCAAGTAGTAGTTCCTCCAAGCTTCGATTTTTGGCGGAATGCTTTGAAACTTGAAGGAAGTGTTCTCCATATATACACAGCTCTAACGAATATAATTTTTTATTACGTCATTATGGAAAATTTTCTGGAAAATATCATCAAACTTCAAATAAGAGCACATTTTCACACATTTGCATAGAAAGTGGCTAATATCAGTCGAGTAGTGCTATACTGACGCCCCAATTTTGGTCGGAATGGTTTAAAATTTTTTTTGAGTAATCTATGAATATAGTCAATTACAGACAGTGAAATAATTTAAAAATATTTTTTTTACACTTTTTGCAAAATTTCCGATCTCTTTCGAGTAGTTGTTCCCACACGCCAACATTTTTGTCAAAATGCTTTGAAATTTTGAAAACATATTCTCTACATATATTCACATTAAAATACTAAGAGCTTTTTCCCAGTGTTCTTGAAAATTTTTTTGTAAATACGCATAAAACATACGGAGATCATATTTTCATGCGAGTACATTTGAGTGGAAAGTGGATGATATTTTTCGAGTAGTAGTTAGCCCACTCCATAGTTTCATCAGAATGTTTTAATATTTCAGGAGGGTAATCTATCAGTGTAACTGACTTCAAAATATATAAAATCATACCATGTACATATTTTGGAATTTTTTTTTTTTTTTAAATAAGTCAAACATCTATGAAATGTATATTTTCATACATTTGTATGGAAAGGCGTCGAGCTTTTTCGAGTAGTAGTTTGCCCACGCCAGTAGGTAGTCCGATTCATGTGAAATTAAAGGGTAATTTTCTTGGTACTTGTAATATTCCAAAAAGTGTGCATTTGTTATACTAAATGCTTATATTTATCTTTTTACATGGTTTTAAACATGAAACATTTTAATTTGTACTACTCGACCTACTCGTTAAGCTCGGGTAGCTCATTTACTACTCGAGTTTCGAGTAGCTCGAGCTTGACCGGAGGCTCTGGTCTTTACTATACGACTACTAATTTTAATTGATATTATGTTGCCAATAAAAGTTTATATTAAAAATTTCATGAAGATATAATTAATCTGTAGTTAATCTCTGTTAAATTTGCATTTCGGTCATTTTATATACAAGTAATTGCTAATAACTTCGGAATGTATCCATAGATTTTCTGGCGCACAGTGGCTGAAAATCGTTTTTCAGTGGCCAAAATTCTGTAACTTTTGAACCGATCAAAATATTTAAGTAATTTTTTTTTTTGGTGGATAGACATTTAGTTCAGCTTGACTCCGTTTTAATTACATTAAAATTGATTGAGGACTTTTTAAGGAATTCTAGGTCAAAGTTGAACTTTTGATTTTTTTTAACTTTTAGAGTGAAATATGTGTTTATTATTTTTATACCTTATACCACTATGTGGTTTGGGTATAATGACTTTGTGCTGCTGTTTGTAACAACCAAAAATATTTGACCTACACCCATCTTTAATTCAACCGATCGAATCAGAATCACTATCTGATTCGATTTAATGATGTCCGTCCGTCCGTCCGTCCGTCTGTGTGTCCATGTAAAGCTTGTAATCAAACTGCAGGTCGCAAATATGAATATATTTTGACGAAATTTGGTATTTGATCTTCTATCGGCCATGGGATGAACACTATTGAAATTGGTGAGAATCGGTCCATGTTCAGACCTAGCCCCCATACAAATGACCCTTATGAAATCGACTTAAATTGCCATAAGATCCAAATTATCACACAAATCTTAGTCAAATTGGGTTTGTGTATATATATTACATCCATTAATCAGTAGTCCAAAAATGATCCCTATTGGACAACTCTTAGTCATAGGCCCCATATAGAGCTGCATCCCGATCTTCACTTAAATCTATCAAAAAACAAAAATATTGCACAAATTTTTCTCAAATTTGGTTTGTACATATTTTTTCAAAGTATAAGTGACTTTACCAAATATGGTCAGGATCGGTCCATTTTTCGACCTAGTCCCCATTTAAATACTGCATCCGATATGAAATTTTTCATATCTGCAGCGAAAAAAATTAATAAAAATGCCACTCAAATTTGGTTTATGCTTATTTGCTATATCCAATTAGTTGGACTGAAGAGATAGGGTCTCTTAACCATGGTATAGGGTATCGTATAGTCGGGCTAGACCGACTATATTTTTCTTACTTGTTGTTGATATGACATTTTCTATGAAAAAGACATTTTAAAATTTTTGTTTTGATATTTAATTATAGTTTATTAATTAAAGTGTTGATAAATAAATAATTTTTTTTTTTTTTATACTAACATACTGCTTACGAAACTATAACCGCATTTATACCCTTTTCGTTGCCTACTTGTGTTCTAGCTTGAACATCCGCGTATATCTACAAATAGAGATTAGTATTAGAAGTTAACAAAACAAATGTTAATTTCGAAGAACTCGTTTAAAATGTGTTCAAACAATAAAACAGCTAAAAAGAAGCCAAAATAAAGTTTGTGTCTTAACGATTTCTTGTAATTTCAGTACAAGGTCCCAACGGACCTTATCATGCGTTCCGTACTACTCACCTTTAAACCCCAATAAAAACTAAACTATTGGGCGTATCACCTGGAATTTTCTTTTAAACGACTTCTGACAAAATTCTCTTGGAAAGCAGGGTAACTTTTGGGTTACCTTGTCTTGGCCGAAATAGGAGTAATTTCAGTTTGAAAATGAAAAAGGTCTCCAGGGACCTTCTCGCTAACCGAAGGGTTAATCAACAGTTCAAAAATAAACCCTATGGGACAATTTTTAATTATAGCCCCCCTATAGAATTGCTTCTTCTCTTTAACATATCAAAAACAAAAAAAAATTCGGTTTGTATATGTTTTTGCGAAATATAAGTGACCTTACCAAATATGGTCAGGATCGGTCAATTTTTCGACATAGTCCCCATATAAATATAGCAACCGATAAGAACTTTTTCAAATCTGCAGGCAAAAAAATTAATAAAAATTCCACTTGAATTTGATTTCCTTACTTGTTTTTAAGAAAATGTGCATTCAAATGAAAATTTACCCTAAAGGTTCGAATAAAAAAAAATTATTCTTGGCCGATGTTTATTTGTCTGGTGGAATCTACATATCAAATTTCATATTCCTATATTTGATTGTTATCATTTTCCACGTTTTGGCCGTTTTTACCCCCTTAATGTACGAATGTCTAAAAATCCCTTCATAGTGGTGCTTTGCGCTGAGAGGGGAACCTACAATCGAAGGGTTTTGGGCTGGGCGATGATCATTCAGTCACACAACTCGTTTGTATAAATAATTTATATGGGGACTATTACCTGGAAAAAAATAATTTGTTGTTGCTAAACTCACATTTTGCAATTCCGTTGACCCTCCATTTAATTTATTATTTCATCTCACAGGATTTTTTGTAAAACTAAAATCAAAAATTAGTTACGCAAGTTTATTTAACCCAAACACTTTATCAGAAAATATTAAAAAATATTCATAAATTTTATGTTATACAAATATATCAAAATTTTATTGCAAAGCCCAACTACTGAATGTTCCAATGTTATTTAATTTTGACAAATGTCTGACTTAGTAACAAAATAGGACAATTTTTTGTTAATCGTAAACACACTTTGACCAACATAATGTCCTTAAATTTTATGGATGACAAAAGAGATAACTGACTAAAAGATAAAATACTAAACTAAAAGACGTCAACAACAATCCAATTATTTGAGTAATTGTCTCACTTTTATGAACAAATTAAAATCCCAAAAAGTCAAATGAATTTTAAGTACACACAACTGCCACATTAAATGTGTATATTTTTTCAACCAACTGCATTACGGAAGCTGAAGAAAAAGAACCACAAGGCAAACCCGCACAATGGTAAGGATGTAAAATTTTTACTTATTTTCAACTGTACAACAGCCAGCCAACAAATATTCAACGAATAACCGAAATGCAAAAATACACATAAACCAAAGAAAATCGCATCAAAAAGTCGAAAGAACAAACAAAAATGAAAAAATATTAACTGCCTGAGCTGATCATGAAACAATGGCCAGTTTTACTTTATTTTGCTTGGCAAAAAAAAAGCAAAAAAAAATAACAAAACATTGCAAATTTTCCTTTAGTCAAAAGATAAGCAGGTTTAAATCTCTTTTAAAAGTTAATGTTTATGTACGCACCTACTGAAAAAGAAAAATGACAAAAGTTACTAGCCAACCAACCCAAAATGAGCAACAATAATGACCGGAAAATATTTCAACGAATATTGTCACAAGTGCAAAAATATCCATAAAATAAACATAAAACCACATTGTGTTAAAATGCAGCTACCAAAAAGGAGGTGTCCTGACCAAATGGCTGATAATAATGAGGATTTAACAAAAATATTTTTAAAAAAATAATATTAATAATAAGACGCGTCATTGCAAAATAAATACACGTTTAAATAAATATTTAATTTAGAAATCCACAACAAAATATGCTTCATGTAAGAAAAATATGATTTTTTTTATGGAAAAACTATTTGACAAAAATAATAAAAAGTTGTTTTATTTAAAGACATTTTCTATAGAATATAGAAGGTACTTACTTTAAGAAAATATTATTTTTTCTAAATTTTAGTGCCAATTTTTTTACATGGTTAATAAGAAGATTCAATAAAATAAATATTTACTTTATTAAATTGAATGAAAAGTTTGAATTGAAAAAAAAACTAAAATTTTCTGCAGTCAAAAGACTTTTTAATACTATTTATTCTTTCTTCCATGAATTTAAGATGACCGTCACTGCTCTTTATTCACTCATAATTGAAATGGTTTTAATACCCTACCATTTAAAATGTTAATTCTTGGATTTTTATCATGTTTGCAGCAAGCACTGACTGAAGTTTCAATACAAAACTGAACTGTCTTGGAATTATTAGTAGAGGTTAAAAGTAATGTAAGAAGATTTTATTGATAAAAGAACGCAGTAAAAAATGGAGCTGCCGAAAATCATGATTGTAAGGGGGAAAAATTAAGGAATTGCTTACGAACCCACTAGTTATATAAATTTTAAACGGTCTGCTTTTCAAACCGGTTTTCTCTTAACCCTATAATGTTGAAGCCCACTAAAACGCGGTCTTCGGATTTTTTATTGAAATTTTCAAATAGAGTCGTTTGAAAAAACAGAGTACACTTTAGGGAAATCTCACATTACACAGATGGTTATTGTGTTCCTCTTTTCTCTTTGTCTTGTTTTCTTTAACGGTTATTTTAATATAGTGTAGAAATTTTAAAAACAATGTGTCAGTTAGTGTTCCTTAGGAAAAAAAATTTCAATGTTTTCCATGGAAATATAAATAAAATAAAACAGGATTCACCAGAATTGCAGCAACTGATAGCGTTAATAACATTATAATCAAATTAAAAACCCATTACGGTTTTTTTTTATTCACTCGACAAAGCGATTTACAGCATCGTTTGAACCAAATGAATCTCTATGGTCACCAAAAGCATATTAACATCAAATTTAAAACCTATAAACTGAAACTCAGAAAATTATTGAATTTTTGATGTTTATGCCTGTGTATCGAATGGTATTATGACGATTCGAGGAGCTCATTAGCAATCTTCATTTCAATGATAATTCATCCATCAATTTAAACGAAAACCATGATCGTCTGCACAAAATCAGTCCCCTTATTAAACACCCTAATTTAAAGTTTGGGTGATTTCCAATGCAACAACGCCTTTGTCCCAAGTCCAAGTCCCAAAAATGGGGTATACAAATATTTGTATTATGCGACTCAAAACGTTTTCCATATGCTTTTGGAGTTTATTACGGAGCAGATGACAAAACTGCACCAGAAAAAATCCCAATTATAGAAATCATACACGCAAAGAAAAAATATGGTTGTGGCAATCATACTCGGATGGCAACATACTATGATTGGGTATATGATTGTAGCCAATCATAATAAAAATATCTTATATGATCCTACATAATCATACTATGATTTGGACATTATCATAATATGATCGCTACATAACCATACTATGATGTCAACTTTATCATAATATGATCGCATAATATGATCGCATATATGATCACTAATTAATCGTACTATGATTTGAATATGATCCCTAATTAATCATACTATGGTTTCTTCATTACCATACTATGATCACTATATAATCATACTATGATTTCTATTATCATAATATGATCTATAAATAAAAAGACGTTTTGTATGTTGAAATAATATTAAATACATATATTTATTTTTATAATATTCTTATATGGATTTAGTTTAAAAACGTTATATTTTCTTTTATTGCACATATATAACCAACGAATTTAGACTCTAATGATTCTATTTTAACAGAATAAAAATTTCAATGCGAAAAGCATGATAATGTGAATCAAAACAATGGTTTGAATGTCTTTGAATACATAAGGAATATTACTCTTCAATTAAAGGTATATATTTAATTAGCCCATATGAAGGAATTTCATCTTCATATTCGCCTATATGAACAACCATTCCTGGTTTAAATAATAAATGTTCGTACTGTAGATATGATACAGTGTGAGTAGAAAATGTAGAAAAAATCCCAATTTTTCAAGGGATTTATTATTTAATATTTTTGAAGACCCTGATAAAATTTTTCCATTTGCAACATCGTTATAATTTATTAAGAAATTTAGAAGTTTAATCTGATATTTAACATAAATTGTAAGCGTCGAATAGTTTACCTTTAACTAAATGGCCTTTATAATATGCCACGTAGAATGTTTCCTTCACCTCAGAAGGAAAAATTTCCACGATGGATTGAGCCAATTGCAAGAAATCTGCTCTTATTAATCTGAAATTAATTATAGTTAATTATATTCGAATTTATATTAAAATAAAATAAAATATTCATACTACATGTCCGGATCGATCTTTAGTAAAGGGTCCGCCATCTAACTTTTTTTTTTTCAACTAGTGCTTATTTCGTGAATGGTAACACTTAGCTCATGTCTGATTTGACAGATAATTAGTTTTATCCTTCCGCTGAACGAATATGGTTGTGTATACGCTTGAACAACGCTGGGAAATATTGCGACATTACTTTGAAAATCATGTTAATGTTGCAGAATGTGTGCGAAAATTGCGTACGGATTTTGGAAGAAGAGAAGCACCGTCAGCTCCGTATGTTCGTTATCTTGTGGAAAAAGTGAAAGAAACTGGCTTCCTCATCGATAAACCAAAGCGTGAAAAGCCAAAAACAGTGCGTACACCCGAGAATATTGCTGCTGTGGCAGAAAGTGTGCGTGAAGCGCCATCAACATCAATTCACCGTCGTTCTCAAGAATTGAACATTTCGGAGGCATCATTGAGACGAATTTTGCATAAAGACCTTGGTATGACGCCATACAAAGTCCAATTGGTTCAGGAGTTGAAGCCAACTGACCATCCAATGCGTTTTCGCTTCGCTAACTGGGCCTGCGATCGACTTACAGAAGATGCCGATTTTGCCAAAAAAAAAAATCATCTTTTCAGATGATCTTGGCGGGTATGTAAACAAACAAAATTGTCGCATACATTGAAAAGCCGATACACCCAAAACGAGTCACTGTTTGGTGCGGATTTTGGTCCAGAGGCATAATTGGGCCATTTTTCTTCGAAAATGAGCAAGGAGTGGTCGTTACAGTCAATGGCGATCGTTATCGGGCCATGTTGAACGAATTTTTGTTCACAAAAATTGAAGAGGAGGATATCGGCAACATTTGGTTTCAACAAGACGGCGCTACGTGCCACACAGCCGAAGCTACACTCGATGTTTTGCGCCCTGTTTTTGAAGATCGCATTATCAGCCGCAGAGCTGATGTCGTTTGGCCACCTCGGAGCTGCGATTTGACACCGTTGGACTATTATTTGTGAGGTGTCCTCAAAGATAAGTGTTACGCCAACAAGCCAGAGATAATTGACGCTTTAAAGGACAATATTCGTGAAGCCATTGGTGAAATACAGCTGCACACAATCGATAATGTGCTTAAAAATTAGACCGATCGTGTAGGCTACTGCATGTCCAGCCGAGGCAGCCATTTGAATGAAATTATTTTCCATTATTAACCCGAAGGATTGTACTTTCAAATAAAAAAGAAATTTGAGATAATATTCAGTAGTTTTCTTTTTATAGCATTTTCAAAAAAAAAAATTATGCGGCGGACCCTTTATAAATGTTTATTTTCCGAAACTTCGACTTTTACTAGATCTTTAAAGTCCGAAATAAGCTTGTTGTTCTAAAGAAAAGTTTTAATTTTTTTAACAACTAGTTGAACTAAGCTATATGTATAAAGTATGTATGTATAGTTACCTGAGTGGAAGGAAGTTCATGAATTAATATATTTCCTTGGCTAAAATTTAAGAATTCAGATTCTCCAACGCACGATATCGTCTGGTATATTGGAGTATAATTTTACGATAGTGATGCTTCTGTAAATTGCTGTGAATTATTGATAGTTGCAAAATCCAAATCGCAGCCAGACTCTGAATCTGTAAAAGATTGAGAATTACAAGCAGAAGCTAAACTTGAGAAATAATGACGCTAATCCTTGTGAGCATATTTAACAACAACCAAACATATGATCTCTTTCAACCATGCAATGCTTACCGGGAGCATAACATGGTTTGCATATTTGAAAGAGATAATTCTATGATTAAGAGCTATCATGCTATGCTCTCCATAACTATTATGTGGTTGAAAAGAAACCATTCTTTGGTAGCTATCAATCATATTATTTTTAGTTGTTGTTAAAAATGCATATAGAATGTCTTACATTGATAACACAAGGGAACAAAATTGAACTTTTTTTGTGTTGATTTGAAATTTATAGCAAATTTTTACTAATTTGAGGTCGCTGATTTCAAATCTGCACTTGGTTTTTTTCTATCAGCTCGACTTTTCGAGATATACCGTTATGTACAAAATTAAGGCACTTCCGCTACATATATTGGAATAACTTGAAAACGGTTCACCATATTAAATTAAAAAAAAAATCCGAAACTCGCAAACAATATTCTCTTAAAGCCGTGCTTACTTTGTTTTTAAATTTTCCAAGTAGTTTTAGAGATATCGTTCAAGTTTTGAAAAAAAAATTAAAATTTTTTAAAAAAAAACATTTTTTTTGTTCTTTAAAAATTCCTAAAAAATAAAAATGGGACAAAAATCACAGTTTTGGTCTACAAACAGTTAGCTAAATATATTTCGAATAAAATGAGCTTTATTTCATTGCAATCGGTGCACAACTTTTGATTTTGTTCACGATTTACTGAATTGATATAAATCGCGATTTCCATACAAAAATAACATTTTCTAATGTGTAAGTGTTTGTATGTAATAAGTTAGTTTTTTATGATTCTAAGAATTAAAAAAATTAAGTAATAAAAAAAGATTATTTCATTTTTATGGTCAGCTATACTTTTTAATTTAACACAAAAAGAGAATTTTAAAGAAAAATAAAAAATTTTAATACACAAATATTACAATGTAATTACAACTCATCGAAAAATTTTCTTTTATAAGATTTTCTTAAATAACCTTGTTTAGAGGGATTTGTTTTAATGCTCCAGCAATAGTCCGCCATCATATGCTTATCCCAGTGACCCTGGTACCGCTCCTCTATAGTGCGGATATCTTGATGGAAACGTTCACCTTGTTCTTCACTGAAGTCTCCAAGATTTTCAGGGAAACAATCCAAATGACTGTGTAGGTAGTGCACCTTAATGCTCATATTACAACCAAGCTGCTTGAAATGTGACAACATGTTATCCACGTGGTCCGAATAGTGCTCACCCTTTTTGTTTCCCAGGAAATTGCGCACTATCCAAACAAATTCATTCCAAGCATTTCTTTCAATATCTGTCATGGAATTACTAAAATTTTCATCATTGATTAATTTTTTGATTTGAGGGCCATCAAAAATGCCAGCTTTCAGTTTCTCCGAACTCAAATTGTTGAACTTTTTACTGATATATCTAAAACAATCACCGTCCTTGTTGAGAGCTTTGACAAATTGTTTCATAAGTCCTAGCTTGATATGGAGAGGTGGCAGTATTATGCGATCCCTGGGCACAAGTGGTTGATTAACTATATTGTGGTTTCCTGGAACCATAGCTTCCCTCGAAGGCCAGTCTTTCTTACTCCAGTGTTCAGATCTGGCTCTGCTATCCCATAAACAAATGAAACACGGATATTTTGTGTAGCCACCTTGTTGGCCTAGAAGGAAATTCACCATTTTTAGATCCACACAAATTAGCCAGCGGTGTTCGTTGTACTTTATTTTATTTATAACTGAGGCAATTGTAGAATATTCTTCTTTAGCTTTAGTTGAATGTGCAATGGGCAACGAACCCAATTTATTACCGTTATGCAGAAGTACACATTTTAGGCTGCGTTTAGAAGAATCTATAAATAGTCGCCAGTCATTTGGATCATACTCCTCTAATCCCATCGCTGTTACTAAACCAGGAACATCTGAACAATAAACAAATTCATCGTCTTCGGAAAAGAATGGAAGTAAGTTTTTTTCTCTGTTACGGTAGTATGAAATTGTTGTTCCTTGGGTTAACAGATTTTTTTGCTTTAATCGAGAAGCAAGAATTTCAGATGCTTTTTTAGAAAGTCCAAGGTCTCTCACTAAATCACTAAGCTCCTCCTGATTAAATTGCTCGCGTTCAGAAGAAATATCTAAATGCAAGTCATCCGATCCAAATTCAGAAATTGGTGAAGGAACATTTTGTCGTAAGTCGTGGAAATTGTGTGTAGATGTAGATGGTTGTGGTTCTGAATCCTCACTAGAGTACAGGACTGGTTGGGTAATAGACAACACGTTAGGATAAATCCATTTAGACTGGTTTGTTTTATTAATGCCTGTTATGTTGACAGCGCAAAAATAACAATCATCATAATGATTCGAAGGTTCCCGCCAGATCATTGGTGTTTTATACTTGAAGTGGGTGCGTTGCTTGTTTGCCCATAACCTTAAATACTCTACACAGTTTTTACATACAGTATTAGGAATCCAGTACTTGTCACGGGTTTCCATGGTAAATCCAAAGTAGTCAAAATAAATTTTTTTAATAAAATCTGACACACTTTTTCTATTTTTTATAAACGTGTATTCGCCACATATGTTACAAAAATAGTTGGGATTGATTTTACAGGTGTTTCTTGACGTAGCCATTGCACAATTTTGAAGTATATATCAAAGTAACACAATTTTCAATAAATAACACACGGGAACAAAATTGAACTTTTTTGTGTTGACTGATTAAATGTTCAATGTAAAATGATTTATATTTTTTGTCGTTATACTTTTCGCTTTCGCAAACACTTGTTAAATGAGAAAAATTGGTTGAATGAACCCATAAAAATACTTAGTAGTTTTTTACTGAAGTACCAAAAAAAATTATATCCACAATTTTATTGACAGTCACTTATGAATGAACACATGTGTTCAGGGGAATTCCTTTAAAAAATCATCCGTTACCAACGGTAAACCACACATCAATAAAAACAAGTGGACTTTTCTTTTTTCTCTTTAATTGACTGTGAACTGACTAGGTGTCATAAAGGGACAATAAAATTTATAGGCGTTATGAGTTTGCTACCGCAACCATAAAAATGAAATAATCTTTTTTTATTACTTAATTTTTTTAATTCTTAGAATCATAAAAAACTAACTTATTACATACAAACACTTACACATTAGAAAATGTTATTTTTGTATGGAAATCGCGATTTATATCAATTCAGTAAATCGTGAACAAAATCAAAAGTTGTGCACCGATTGCAATGAAATAAAGCTCATTTTATTCGAAATATATTTAGCTAACTGTTTGTAGACCAAAACTGTGATTTTTGTCCCATTTTTATTTTTTAGGAATTTTTAAAGAACAAAAAAAATGTTTTATTTTCAAAACTTGAACGATATCTCTAAAACTACTTGGAAAATTTAAAAACAAAGTAAGCACGGCTTTAAGAGAATATTGTTTGCGAGTTTCGGATTTTTTTTTTTAATTTAATATGGTGAACCGTTTTCAAGTTATTCCAATATATGTAGCGGAAGTGCCTTAATTTTGAACATAACGGTATATCTCGAAAAGTCGAGCTGATAGAAAAAAAGCCTTAAAAACAATATTCAGTTCTTAATCAACAGAACCATTGTTCCCTTGTGTAATCATCGATTATAAAGATTCGAAGACTTTCTAAATTAAATAGTTTTCAGACATGTTAGTTATATGTCAAACTATGTATATAGTAAATATAATCATCTATATTAATAAACGTCTATATGTATTATTTACCCTTCAACTATTGTCCAATTTATATTTTTTTAACAAAGATTTTTTAAAATTTTTTAAAACACTTAATGAAGACAAACGAACTGACTGCTTACCGGCAATGAACTTAAGTTAGACAAAAAAAATTGATATTAAAATCTGATGATTGCATGATTGTACATATCAAATAACTATAGTAT
Source organism: Cordilura impudica (assembly GCA_963682025.1). Classification (NCBI taxonomy): domain Eukaryota; kingdom Metazoa; phylum Arthropoda; class Insecta; order Diptera; family Scathophagidae; genus Cordilura; species Cordilura impudica. The sequence continues at coordinate 61,141,363 of OY821519.1, forward strand.
TATTGGAAATATCATAATCATATTTTGTTCGTGGCAAGAGCTTTATGAACCATAACATTGTTTCATCCAACCATATTTCAAATTTTAAAATGGCAATCATGTTATAGTAAAACATTTTACTATATAATAATCACAGCGATCATAATATTATTAAAATTAAATTTAAAAGACTATAATATGATTGCGACAATCATCTATGATTGTAGAGAGCATAGTATAATTGCCGTGATCATGTTGTAACCATATCTTTTCACTTCAATGGGTTTGCTGCCATATTTGAAAAGCCAAGGAATACATAGCCTTGGAAAAGTTACGGTCAATTCTAAACTTTCACCAGATAATACACTAAAAAATGATTCAGGATATATGGAAGAATATATGTATAAGTGCATGATTTGGTTCATGTTTATATCGATAAGTAACGTTTTATGCACGTGCCAGAAAAAGTATCCGTACACTTGAAGATGAACATTTTAATATTAACAAACATTTCAGTAAAGTATTTTGAGCTACAAACTTTTTATTATTGACACATTTGGAATTTCACATGTTCTCCATCAAACTTACGGAACGTTTCTACTTCAACTACAAGTGCCAGAAAAGGTCTGCTACATTCTTTTTATACCCTATACCCTTTGGGGGGGTGGGGGAAATTTTTGACAAAAAAAAATTTTTACTTATAAGAGTTTATTTAAAAGTTATGTACTTATAAAAAGTAAAAAAGTAAAAACAAAACAAAAACTCAACAAGTTTTTCAATAAATTCGTTGCCAATAAAATAACAGATGTTGATATAAAATAATTTTAATTATTTACCTTGTTATATATTTAGTTAATTATACAAGTTTTTAAAATAATTAACACTAAAATGACAAAATATTTATATTTTAAAGCAATAACAAAAATGACAGGTTATAGTTTATAAAAGCTCAACAAACAAAATTTGTATACCAAAATCATTAGATAAGCATTATTACAGTTTATATACTATACGATAAAAAATATAACATTGTTTAGAAATAATAAAAATTAATAATATTCATAACGAAATTTGGTGAGTGTGTTAAAGCGCTGACCAAAAAGTGCAAGTATGAGTGTATGTGAAGGTTCATGGTTCAAACCTTACGGCCACCCTAAGTAGAAAAATTTCATATAGAAACAATCTATTCAATTAAAACATAACATTTATCACAATTTTCAATAAATCGCTGATGAAGGCTGAAATGCCAGTGCAGTTATGAATTTTTGAAATATATGCTTTCTTTTTCTTCTTTACCACGCACCATTGAAAGAAATTAAATTGGTTTCAAGGTTTGGCTCACTATTTTTTTTTAAATAAATATTTTTTAAGATTTGCCCAAAAAATTACTTTTAATTATTTTTCTTAAAGAAGAGTTTGAAAAGTTTTTCATAAAAAAAAATTTTATTTTTTTTTTATTTTATATTTTTTACTTGCAGAAAAGCCTTACACATTTTTTAATATTTTGAAATTCAAAAACAAATATTTTTTTTAACTGAAATTAAAAAATTTTTATTTGAAATTTTAGAAATTTAAATCTTTTACTAAACAAAACAAAGTTATCAGTTAAAAATTCAATTAACAGTTAAAAAAGATTAATGAAAGTTTGAAAATTTCAATCGAAATTTCCAAAAAAACATTTAATATCCAGAAAATTTCATTTGAAATTCAATAATTTACGTATAAACTTACATTTAAAATTTCTGAATAAAAAGGAATTTTCTCTATTTCAAATGGAACTTTCTGAAATTGAAATTACAGTTTTAAGTGATAATTTTGCTATTTTTAGTAAAAGATTTTAGTTTCTGATCTTAAATGGCAACATCGGCATTTCAAATAAAATCTTTTTAATTTTAAATGATAATTCAAATGAAAATCATGAATTTCAGTTAATATTTTCTCAGTTACAGTTGGGAATGGTGTTTTGTATGTAAGTAGTTTCAAAAAAGTTAGGTTTCTGAGGATTAACTCGATATCGAATGCAATGATTTGGCCCCTGTTATGAAATGATCGTAAGAATACTGTTTAAATATTTACTTTGTGGTTGCCCATGGATGAAAATATGTTTAAAACAGCATCTGTAGATAATTCTTGTATGTGGTGAATATTCATCATGGCTAAAGCACTTAGTCTTTCTTCGTTGTTGATCTGAGCCATGTTTTAATTCTCCGCAAAGTTGAGAAAGATCTTTCAGCTGTTAAGTTGCTTACCGGCAATGAAATAAAAATTTGAATTTTTATTCGGAGAGTAGGGTATATATCTTCGTCCCAGTGAGATAATGCATATATGCTTTCATCTGGAACTTCTGTTGAAACTTTCCATTTGAGCTGCAAATGAATAATTTCAGATTCCATCTTTGCAAGTTGAACTTCTTTTTTAGTTGGTGCAGTCCAGCAAAGTCCTACAAAACTTGTGCAATTATACCTTTGAATTCAGTATACGAAACTTTTGTGATATTTTTCGGCAAAAGCTTAGGTATGCTAAAAACATTTAAGCATTCTTCCATAGAACGAGACTTGAGATCTTCCGAATAGATTCTAATAAAGGAATATAACCCACAATACGAAAGTATTCTTCACAATCCCGTATTGGGTGCTTTCTTTCAAATTTAGTTTTTTCGACTGAAATGTCTAGGGCATCACCTATTATTTTCGCTTTGTTAAAAATATATTTAAAGCCTTCCTCTGCTTCGCTTCTTTTATAGGCTCATTAAAAGAATTTTTATTATGTCTGACCCCTTGCAGAATTGCGCTCATGGGTTGTGTGAGGGCAAGAATATCACTAAGGATATCCGCATATAAAATCAAATGAGCTTAGCGAATTTTTTAAAATTGTTGCCTTTGTGAACGTATCTCTGCCCTTTCACTGAGATATTTTCTCCAGTGCCTCCAATATATTTTTAATATTACTTGCAAATTGTAATATTGTACCATGCCACTCCACCCATCTTGTTTCACGCAATATTGATAATTTTGATCCCGAAAATGTCATTAAAACATTATTCCTTTTGGAGTATTGATTTTTGAAAAATTTTGTTGTCTCCTTTACAAGCGAAGTCACTTTTTGTATGAGTGGAAATTTAATGCTTTTAGATAAGGAGTTATTTAATTTATGAATAGCATGGTTTCCTTTTTGAGTTGGTTGCTTCCTCCTGTATTTCTTTCACTGTGCCCCCGTAGATCCACTCTTGCTATACCACTATATGGTCAGGGTATAATGACTTTGTGCTGATGTTTGTAACTACCAAAAATATTTGACCTAGACCAATCTTTTATTATACCGATCGACTTAGAATCACTTTCTGAGTCGATTTAGCGATGTCCGCCCGTCCGTCTGTCCTTCCGTCCGTCCGTCCGTCTGTGTGTCCATGTAAACCTTGTAATCAAACTACAGGTCGTAAATGTAAATATATTTTTAAAAAATTTGGCATGTTAGCTTCTAACAGCCATAGCACGTACCCTGTTGAAATTGGTGAAAATCGGTTCATGTTCAGACCTAGTCCCCATAAAAATTGCCACAATATCAAAATTATCATGTAGATCTACGTCAAATTGAGTTTGTGTATGTTTATTACATCTATTTATCAGCAGTTCAAAAATAAACCCTATAGAACAATTCTTAGACATAGCCCCATAAGGAGCTAATTCTCGATTTTTACTGAAATCTATCAAAAAACAAAATGATTGCATGGATTTTCTCAAATTTGGTTTATAAATGTTTTTGCAAAAAAAAAATTGACCTTCCAAGGAATGGTCCATTTTTCGACCTTATCCCTTATGTAAATATAGTATCCGATATGAATTTTTTCATATCCGAAGGCAACAAAAAACTTGCCACCCAAACTTGGTTTATGTTTATTTTCTCTGTCTTAATAGTAAACCAAAGAGATAGGGTCCTTAAAGGCATGGTATAGGGTATGATATAGTCGGTCTAGACCAAATATAATTTGCTTGCCTGTTTTTTTTTTTTTTTTTAAAGACAAACTTGTTTACATACAGTTGATTTGACTTAATTATATTGCTTTTGGAAACTATAATTTTAGATGAGTACCAAAATCAATATAATCGGTGTATTGAACCGATATTGATAATTATAAACAATAACCTGCTGAGAATGTCAAAGAATCATTTTTACTAAAAATGAGCAACGCAGCTGAGCTATTGAGGGTTTGATTATGATTTCCACAGACGGACAGACGGACATCGTTGTTTATTTTTATTTATTTATTTATTTTTTAAGCCTACGGCAAAAACCTTACAGACTATTATAATACAGAGAAAAAAGGTTATCTATAATATTAATAGGCTAGGCGATTTCTTGTGACCGATGATTTGTTCTACCGTTTTATACCGATTTTGACCAAACATATATTATTTGAAAGGTATTTCTTTTTAGCCGTTTTGCAGAGCGCTGGAATCTGCTAGTAATTATAAATCATTAAATCAGAAATTTGAGACTAGGAATTTAAAAATTATATAATATTGCGTTGAATAATATTATAATTTAAAGAAAACTTAATTAAATTGTATAGATCATTGAAATCCTCGCACATTCTTCTAAATTGATCAGCATCGACAGACCGGGATAACAGTGGAGTGTAAAAACGAGTTGACCGTGGCGGAACGTTGATATTGTCTAAAAGAAAATTTGAGCATATGTCGCCTCTAATTAAGTTAATTAAAAACGTAACGTTAAGCATTGTTCTTCGGCTTTTCAAAGATGGCAGGTTAATTTAAAAAAGTCTAGTTGTATATGGTGGTAGATTAACAAAATTTGGAGAAATTATTTTTGGACTGACTTAATTTTGGCACTGCGAATATTAGAGAGTGGATCCCAAATAATAGACCCAAATTCTAAAATTGGTCTTACTAGGGAGGTGTATAGTTATGTGGTAACTGTAGTGTTTTATAAATGCCAGCACATGACGTGCTTCAATAATTGTCTAAAAGATCACCCAGAACCAGGATATGATTTACTTGTTCCAACTGGTAATCTCCAAATTTATAACAACCAAATGTACCTAATTTTCTAATAAAGTGCGTGTGTTTGCATTTTTTTAAATTGAATTTTATTATAAAAATTATTAAGATCGTGTTGTTTATCGGGTTCAGATTTTTATTCTAATTATTATAAATGGAATGGTAAACTCATATATACCTTCTCTACACTGGTGTTGAGGTTATAATTATTATAGTTGTTGTTTATTTTTTTTTTTCAAATAATATTTTCTCCAAGTTAATTTTAGCACTTTATACGGTACAATTGCCTAGCTGCATCCAACCGAAAAATTAACTGCCAATTTATGAGCAAAGTTCCCTTTTTAAAGTTGCCTTAAGAATGTGAAAAATATTGCAAAAATTATTTATCAACGCTTCATCAGAAAACAGCTGTGACTTTGTGTAAATAGAAACCATTGGAAGGAATCTGCCTGAATATTTTTATTTATAAAAAAAATGTTGATGTAAATACTTAATGTTGCCGTGTAAAGGGTTAAGTCTACGAGTATATGGATGTGATGTTGATTAATGCGATTTTTTGGACGAGTGTATCTATCTACGTCATTAAAAGAATTAACTAACTGCATATCTAAAAGAAACAGTAAGCTATGTATTTTAATGTATCTATGTTAGTCCACACGATATTCGGTTTCAAATTCTTGAAAAATTTATTTTTTCATAAATTTTTTTTCTTTCAATGTTATTTTAATCTATATATATTTTTATATTTATATAAAATTCATTAAATTGTGAATTTTTAAATAAAATTCATTATGTTATTATAAGTATTTATTGAACACACAAAAAATATATAAATGGGTTTGTTAGTAAATAATTTTATAAGAGCCTAAAGGTATGCTACTCAATTTTAGCCAATTCACAATTCAACTTAGGGCTTTAGATATACAATTTTTGCAAACACATTAACAAATTTAATATGTGTTAGTATAAACTTTAAATGACTATTACTCTAAAAAAAATCTACCAGATGGTGCACATCTGCAAATAAATACCTTTCAAATGGTATATGTTTTAGTAAAATCGGTTGCTAACTAAATGCGTAGAAGAGGTCAGAAGAAATCGCTTTACCTATCAATATTATAGATAATCGTACCAATAAATAGGCTAGATCGCAGCTGTGGGCTTTGTACTTATTTAAATTGGGATGTTTCAGAATCGAGATTTTTTAGAAGGAAGGATTTTACTCAAAATCTGAGAATGTAGATAACTAAGACTTAAATTTGTATAGGTAATTTTCTCAGAATCCTGAAATCATTTCATTAGGAATTAAGTACAGAAACCAATTATTTTTTTTAAAGAAAAATTGGAAAGTGGATTTAAAATCGGGAGTAAAGACAACCGATAATTTTGCTATTGGCTTTGCGTCAAAAATGATATACTTACATATTATGCGTAAATTTTCCAAGTATGTAGAAAACCTTTTCAGAATTATAACAGCTGATTAATACACATGTGATTATGGCATACTAGAAAACGACATGTTTAATAAAGGTTTGGCAACAAACTTTAGATATTTAAATGTTGGTGGTCAGTACAGGATAAGTACAACGCACAGTGTCGTGTTTTCATATAACGAGCGGCCAAAAATAGATGGAGTTGTCGTAGAGTTACGAAATTTGGCACACTTGTTTGACTTGGTGAAAGATAGTCAAATCTCAAATATGGAAAATTTCGGAGCGAGGATTCGGGTCCTTCCCATATATCCTGAAAATTATAAATGCCATAACACAAGAAAAAAAAAGTTCTAACATTATGAAATTTTGTACACTGATTACCTTAAACAACTTTAACGTTTCGGCCAAATCTGGTCCAATTCATAGTAGAAACAAGCACAGTTCAAAAATGTTCTTTTTCGAAAATTTAAGAGAAATTGTAAACAAAATAAAATTAATTTGTATTTTTTTGGTACATGAAACACTTAGATCATTCTGAATTTATAAAAAAAAATTTTCAATTTTGAGCACACCCACCTCTCATACATATATCCTGAAAAAAAAATCGAAAAATTTAACCTCTAACTAAAACTATGTTTATTATTTTGTAAACGTAATTAATTCTGTTCTTGTGTGGTTTAGTCGAGTTTTCCTATATATTTTTTGAGTTGCTTCTATAGCTTCCTCAGATAACATTCCTATTGGTATCTTTGAATGTTTTTAAATTCTGCACCATGAACAAGTATTTTGTGTACTGTTGCAGGCATATAATACGACCCATATTTATCTCTATACAAATTCCAAGTTTCTTTAAGAAGTTTTTCGAAGTTTTCAACGTTTATGTCTTTACCACTTATTATAAGAGAAAAATTTCGTATTAGAGTGGGATCGATTTCTGTTATTTGAGAAGAGATTTCAATATTGTTGAAAAATCGTCTCGCGGTATTTCCATCGTTAGTGGTACCATAACTCGTTTTTACTTTGTCTACAATAATTCCAATTTCTTCTCTAAATTTCTCTTGAATTTTTAATTTTCTTTCCATTATAATTTATTTTATCAGCTGGCTTAAAAACTTTCCAAGTTCGTAGAGGTAATCTATAAGAAATGTGCAGCACGCATTCGAAAAATTTTATCCATGCATGTAATGTTGACAACCCATACCTATAGAAATCTTCTTTTTTGACACTTCTTTCGAAAACCTTAACTGAGTTCATTTGTGAGAGTTTTGCCCCACAAGCAAAACAGGAAGAACTGCTTTTTATTTTCTATCATTGTTAGATTCATATCTATTTCCGATTGAACATGATTTTGCGTAGATTTTATCAAATTTGGATTTTCTTTTTGTAAATAAAAACGAATGGGCCTACAGTGTTTTGTCGAAGAGTATTTAAAATTATTCCATAATACTTATCCATTCTTCTGTCCAAGAATCTTAAAGGAACGAATGAGACAATAAAAAAAAATTCATCATTTGAATTAGGATCGTTAAGTTTTTGTTTATAAGTAATGTGTCCGAACTGCCATCGAAACCCCACTTAATTTCACAGATAGCATCATTTTCTGATTCAAACTGATGAGATCTAGATCTCATATTGAGAAAAGTTTGTAATGGAACTTCAGAAGACGTTTCTGAAACAACAATTGGTTCTGGAATATATTTTTGTTTCGGATTTTGCAAGGCATAATAGGATGGAAAGCAGTCTTTATGAACTTCATTAACAACTGTTCTCATCATATCATACTCTCTGCAAGATAAATCCATGTCCACAAAAAGTGCCAATGCTTTTTCTACAGAAATAGTGGATGAAGTTGTTGGATTTGAAACTCTTTTTTTACAGCTTTTTGTATAAGTGTTGAACTTTTTGATGCCACAAGCTCTTCAACTTTTCTCTTTTTTGTACGTTCGGAACAACTTTCGAAGTTTACTGCAGGTCTGCCTCTTCGAATTGTGCTTGGTTCCTTTAAGAGGTATTACTTTAGTGCAAAGAAGTTTTACTTATGTTAAATACTTACAAAATTCAAGTTTTTATCAGTAACAATAAATGGTGTATTTAGCCACGAACAAAAATTTTTCTCAAATCGTTCTTTGATATAATAACACTTTTTCCACTCCTTTTGAATTTTTAATAATATAAAATGTACTTCATTAATTTTCTTTTTATCCAGTTTTATTTTGTAGAATTTTTCAAAATAATATACTACTTGACACTCTGCTGCACTGTGTGTACTATGCTTTAGCCAAATGTTAAAAAATGTACGAATTTGAACCTGATTAGCCACTGGAAAATGCGAATAAAAATTAGAGGTGGACGAAAGTGGAAGTAAAACCAAATTTTTTGAAATAAACTTACTTGTAGAAATGTTATATTAAAGTATAAAAAATACCTTTTTTTATCTTTTTTTTATTGTCCACTGAAGTTAAAAATTTATAATATTATCACTTATTTCTTTTTGTTTGTATTCAGAATAACATTAAATCGCATGTGACAATCACATTGTAGCAAAAAGCAGTGTTGCCATATTTCAACATCACTGTAATTATATTTTAGGTAAAATTATTCTGCTTTATCGACATTTTGATTACCAATTAACCCTTATAACTTATAGGATTTTTTCACATTTTTTTTCAATAATTGTGTATTTACTTATAACTTTCAATTTTGAATGCTCAGAACTTCCTTAAAAATTAATTTTTTTTTTTAATTCTTTCAGATTTGTTTTACTTGGAATGTACTTAATAAAACCGTGTTAACATTTTTTTTTAAATTCGATAGTTGACTTTTTTATTTTTGGCCGCCCTCACAACACTGTGCAACGGTGGGTACAAGCTTAATGTGTTTCTCAATTCAAGTGGGATCAGATGAATGCTCAATAATCATATGATTCTGAATCGGCTAATATAAAACAAACATGAATTTGAGATTTATTTCCAATAATCACCAATTGACAAGCAAGCTTCAAACTCACCAACTTCAATACGATTTTAGAAGGATCTTTGTTAAAGCATAGTGACAATTGAGTTTAAAATAAATCTAACCAGAAACGGAAAATTCGAATGATGAGCAAACAAAATAATGGTCCTTCAAGTAACTGCCACACCAGATTTGTTTTGAAATGTTTCTTTGAAATTTACAAACAAATGGAATACAGTACTGTAAGAGAACTCTAGCAAGTTTTCAAGGCTGGTCGGTATTTGTGTTGATTAATATCGCTTAGTACAACTAGTTTTCAATTACATGTCCATTAACGTTAAATCAAACGTTGAATTGTGGTTGAGAAAGCAATTACTGTTTAGAAATGATCGAGGACGACTTCGCATAGAAAAGTCTATGTTTCTGTGTAGGTTTTTTTTTATCCACTTATATTAATATAGTGTATCACATAGGTCGCTCTTGACCAACTAATAATTTTATACGCATTTCCACTTTTCTTATTGTCCATTTTTGATGACGACCAATTGAAAATTAATATTTTCTCACTATATTTCTAATGTTTTTTTATAATTTCAGCTTAAATAAACATTTTGTTAAGTGGTGGTTTCGTACTCATCCATACACCTCATCCCATATTGATAGCGCTGCCATGATGTTGCTTGCTCGCACGTTGTTGAGTGTGAATGCATATTGTATTTTTATTTCCGGTATATGAATATCTCAATTGCTTCCTATGTTATGATATCAAATATGAGATTGGTCGTCAGCTACTATTTGTGAGATCCCACTACAAATTTATATGACAAACTGTCCATTCATTGTGCTTGGTCATAATGGGCATATACACATTTGTATGTAGATAAATAAGTATACATATCCATACTTATTTATTTATTTCATATATTTTCTTATTTTTCTAAATAAACAAAAAATGTGTGATAGGTAAATATTTAAAGATATCAATAAACTCTTTTTTGATAATTACATATTTATTTAGATACTCGTATGTATGTATGTGCTCGTATTTACATATTTATTTATATATGGAAGTTATTAAACAAATATTTTTTTATTGAGTAATTTTAATACGTCATTAAATGCTATTTGTTTAAGAAAGAGTCATAAATTTAATTGGAATATGTGATATATTAGTATTTTTATTATAAACAAAGTTTTGACTCACATCTCATTGAGTTTAAGTTTCGTTTTTTGAAGAACGCAGGGAGTCGTAAAAAGACTAATGATTCTCATGTGTGCTGAAAATGATTAAAAGAACGTACCAGAATAAATAAGAGCTGTAGATAGGACGGATTACATATTATTTCGATATTTTGCATTGTTTGTATCAATGCATTTTACCGATATACTCCAAAATAATTTAGTTTATTATGAAAGAAAGAATCATTACCCGTTTAAACCAGAATAACCTAATATCTCCCTATCATACATGATTTAGAGCAGGTCATAGCACAACTACTCTAGTTTTGGATGTAGTGGAAAAAGTAAGGAAAAGGATGAGGGTAATGGGTCCATAATTGTATTTTTGGACTTTACAAAGCCTTTTGACTCTGTGCATCACACCCTGTTGGTGAAAAAGCTTAGTATGCTATTTAGCTTCACATAGGAAGCGTGCAATTTAATTGAGTCCTTTTTATATAAAAGATATCAGTTTGTAAAAGTAGGTGATAAGACATCCGAATGAGTACGAATGTATCGAGGAGTTCTTCAAGGATCCGTTCTGGCTCCACTTTTGTTTACGATTTATGGTAACGATGTCATAGCGTCTATTTAATTCTACAGTTCACGTATTTATGAAGATGATATCCAAATTGTTGGATGTATGATTTTGTCAACTTATTTAGCAATGATTTAAACAAACAGTGGTGTGCGGATAACAGGTTAAATCTGAATCCCATAAAGACGAGTGCGATGAATTTTTTTTTTTTTTTGCATTTTATTTTCAATATAAAAATTCATTTACAATTATTTAGAGCCTCAGCGCATTATTGAGGCGAGTTGGTAAAAATTACTACCAATAATTTAACTTTATAAGAATAATCAACAAAAAAAAAACCAAAAAAATAAAAATGTAAACTATAATATAATAATAATATATGTAGGTTAAGTTTGAGATCATTTTACATTAAAAGTTCAGTTATGTTTTGCAAGATAAATTCTTTTAATAATTTTTTAAATATTGAAATTCTATTTTCCGTTTTTATATTTTGAGGTAACTCATTATACTCGCGACTACCCAGAAACTCTACACGTTGTTTGGTTGTTTCCAACCTACACCAAGCTACAGTTAAATTTCCATTACTTATTGTATTGATTGCATATTGATTTCTTCGAAATTGTATCGTGTGATATCCAATATTGTGCAGGCACTTGTAGACACATAATAAAAGCTGCATTTTAAAAAGACCATATATTGGTAAGATTTTCTTATTACAATAAAGTGAAATAGTTGTATAAGTTATTGGAAGGTTGTATACCACTTTTAAGGTTTTATTCTGCATTCGTTGAAGCGATTTTAATTCATAAGTCTTCCTATAACCATATGAAATAGCTAAATAATTCAAATGACTTTGAATTATATCATTATATATTAACAATTTTGTATCTTTATGAAATTTGTTTTTAAATTTGTATAAAAACCCGACAGTTTGAGCCGTTTTTTTCTTCAGCTTTTTCAGGTGTTGATCCCAAGCAAGATTACTTAGCAGATTTATAACCAGGTACCTTATAGATTTGACTTCCATAATTTCTGCACCATCAACAAATACAGAAAAGTTATTGTTCTGACAAGAGGGCTTAAATCTTAGTAACTGCGTTTTATTGGCATTTAAAACAAGTTTGTTTAGTCTTGCAAATTCACATATTAAGGCAGCATCACGTTCCATATATGCCTTGACTACCGTTTCGTGCTTATATGGGTAAAACAGACATATATCGTCAGCATACAGAAAGAGTTTTCCTGATAATCCAAGGTTTTCTAAATCATTTAAGAAAATTGTGAATAACAAGGGCCCCAACACACTGCCTTGTGGCACTCCAAACTCAACCGGACGAAGAGAGCTTTTGTGATTACCAATCTGAACATATTGTTTTCTACTTGTGAGATAGCTTCTCAATGGTTCGGTTAGACACTGTCCATGTTTATGGCTAAATGGTGTTAATATCGAGTTTGTGTGCAGTTATAAATCTTAAGGCTTATATTTGGATGATCAGCTCTCCTTCGAGTGTGATCTTAATATGATTTCATCCAGAGTCTCTTGTAGTCTTAAGAAAATTAATGGCTTAATATTAGAAAATTTATTGCCAAGTCTATAATAATGTCAATATTTCTTTACGGAATAGTAGTTTACTATTCCACTTCAGCTACTAATATTATGAGGCTAAGAAAGTGCTTTAATAGAGTTATGCGTTTTGTATATGCTCTCAATTTCAATGACCACGTTTCGGCAGAGACGTAAAATAAAATAATTTGTGTGAAAACCTGCAATGTTTTGGTATCGCTAGTAAAGACTTATGATAAAAACGTTTCTGTTCCATTTTAATAATTTCCAGTGCCATAAAATTGTATTTTTCTTGATATATAAGCATAAAACCTATAAAAACCAAATTTAGGAATGCAAATCAGCATCCATGGTTTAATCAGGAAATAAAACTATTAATAGATAAACGTAATGTTGCACATGACAGGTGGAAAAAATACAAAACAACAGAACTTCAACTTATATTCAAATCTGCTAGGAAAGATGTTGTAAAAAGAATCCAGAATCCTTATTTTATCAAAAAAAATTTTCACCAGCTGTTGACAGTCGATCCAAATGGAAAGAAATTCGAAAGATTGGTATAGGACATAAAAACACCTCACCTTGTAACGCCGATATTGATGTAAACTATCTAAATGATAAGTTTGAAAATAATAATGTGCAATCGCCCGTATCCAAAATTTATAATGATTTATGCATTTTTCCCATTGAAAATCGTTTTAGTCTCCGCTGTGTAACCCAAGGAAAGTATCTTAGCAATAAAATCGAATGCTGTTGGTTTAACTAGATGAAATGAATCCTTTATTTATAGAAGCCCTAATCCCAAAGCTCTTGCCTTTTCTTACTCATCTATTCAACACTATCTTTACAAAATCCGTATTTCCTGAAATTATAATTTATTATAATATACATATTTGGTTATAATATTTTCTAATTATAATTATTTAAAAATTCAACAGTATTTGCAAAATATTTGATTTTTTTTAATAAATTGTCTTTTATTAGCTTGGGGTCATATGTGACCCCAAATCCAAAAGTGTTAATCCAAAAGTGTTATTTTTTCCGAAACCTTAGGCTATTAAGATAAAATACAGTATTTAAAAGTAGAGAACTGATTTAGTTTTGATATAAAGAATTTAGAAAGATTACATATACTGAATATTTCACAAAAATCCCTTTTTTCTCGAAATCCGGAAAAATAAAATCCTTGTCAAAAAAAATTCTGGCTAGGGATAATATTTAATATTATTAGGCTAGGCGATTTCTTGTGACCGATGTTTTGTTCTACCGTTTTATCCCGATTTTGACCAAACGTATATTATTTGAAAGGTATTTCTTTTTAGCCGTTTTGCAGATTTACAGATTTTTAAATTTTTTCCTTTAGTTTGAATAAATTGCATTTAAAGTTGCTACTAAAACATACATAAAATTATACAATGCTATGTGTGTGTATATTAAATTAGTTAATATGTTTGTAATAAAAATGGGTTTGTTTTTTGTGTTGAAAAAAAATTCCGAAAATTTGCACTCGAATTTCGAGGGCTGGAATTTGCTAGTTTACATAAAAATGCACAAATGCATCCATTTTTTTAAAGAAATTTTTTAAGAAAATTTTTTAAAACTTAAAAAAGGAGTTTTTAAAATTTTATATCTTCATATCTGAGTACTTATAAGTATACAGACAAAAAAAATTTTTTTCTCAAAGTTCAAAAAAAAAAATGCCATCAAATTACATGACCTTGTTTTTTGCACAAAAGTGGTCTGGGGCATTTGCTATTTCTTGGCGAGTTTTTACTCGATTTTGAAGTTTTATAGGCTTTTGAAAAGATAATTTAATACTGATCTCGATTCATATCACACCTTGTCGGAAAAATTAAACTATAGAACGAAAATTTCGTAAAATGTGAAAAAAGTAATATTTTCCCCATATAAACACACTTGAAATTTTCAATCGATTTCCAACTTTTCTTTATCCGATTGTCCCCAAACTTCACATTTATTAGTTTTATATAGAAAGGAAATAAACTGGACCCCGCCTCTCGCCAAAATCGCAATTTGAAAAATGTCCACATAGCTTAGGAATGGCCTCCACAGAGCTCATTGATTCGGCTTTTATCTCTTCAATGGATTCAAAACTGTGTCCTTAGAATGGTCTTTTGAGTATATAGAATAACCGGAAATCACAGGGTGCTATATCAGGCGAATTTAGTCAGTTTTTTTCCGATTTGATCTCGAAACATCAATTTAGTGTGCGATCAAGAGTTGTCTGCGTATACTTCTGGCCTCCTTTTGCAAAATACCATCTCGCAAACACCGTTTAACTCTCAAGTAATATTCTTCGTTTCTACCAGGGCTGTGGAGTCAGCATCGGAGTTATGGAGTCGGAGTCGATATGTTTGTTCCGGAGTCGGAGTCACTACAAAAACTCGCGACTCCGACTCCAAAATATTTCATTATGCACGTGCATGAAAACTTCAAATAATTTGTAAAATATTGAGGTCGATCACAGGGAAGATGTGTAAACATCTAGTAATTAAAGATTTTTTATGTCATTTTTTAAAATCAAACGGAAAGCGTCATCTATGTATCACTTATAGCAAAAACTGTTTCAGCTAATTCAACAACCCTTTGCTGTAAATCGTTAAAAATATCCCAATATAAACGTATATAAGTGATACATAGATGACGCTTTTAAAAAAGTGGCATAAAAAACAATGTTATATCATAATTTTTTCACCGATACAATCATAATTCACACAACGTTATGTGTTAACTCTCACCTATTACGGGTTACACTGGTTTTGTGATTGTATTGTGAAATAGAAATTTACCCCCCTGCGCGTATAGATGTTTACACATCAAAAAAAAATTCTTCTTAACTGGCGACGTAATATCTTACAAATCACTTTGAATAAATAGATTTTAATTTATTTTATGAGGGTAAGTTCATTCAAGTACTTAAATTAAATAATATAAAAGTGTTTCATAATTTAAATTATTTTGCAATTTTATTTATTAGTGCGGGCAAAAGTCTAAATTTCATTGGCAGAACTTTACTCGGTTATTGATCAAGTTAAAAATAGATGTTTGTGGTTAATTTAATTGAATTTGAACAATATTTAGCATAAAATCAGAATTGATTTGTTATAAAATAATGTGGTTCATATTATATATTAGAGGTCCGGTGTTTTTGTTTAATTTCTTATTAAAACAAGTAAGAGTTTTATATTCGGCTGTGCCGAATCTTTGATACCCTCCACCTCGGTTTGAGTATTGATAATAAATGTAAACAAAATATTCGAAAAAGTAAACAATTTGTTAAACTTAATACCAAATTATTTCAGCAAATTCTTTGGGTTGGTTTTCGTCTTTTCTATTATTTCGGATTTATTTCGGTGTTTGCTTTTTGGTCATCGTGGTTGCTGATCGGCATGCAATTAAGTTATATACCTATATGCATGCGCTTCCGGTTATATGACGTAATTAGTTAATTAATTTAGTTTAAGTTTTTGCAAATTATATAGCTCGCCCTAACCTCTATTGCGATCTTAATGGTTGTGTAGGGTGGCTATACGCATTAAATCGTGCTAATTGGAGATGGTTATATAGTTTCTTTTAACTGGCCAAATAATTCTTCATTGCGGCCGTATAGGTCGGATCGAGTAACAAAATAATAACCAAAAAAAAAGCTCTCTCAATTTTTTTTTTATACTGCCATATTTGGGAAATAAAATTTTTTTTACATACTAAAAGGAAGTTTTCACTATATACACAATACAATACAAAATCTAACCCAGTGATGCCAACTTTTGATTTTGAATAAAATTATGTTAATCAAATACTTATATTTTAATTTATTGGCTCCAAATACTACTAGCTGGGAATTATTATCGAACTTCAATATTTTGGGTTTTACCTTGCCTACCATGAAGTCAAATTTTGAAGTCATCATGAACACTGGTTCAAATTAGGGATGCCAAACGCAAAAAACCAAATGTCCCAAAAATTTTAAATAAAATAATTTGTTATCTTTATTTTCAGAAAAACTTAAAATTTTCATCCAAAAAAATTGTGAAAAACAATGTATAAATAGCATTCTCATCAAATTGCGCTTTATTTATGTAACAATTTTTATGTTAGCAATTCTTAAATATCATTTGAGGTTTTCTAAACTTCATTGAATTTAAATTAATATTTTATCTTGATATGCTATTAAAGTCTCCCCAATCGCATAATTTTTTTTTTTAATTTCAGTTGATTTTTTGAATGTAAACATATTTGGTGTTTTCCAAATTTATATTTTAAAAATTCAATTGATGTCTTCTAAATTTAAAATTATTATTTCCGACGTTTTAATATGATTTTCTGAAATTCAATTGATATTTTCTAATTTATAATTGGAAATCTGAATTCCAATTTTTAGAATTGATATTTTCTTAAATTTGAATGGAAAATGTAAAAGGTGCAATTTTATATTTATGTCAATAGTAAAGCTTTAGTAATTATAAACAATTTTTAAAAATTATATGTAATCGCAATCAGATATTTTGTAGGTTAAGCAGAATAATAATTTTATATATCTATGTAGAACTGTTTTGAAAGCAAAAAACTCATTGATGAACTCGGTAACTCTATTTTGTAAACAAAACAAAAAGTTAATATGCCAAACTCATGGTCATTTTTTTATTTATGGGAATAAGGGAAGCGCTTGGTAAAAGTGGGAAAATGCATGCTAAATTATGGGAAAATGCCTGTTAAGTCTATAGGAAATGCATGCCAAATGGTAAAAATGCATATCAAAAATGGCAAAATTTTTGCTAAATTTTGGCAAATTTATTGGAAAATGCATGCTAAAAATGCGAATATTTCTGTTAAAAATGAGAATAAATTGCATGCTAAATGTAGGGATATTGCATGCTAAATTAAGAAAAATGATTTTCAAGGCTGCAAATAAAAAAATCTTTCGAAAGAACAAAAACATGCACATGACATGCATTTTTACCAGTTAGCATGAATTTCCTATAGACTTAACAGGAATTTTTCCATAATTTAGCATGCATTTTCCCATTTCTGTACAGCAAAACCAATTTTCTCCTTTATTTATTTATTTATTTATATATTATACTTATAACTAAATTATTAGTATTATAAAGAGGAGAGCTATGACAACGATGGTCTTAAGCTTTAAGTGATATGTAGAATGTTTCAGAAATTTAAGAAATTTATTATTAGTTTGGAGTTATCGTTTGTGATTGAAGTGTCGATTAATTGAGAAAGGTCTTTATTGTTTAGTATTGTGTTTTTGAATTGGTTCATATGCGGACAGTTTGAAAAGAGGTGATCAATGTTAACTGAATTAAGTCACAGAAGGGACAGAATTTTGACCTATAAAATTATATAATGACTATACAAATTGGTTAAAAATTGCATTAGACATCAATTTGAGAACTTAACTTTTCCCCAACATTGGAGAAATAATTTTTCAATGCTTAATAAATCAAATATTCGAATATCATATCACCTCATATCACCGCCCCATCTATTGTTTGATTTTTGAACTTAATCCGTTATTCCCCTAGCAGTATCAAAGAGAAAATAGTTTTTTATTTTTTAAATTAACCAACGAATTATCCAAAACTACAACCACAATAAAATAACTTCATTGTAAACTTGGCAGCACTTTAACGCTGTTGTTGTTAACTATTTAACACACTGCAGTACCTTCTTTCAATATAGACTATTTTCAGTTACATATTTTATTCAATTGTAAATTGTAGCACATTTACAGTGATAGTTACATTTTTTGTCGATACAGTATGTTCTATATTTTCTATAATTTCTCAATGCTTGTGGTACCGGCTAATTAATTTCACCGCTTGTAACAAACACATGTTAAATCAATTTAATGCATGAAGAAATGGTATCATTCAGTTTATTATACCTCTGAATAATGAAAATATGCATCTATTATTAGAAAATGGGTTTTTCAATTAATTTTAGTTGGTTTAAACAAGTAAGAAAATTGTAGTCGGTCTACACCGACTCACAGTGGGTTAGAGAAGCATGTTTATTTGAATCAATTCAGGGAAGCTATGTTCGGATAATTTTTCGTTATTTTTTAAGCTAATACCATTAAAATTAGTGAAAAAAAAAAACAAATTTCAAATTTCAGACACATGTTCAGACCTAGTCCCCATACAAATGACCCCTATGAGATCGACTTACATTGCCATAATATCCAAATTATCATATATGTAGATCTCGGTCAAAATCGGGTTGTGTATGTTTATTACATCAAGATTTTTCTCAATTTTGATTTGTATATTTGTACCTTATCAAATATGCTCAGCATCGGTCCATTTTTCGAGCTAGTCCCCATATAAATATAGCATCCGATATAAACTTTTTCATATCCGAAGGCAAAAAAATTAATAATAATGCCACTTAAATTTGGTTTATGCTTATTTTATATATCTAATTAATTGGACATAAGAGATAGGATCTCTAAACGCATGGAATAGGGTATCGATGATGTTGTAGATTACTCTTCGTGATCAATTTAGGTTTTTGATTTTTTACAAAGTTTTTCTATACCATTAATACCATTTCAATAGTATAACATTCTAAATATTATTTTTAAAAATTGGGCAGGTCTTTTAATTCATAAGTTTTTCCATTATTCGTTTATAAATATGAGCATAAGTTTGGCATCTTATTAGCTTTTGGTTTTGTTTACAAAATAGAGTTACCGAGTTCATCATATAGGCAAACTTTTGGTGAAACGGTTAACATTTATTGTTATTAGTATAATTTGATATTAGTTAACAAACTTCCGTTTTTATATGCGCATTTCAAGAAATAATTCATAATACATTTAACAAGTTCAAACTTTAATTACAATTTTGTAGAAATCCAGTAAATTATTTAATTGTTAACAGGGTAACTTTACTCGTCGTGCAATCAAGAATGAACTAACTTAAGGCCTAATTAGCCTCACGTAACCATAACGTCACGTGTTAGCTGTTTTTTACATGAAAATCATTGGGTCGTTCCGGTTACGTTCGGTAACTATTCTAAATGCTTTTCATGTAACAAAAAACAGCTAACACGCTACGTTACAGTTAAGTATGGCTAACTAGGCATCTATTCTATCATTCTTGCAATAAAGGAATATATTAAGTGCAACTCTGTTTTTTAATACAAAAAAATTGTATTTACACTAAAACAAAATATTGCTGAATTTGATATAAATGAAATGCATAAGGAGAAAACAAAATTGAGCTGATTGGTATACTAGCAGATTCCAGCGCTCAAAATTCGGATGCAATTTCTAGGCAACTTTATTTTTCAACTTATCCAGTTCACAAACCAACACGTGTTGGTTTATTATTGTGAATGAAGATAACAAACTCATTAACAAACACATAAACAAATTTAATAAACACATACACAGCATATATATAATTTTATGTATGTGTTAGTAGCAACTTAAAATGCAATTTACTCAAATAAAGGACAAAATTTAAAAATCTGTTAATCTCGAAAACAGCTAAAAAGAAATACCTTTCAAATAACGCTACTGAACAAAAAAAAATACCCTCGACATTTGATATATCATTTCTATGTAGAATTTTCAGCTGAATCGAAATATGAAGTCAGATTGTTCAAAAGTAGAACAAGTTTTTGAGATATTGGAAAATTACCGCTTTTTTGGTTATAGAAAAAGATTACCTCACTTTTTATGTAATATATTCAATATTTGTTAACCGATTTTATTTTTATCAAATGAAAGAGATTTAAATAATCTTTTCTAAGGTGAACAAGTTATTGAAATTCGTCGAAAATCAAAAGAGTTATGCTTAATCAAAGTCTATAATTTACATAATTTTTGTAACATAAAACGAAGATATCCTTCATACATATATGACTGAGTTATTCGCAATTTAGCAAGAAAACCTGTTTTTATTCATTGTAAACTAAAAATGTTTTGATGACAACTTTTTTTTAAAAGCTCAAATGCCAAACTGATACCATTCCTTTGCAGAGCTTTAAAAAATTTTTAAATAGTCCAAGTTTTATGTGTAGTGGTGGCAGAATAATTTTGTCTTTATCGACAAGTGGCTTAAATTGTACGTTGTCTTGTCTCACAGTAGTATTCAATCTTTTTGGCCAATTTTGACGAGCATCTGACTTCATATTTCGATTCAACGGAAAATTCTACATAGAAATGATGTATCAAATGTCGAGGATATGAGAATTTTTGAAAATTTGTGGTGTAGTGTAATATACGTTCGGTCAAAATCGGGATAAAACGGTAGAACAAAACATCTGTCACAAGAAATCGCCTAGCCTATTAATATTACAATAATGCCCTGTCATGCTGCGCTACGACTTTGCGAGACTTATTGATATGTATGTTCTCATAATCAATTTTCCCTTCGCAGTTTGCATTGTGCAATTAAAACATTTTAGTTAATTTATTTTCTATTTTTTTTTATTTTTATACTTTCTGATATAAAATATTTTTTGTTTTTTCATTCGATGTAAAAATTATCAAATTTTTCGGCGTTCCTACTCTGGAGTAAGATACATATTATGTATAGCTGCCCTTAAGAAAAATATGGATTTTCAAGATTAAATCCGGCAACACTTAACTTGAATTTGGAATATCATTTGGCAAATTTTTTATGTTAACTATTTTTGATTTTGGCCAATTTTGATTATGCCGATTTTTATTTTTCCGATTTTTGTTTTTGGCGATTTTTGGTTTTGACGATTTTTTTATTTGTCGATTCCGCAAATATTTTCCACGACTACTCACATTGGTAATTAAAGTACTTGTCAAAAGTTTCAAGACTGTCGCTTTCGTAGTACTTCATATTTTTTTGTATAGGAGGTGCCACACCCACTAATCCCATTCTGCCAATTTTTATCGAACCACCCACATTAATATCTGATGGACTCGTGCAAAGTGTCGAGGCTTTCCCTTTTATAGTAAACCAGTTATATGATATTATATATTTACTTTGTATGGGCGGTGTTACGAACACTGCTGCGATCACGCCCATTTTTTGTTCGACTAATCACATGAATACCTTATGGGCTAACGCAAAGTCCCAAGACTCTTACTATTACAGTACTGCAGATATATGACATTTATTATATACTTTGTGTTGGAGGTGCCACGCCCATTGATTCGATACCTCTCATTTTTTGTCCGACTGCACACATTAATAATAGATGATCTCGATATTTATAATATAGAATTATTACTTTGTATGGGAGGTGCCACGCCTACTTATCCGATCCCGCCCATCTTCGGCATGACTACTAACCAAGGTTCAGAAAATACACACATGAAACACACAATGTTCTGTTCAAAAGCAGCCAACACATATCTTTATTTTCATATCAATTATGTGCGTTTCTAAATTTTCTACGGTGCCCAACACAACCATGACTGTGTTCGTTTTAATATTTCGTTATTTACACGAACACTTTGGAATCATGTACTTTTTGTTTCAATCACACATAAAGCACACATTTTTGAGTGTTGCTTTATTTGAAGTTCATGTTCTGGTACGTGTACTGAAAAAAAAAAACAAAACATGTACAATAAACAGGTTCGAGTTCAGTTATATTTTAAGTCGTGTTGTGGCTCGTGTAGTAAGAAAAAACAGAACATGTACAATAAACAGGTTCGAGTTCAGTTATATTTTAAATCGTGTTTAAAATATAACGAACCTGTTTATTGTACATGTTCTGTTTTTTTTTCAGTACACGTACCAGAACATGAACTTCAAATAAAGCAACACTCAAAAATGTGTGCTTTATGTGTGATTGAAACAAAAAGTACGTGATACAAAAATGTTCGTGTAAATAACGAAATATTAAAACGAACACAGTCATGGTTGTGTTAGGCACCGTAGAAAATTTAAAAACAAACATAATTGATATGAAAATAAAAATATGTGTGTGTTGGTCTAAGTTATGTTTGTTTACATATATGTACGAGTTTTTTATTCAGTGTGTGTTTTTTTCTGAACTCTGCTACTAACATAAATTATAGCCGGCATCACACAAATTTCCAAAGATCTCTCTGTCATAGTACTCGATATATTTATATGATATTAAAAGTTAAATTTTTATCGGAAAACCCACGCCCACTAAAAATATAAAAAAAAAATTGAAAGCCTATGTCCATCCTTAAGGACCATTCTAAATACTGACACCAAACCTTTTAAAATCAGACGAGTAGTTATGGAGATTACTTCCTACAAACAAACATATATTACCTCTTTATTATATTACTAGCTGTTTTTACCCGGTCTTGCCCGGGATAAAAAGGTATTTGAAAATGAACTTTCTCACCAAAAATTTGTATGGGCAGTAACTCATTTTCTATTTCAATTAAAAATTTCTTGATTTTTTAATTTAGAAGTTTTTCATAAGATACTGCAAAAAAATGGTTCAAAAATAAGCTGCGAAATCGCTTTAAGTTTATTTTTTAAGTTTATTTATAAACATCAAATATAACGGAATGGTTTGCAAATTAAACTTTTAAAAATTTAATTACTTCATTCAATAAGTGATCGTCATTGAGCAGAAAAGTCAAATTCATAGAAGTTTGAACAATGAAAAACTAATGCGACGTTTAAAATTTTGACGCAAGGTTTCTTTAAGCAACTGCTTATAGTATATGTGTGGTCTATTTTGATCAACAGGTAATTATTTCCCAAGTCGATAGTAAACTTGGCCTTGAATCTATTGAAGATTGAAATTTTCAAAATAGTACGTTTCACGATCATCTAAATAAACATTAAAACAAACAAAAATACCTTGAACGTTGGCATAAAATTGTCCCGAATAATATTTGTCGCTCCGAATGAAGTCATTTGAAATCCGGAGTTATACGCTTGTATGTTTGCCAGAAAATGCTTTGAAATTTGTGTGCCACCAGTTATCAAATTATGCAAGGGCTCCGGTGGTGGATTCAATTCTGGTAATTTAACTTATCCGTTTGAACAACACTATCCAGATACCTCATGTTTAAACTTAAATGCCTTACAATGACTGCAAACAGTAGTCATTGGTCCAATTGAAACCTTGCTATGAGAAACGTAAAGATTACATAATAATTAAATGCAGCACGCTCCAAAGTACGTCGCACATACGGACATGGAGCTGGATGTTGCAGAGCCCTACCACGTGCCATGGCATTTCGAGCAGCCAAAGTATTATTTGCACGATGTTCGTCACTTTGAGATGCTCTAGATGCCGCAACATTTCTAGCATTACGTGATTGACGCCCCAAATTACTGCGCGGACGTACCATTTTGTATTAAAAAATGTGGCTACCCCAATTAAATATGAAGTAATTGAAATTTTATTTATTTGCGAAATTCAAAAATTGAGACACGTATGTTAATTGAATAATGCAATTATTAAGAATATAAATAGGTCAGCTGATCATGAAATGTCAGTCATAGCATGCACTCAAAAGCTAGCGACCTTGGAGAAAAAGTCCGTTACAGCATTACAGGTATTTATATATTAGCTGTTTGATTTAAATATCCCTTAAGTTAACATATAAGAAAGCTCATTGCTGTGCGTAATGTATTTAAATATTTAAGTTTTTAGCGATGTGTTTTGTATGTAATTTATTTCATAGATCCCATGTGATTTACAATAGCTAAGTATATAAATTAATTATTAATTATTAGTATTAAATTAATGGTTTGGCTAAAATCGAATTGTAGTGAATTTAAAAACGTATTTCAGTTGTTCGAAATATTAACTGAAATATTTTCAAACTACATGTTTCGAAATGAATGCAGTGTTCACTAAAATGGATATAACTCATTAATCAATACACATTCAGAGACCGTTTATACATAAGAACCTTGGTATTGACGTCACTTTTCATATGAACTTTGAAACGAAAACGAAATCGGTTCACGCATTCCCGAGAACACCAATTACTAACACAATGCAACTTATTTTTATATATATAGACTAGAAGTAATCCGTTGTGCTTCGCTACCCCTACCCCCCCCCCCCCATCGAAATGAAAAGGCTTACGCAAGGTCCCAAAGCTCTCCCTATTAGTGCACATTTATTATTTACTTTGTATGGGGGTGCCACGCCCCTTTGTCCGACTACTCACATTAATAATAGATGGCTAAGACAAATTTGCAAAGTTCTCGCTATCATAGTACTCAATATATCTGTGGTTTTCTAGAATAACCGCGTATGTCATAAAATCAAAATGTTCAGAAGAGCCAAAAAACGTCATATTTGAAATTATGGGCTCGATATAAAGTTTTTAGGAGTTTTTATTTAACAGTCCTGTAGATATGGGCAATAAATATCTACGTTATATAAAATTTTGAGTCAAAAATCTTCAGAGGAATAGATCCTAGAGAAGGACGAAAAAACAATATGTAAATAACACTTAAAGTGTATGCAGATAAAACAACTTATGTCGACAAATGTCGTTTTCTTTGGAAAAGAAAACTACCAGTGCAACTACACATTTAGGCATAAGTTGTTGTTGATTGAAAAATTGATTTTTTTTTCGTCAACAGAAAGTTACCGGGACTTTGGGGGAGAATTCAACAACGTATCAAGAATAATAGTGACAACAAATAACAGAAATAAACACAATAGTTTTTATAAGTGGTTATAAACTGAAAAATAATCCAATTTTATTTTGCATTTTTTCCATTAATAACAACGTATGTCACTATGTGTCGTTTTCTGAGAAAATAATTTGTCAGCGATCAAATGTAGGTTGACATACGTCGTTAGTGCTGCAAATTAATTTAATAAACATTTAAGTTACGTCGTTATTTAAAGAAAAAACTCAGAAATGGTCAATATTTTTTAATAACAAATTAAACACATGTAAAGAGCATTAAAAATTATTATATTTGGAATCGTTAACTCAAAACTGACAAAAATGGACACACGTGGTTATTCCAGAAAACCACAGATATATGATATTATATATTTACTTTGTATGGGAGGTGCCATGCCCACTAAAAATATTTAAAAAAAATTATAGCTCATATTACTTCCCAAATCTGTAGTAAGACTGTGAAAATTTTAATTTCAATTAGATGAGTAATTACGGAGATTACCTCCTACAAACAAACAAAGAAACAAACACACATTACCTCTTTGTTATATTAGTGTAGATAGTATAGATATAATTTAAAATTAACAATCAAAACCATCATAACACAAAATATCATACAAGTTGTTATAGCTCCCTGCGGACCCTTTAACTTTTTTAAGGCCAACGAGAGATTCACTATTCACTCTCTCTCTATCAAGTTATAAAAAATTTTCATATAAATTTTTAATTTAAGACTTCGAACAAATTTTTAATTTAAATTGCGATTAAATCGCTGCAATATAATGCTGATTTAGTTACCAAATCAAGTTCTAGGCCAATAGCTTTATTGCTGAAAGCTTTATGATATAATAGATATTTCTTTATTGTCTACAATTGATATTCTCTTTTTTTTTAATATACATATTTTAAATTCAAGTTTATTTACATTATTTTCTATATTCTTTAAGAGCTAAATAGTTTACTTAGGCCCAATAACTTATAATAAACACTGTGGTTAACATTTAACTATACAAATTATGATCTAATCTCAGGTTAATTTAACGAAACCAACCTATAGACACTTAATTAACCATGTCAGAGTTTAATTAGATTGTTTTTTTTAGCATTATTATCATATTTACTAAATTATTTTGTTTTTTTTTTAACAAATAACAAGAAATACTATCATAATTATTTAAAAATATGTTTGTATTATTAATTTGAATATTTAATGTGTCCGTAATACGAAGAAACACCGCCATCACTACCGCCTTTGCCCGAACCATTAGTAGTAACCACCCACACTTAGTTGTTGTTGCGATTCATGTTGGTGTAGGGGCGACGATGAAATTGTACTGTACGAAGTAGTTAATGAGGGTAAATATATTGGTTTACGATCAATTAATAGTGACGAAGAAGAAGATATTGCTGGTGCGGACGATGTGGGCGGTAAAGATGATGAAGCTGCTGATGATGATGTTGGTGGTAACGCAGGTGGTGGTGTCATAGATGAATTTTGATGTGGATTATGATGAAGATGCTGTTGGTGATGATGATGATGATGATGAGAATGGTGTGCGGATGACAATGAAGACATTTGCGTTAAGGGCATTGAACGAAGACCTGGAAAAAAAATTAAATAAATAATTATGAATGATCTTAAGATATAAAATTCTTAATTCTTCGAAAGAATTAATTCAATAATTGCAATTTAGAATTTTTCATTCCTTGGGATTAGGGAAAGGATTAAAAAATCAAAATTAAATAATTATTTGAGTGAAATTTCTTGTGAAAAATTTTTTCACAAGAATTTTTGATTCCATGTGAATGAGGAAAGAGTTAAAAAAGTCAAAATTAAGTATTTATTTGAGTTGAAATGCAATGTATTTGATGTCTGGAGATAAAACTTTCTTATGAAGAATTTTTTCACAAGTTTGAATTTAAATATCTCAATTTCGTATTCTCTGTTGTCTAAAGAATGTTAAAACAAACACGTTTTTATTTTATTGCCAATTAGAATAGGCAACAAAAAATTACAAAATATCTGCGCAACTTTGTCCCCCTTATATTGTGGTCTGATATAGGCGAAAATTGGAATAAAAACAATTTTTATAAACAATTTTTTTTTCGGAGGTACTGGCTAAGCTTTATTTATGAATATCAAAGCTTATTATTAAAGATATCAATCAAAAACTAAAAAAACAATTTATCAAATATAGGCAAAAGTCTGAAAAAAGGAAGAAAAATCGAATTCGTGGAAACCAATATATTTGTTTAATTGTCTGTATTAGCCTGTACCTCAGCAAAGACAGCCAGTTATTACGGCACACTGTGGCTGAAATTTTGATTTCATTGGCCAAAAGTCTAATTTTTAGTCACCGATTTTTAAAAATTTAACGCCTTTTTATAGCTAATATATCCAGATTAAGGTAGCCAAAAAATTAGGTTAATTTATTGCTAATTGTGGGCGTGGCATGCTGTCAAACTCAACTGTTTTTTTTAAATTCAGAAAAAGGTGATTTTTTTTTTGTTTTTTATCAAAAATAAATGGTTACTACTCGCAAGCTGTTATCGATAATGACCTGTGGTATTTTTTATAATGTTGGTAGGATTATAGTTTTTAGTTATTGTAAGTGGTCACAGCCCTACCGTTTAATATTAGGGGCTTTATGAAATATTTATGAAACTACTATATTTTTCTCAAATTTCAACTTTAGTGCAATAGAACTTCTAGGGAACAAGAAAAGTGTACCACCCAGAGAAAGGTGAAAGTGTCCTCTTTAACCCTAAATATACTTTTGCACCCGTGACGAGCCGTGGGTAGAAAACTTTTTCATTTTAATGAAATTACTCTAAAAAAATTCAAATTACGATAATTTAAACAGCCCTATAAGTACTCGTATACAATGGTGTATTAAATTTGTGCTTTAGGTATTTTATAGCTTATAATCGTCATTATTTGTTCTATTACCATAATATATTTGTAAATAAGAATGTCAATACACAGAGGATGTAATTCATTAGTAACCTGAGTTTTTTTTTATTATTAATTTATTAAAAATAAGAAATTAAATATTTGAGCTCGAGGTCTGATTTTGACAAAAGTTATTTATTAAATCCAATATTTCGATATTCTTTGAATATCATCTTCAGGGATTGTCTACAAATTTAAATTATTAGAACAATAAAATGTATAAGTATTTATAACATCACTAAATATTAAAAGATATAAAACAACATATATAAAAACAACAATTTTTACACAATCTGTTTACATTAACATACAAACTTACTTTAAATCATAAACAACAAACTTAAATCTATTGTTCCACCTTCGTCGTCATATAATATTGCACTGAATTTAAAAATATAATTATTGCACTCTCATCTTTGTTTTGTTCACCAAATGTCTATAACATTGAGCGCATTTCTCAGTGTCTGCTTTAAAATTCATTCTCTTATTAGATGGTATGTTTATAATATTAAGCATCTCTAATATGTAACGGCGTTTATAATTTTGCTCACTTTGAAGCACTCTTACATTGTCAAAGTCTGGAGTGTGTTTTTCTTTAACACAGTGGGTTGTCAATGCTGTTTTTGGTGTAAAATTGTTGAGTTTGAATTTTTGATCAGATTTGTGTCCTGACAGTCTTGTTTTTAACTTGTTTTTTGTTGTTCCAATATAAACCTTCTCACATTTATCATCTTTGTTACCTGTACAGGGGATCTTGTAAATAACATTTGATTTATCCATATTCTCTATTTTATCTTTTGTTTTACTATATATTTTTGAGAGGTTATTTTCAGTTTTGTGTGTCATTCTTATGTTTTCACTCCTATATACTCTCGATTTTTCAAATCTTTCAGATATATCAGGTACGTAAATCAATGATTTGAAAATTTTTGGTTCTTCATTTATTGTGGTGCCCTTATTGTTGTCCTTTTTATAATCTCGGATAAGTATATTAGTGAGTTTATGTGGGAAATTATTGTCAAGTAGAATATTTTTGATTTTAATTTTGTTATTTTTATGGAATTCCAAGTCACTGATGTTCAATACCCGTCTTATTAAGTTATTGGCCGTATTGATTATAATCCTCTTTGGATGCTTTGAGAAGAAATTAATTATTCTGCCTGACGACGATGGTTTTTGGTACCAATCCATTTTTAATATGTTATTTTCTCTAATTACCAGAGTGTCCAAATATGGTAATTTTTGATCCAACTCTTTCTCTATTGTGAACTTAATACTAGGGTGAAAATCATTTAATTTAGTCATTATCTCCTCAATTGCACTCTCCCGTACTACACTAAAGATGTCATCAACATATTTCGTCAATATTTTGGGTTTTTTTGAAAGCTTACCCATCACTGTGTCCAATAGTTTCTCCATTACAATGTCTGCAACTATCGGTGATGCTGGGGACCCCATTGGTAAGCCCTTCTTCTGCGTATATATTTTGCCATCATATGTGAAGTATCGATTGTCCTTAATGCAAAATTTCATAATTCGTAGAAACAAGTCCTTTTTCATATTAGTATACGTAGCAATTTCGTCCCATCTATCTTCTATAATCACTAAAGCTAAATTAACAGGGATACTTGGAAACAACGACACAACATCAAACGAAATCAATCTTTCATCGTCATCTATAGTCAGGTCCTTGATCTTACTCCTAAATTGCACCGAGTCCTTTACATTATATTTTGAATTTTCATTAATTCTTCTCAATATACTAGTCATATATTTGCATAGTTGGCTTGATGGGGCATTAATACATGAGCAAATCGGTCGTAGAGGGTAATTATCCTTGTGAATTTTTGGTAGACCATACATTCTAGGAGCATTAGCAACATCTGTTCTAAGTCTTTTTTTGTCGTATTCTGATATTATATTGTTTGTAAACAATTCCTCAACTAACTCATTATTTGTCCTCTGTAACCCATTTGTGGGATCTTTAATCAGTCTTCGGTATGTCATCATATCTCCAATTATATTCTGCATCCTCTCATCATACTCTTCTTTCTCCATAGCCACCGTCACATTACCTTTATCTGCATTTAGAATTAAAATATTGGTGTTGTTCTTAAGAAACTTTTTGGTCTTATCTACAACATTAAGGGTATATTTATCCCTATTATTAATCTTCATTTTGTTTAAGTGATTGTCAATAATCGTTGTAAATTTTATCCTAGCTGACTCTTGTTCTTCTTTATCTGTTATTGTTTGAATCAGTCCTCACCATCAGTAATATATTTCAGCATTGGAAATTCTTGTTTAGTTGTTGGTAGTGCGTGTTTTCGTCCAAGTGATAAAATCCACTGTATATCTTGCGGAATGTCAGTTTTTGTCTTATTCACAAACCAGTTATTATTTAATTTTATGTCCAAATCTTTTTTCTGCATTTCCTTTAATGTTTCAAATTTTCGTTTATGTTTTTCCTTAATTGCCTTATTTGTTGAGAAGGGCTTACCAATGGGGTCCCCAGCATCACCGATAGTTGCAGACATTGTAATGGAGAAACTATTGGACACAGTGATGGGTAAGCTTTCAAAAAAACCCAAAATATTGACGAAATATGTTGATGACATCTTTAGTGTAGTACGGGAGAGTGCAATTGAGGAGATAATGACTAAATTAAATGATTTTCACCCTAGTATTAAGTTCACAATAGAGAAAGAGTTGGATCAAAAATTACCATATTTGGACACTCTGGTAATTAGAGAAAATAACATATTAAAAATGGATTGGTACCAAAAACCATCGTCGTCAGGCAGAATAATTAATTTCTTCTCAAAGCATCCAAAGAGGATTATAATCAATACGGCCAATAACTTAATAAGACGGGTATTGAACATCAGTGACTTGGAATTCCATAAAAATAACAAAATTAAAATCAAAAATATTCTACTTGACAATAATTTCCCACATAAACTCACTAATATACTTATCCGAGATTATAAAAAGGACAACAATAAGGGCACCACAATAAATGAAGAACCAAAAATTTTCAAATCATTGATTTACGTACCTGATATATCTGAAAGATTTGAAAAATCGAGAGTATATAGGAGTGAAAACATAAGAATGACACACAAAACTGAAAATAACCTCTCAAAAATATATAGTAAAACAAAAGATAAAATAGAGAATATGGATAAATCAAATGTTATTTACAAGATCCCCTGTACAGGTAACAAAGATGATAAATGTGAGAAGGTTTATATTGGAACAACAAAAAACAAGTTAAAAACAAGACTGTCAGGACACAAATCTGATCAAAAATTCAAACTCAACAATTTTACACCAAAAACAGCATTGACAACCCACTGTGTTAAAGAAAAACACACTCCAGACTTTGACAATGTAAGAGTGTTTCAAA
Source organism: Cordilura impudica (assembly GCA_963682025.1). NCBI lineage: Eukaryota > Metazoa > Arthropoda > Insecta > Diptera > Scathophagidae > Cordilura > Cordilura impudica. The sequence goes on from OY821519.1 coordinate 61,173,046, forward strand.
GTGAGCAAAATTATAAACGCCGTTACATATTAGAGATGCTTAATATTATAAACATACCATCTAATAAGAGAATGAATTTTAAAGCAGACACTGAGAAATGCGCTCAATGTTATAGACATTTGGTGAACAAAACAAAGATGAGAGTGCAATAATTATATTTTTAAATTCAGTGCAATATTATATGACGACGAAGGTGGAACAATAGATTTAAGTTTGTTGTTTATGATTTAAAGTAAGTTTGTATGTTAATGTAAACAGATTGTGTAAAAATTGTTGTTTTTATATATGTTGTTTTATATCTTTTAATATTTAGTGATGTTATAAATACTTATACATTTTATTGTTCTAATAATTTAAATTTGTAGACAATCCCTGAAGATGATATTCAAAGAATATCGAAATATTGGATTTAATAAATAACTTTTGTCAAAATCAGACCTCGAGCTCAAATATTTAATTTCTTATTTGCAATTGGAAAGGTCGAATTAAAACATCTTTAAATTAATTTATTATTATTATTATTTATTATTTTTTTTATTATTATTATCATTAGATAATACTGATGCATATGAATTTGGATTATCACCACTAAATGCAAGAATACGACTCATGGAACACATACTAAAAATCAGTTATGATTTGGATTTCGGGTCTTCAGGATCAATAAGAAACAACGAAACCAACAAAGAGTGAAGAAGTTCAAAAAAGAAACATGTTCAAGATGAATATCGCAAATTTGGATTAATTATAGATCAGCCAAAACAAGGGTCAGGCAACACAAATGATGGCAATACCGCAAGAATATTCCTTTCAGATCCAGAAACAGCATCTGAAATAACAGAAGTGGATTTAAACCTTATTTTCAGATTTAAAATAATCCTAGAAGTACTTGCGTGCAATGAAGAAATTGACTCTAGAAAATTTGGAGATTATGCTAAGGAAACTACAAAAATATATACAATCAACTACCCATGGAGAAATAAATCTGTAACAGTTCGCAAAATCCTTTATCATGGAGAAGATGTCATTAAATATCATTTGGTGCTACTTGGAGATCTATCAGAGGAGGCTAAGGAAAAAAGGAATAAGGATTACAGATTTTGTAGAGAGCACAATACTAGAAAAATTTCACGAAATTCCACAAATGAAGATCTATTTAATATATTATTGGCAACGTTAGATCCGTTCATCTCCAGTATTCGAAATCAATGGAAAGTGGAACATCGGGATTTAGATGAAGAAGTCAAAAAACTACTAAAGAACAGAAATAACACAGAACAAAATATGGAATATTTGCAATCAATATTTGAGTCAAATGAGTAATAATTATAATTGCCTTTCATTGTTATTTAAGTACGAGAAACATAATATTAGTAACAAATAATAATAAACAGAACCTACCATCGTTACACATGCAATTAAAATCTATTGCAGTTTTTATTTTTAAAATGTTTTTTAAAATAATCAAATTTGACAGCAAAAAATAATAAATTTTTTTGTAGTAATAGCAAGATTTGTAGATAATATTATTAACGTTTTTTTTAAGTGTAAATATCTTTTGGGTGTAAACAAATTTGCAACAAAAAATTTTTCAGTAATATTAGCAAAATCTCGAGTTAATTTTACTATTTTTTTTTTAGTGTAAAATTTTTTTTGAGTGTAACATTAAAAAAATCCCATTATTACAAAAAATGTGTATAATTATTATTAAAATCCAAATATTAAATTTTTTAATAAATAAAAAAATAAACACATATTTCACTCTAAAAGTTAAAAAAATCAAAAGTTCAACTTTGACCTAGAATTCCTTAAAAAGTCCTCAATCAATTTTAATGTAATTAAAACTGAGTCAAGCTGAACTAAATATCTATCCACTAAAAAAAATTACTTAAATATTTTGATCGATTCAAAAGTTACAGAATTTTGGCCAATGAAAAACGATTTTAGCCACTGTGCGCCAGTAAATCTATGGATACATTCCGAAGTTATTAGCAATTACATGTATATAAAATGACCGAAATGCAAATTTAACAGAGATTAACTACAGATTAATTATATCTTCATGAAATTTTTAATATAAACTTTTATTGGCAACATAATATCAATTAAAATTAGTAGTCGTATGGTAAAGACCAGAGCCTCCGGTCAACCTCGAGTACTGGAGCTACTCGAAGCTCGAGTAATAAATGAGCTACTCGGGCTTAACGAAAAATATCATCCACTTTCCACTCAAATGTATGAAAATATGATCTTCGTATATGTTTCATGCCTCTTTACAAAAAATTTTTCAAGAACACTTGGAAAAGGCTCTTAGTATTTTAACGTGAATATATGTATGTAGAGAATATGTTTTCAAAATTTCAAAGCATTTTCATAAAAATGTTGGCGTGTGGGAACAACTACTCGAAAGAGATCGGAAATTTTGCAAAAAGTGTAAAAAAAATAAATTTTTTTTTTTTAAATTATTTCACTGTCTGTAAATGACTATATTCATAGATTACTCATAAAAAATTTTAAACCATTCCGACCAAAATTGGGGCGTCAGTATAGCACTACTCGACTGATATTGGCCACTTTCTATGCAAATGTGTGAAAATTTGCTCTTATTTCAAGTTTGATGATATTTTCCAGAAAATTTTCCACAATGACGTAATAAAAAATTATATTCGTTAGAGCTGTGTATATAAGGAGAACACTTCCTTCAAGTTTCAAAGCATTCCGCCAAAAATCGAAGCTTGGAGGAACTACTACTTGGCAAAAAACAGAAACTAAACAAAACAAGTAAGAGTGTTAAATTCGGCTGGGCCGAATCTTTGATACCCTCCACCTTTTTCATTTTCAATTCACATTTTAAATTTATCATTTTCTATTTTTCACTTTTCAATTTTCATCTTTCGTTTATCATTTTTAGTTTTTAATTTTTAATTTCTCATATTCCATTTTTCATTTTTAATTTTTCATATTCCATTTTCCATTTTTCATTTTTAATTTTTATATTTTCATTTTTCATTTTTCATTTTTCATTTTTCATTTTCCATATTCCACTTTCCATTTTTCATTTTCGATTTTTCATTTTCCATTTTTAATTTAAAATTTTTCATTTTCCATTTTTAATTTTTCATTTTCAATTTTCCATTTTTCATTTTCCATTATTCACTTTCCATTTATCATTTTCCATTTTTCATTTTTAATTTTTAATTTTTAATTTTTAATTTTTAATTTTTAATTATTAATTTTTAATTTATAATTTTTAATTTTTAATTTTTAATTTTTAATTTTTAATTTTTAATTTTTAATTTTTAATTTTTAATTTTTAATTTTTAATTTTTAATTTTTAATTTTTAATTTTTAATTTTTAATTTTTAATTTTTAATTTTTAATTTTTAATTTTTAATTTTTAATTTTTAATTTTTAATTTTTAATTTTTAATTTTTAATTTTTAATTTTTAATTTTTAATTTTTAATTTTTAATTTTTAATTTTTAATTTTTAATTTTTAATTTTTAATTTTTAATTTTTAATTTTTAATTTTTAATTTTTAATTTTTAATTTTTAATTTTTAATTTTTAATTTTTAATTTTTAATTTTTAATTTTTAATTTTTAATTTTCCATTATCCATTTTTAATTTTTCGTTTTCCGTTTTCCGTTTTCAATTTTTCATTTTTCATTTTTCGTTTTCCATTTTTCATTTTCCATTTTTCAATTTTAATTTTTCATTTTCCATTTTTCATTTTTAATTTTTCGTTTTCCATTTTTCATTTTCCATTTTTCAATTTTAATTTTTCATTTTCCATTTTTCATTTTTAATTTTTCATTTTCCCTTTTTCCATTTTTAATTTTTAATTTTCCATTTTTATTTTTCATTTTCCATTTTTCATTTCCGATTTTCAATTTTTCATTTTCATTTTTCATTTTCCATTTTTCATTTTTAGTTTTTCAATTTTCAATTTTCATTTTCCATTTTTCAATTTTCAATTTTCATTTTTCATTTTTAATTTTCCATTTTTAATTTTTCGGTTTCCGTTTTCAATTTTTCATTTTCCATTTTTCATTTTTCATTTTCAATTTTGCATTTTTCGTTTTCCGTTTTCCATTTTCCATTTTTCATTTTTCATTTTCCATTTTTCAATTCCAATTTTTCAGTTTCCATTTTTAATTTTTCATTTTCATTATTCCATTTTGCATTTTTCATTTTCCATTTTTTATTTTCAATTTTCCATTTTTAATTTTCATTTTCCATTTTTCATTTTCCATTTTCCATTTTTAATTTTTAATTTTTCATTTTCCATTTTTAATTTTTCATTTTTCATTTTCATTTTCCACTTTTCATTTTCCATTTTAATTTTTCATTTTTCATTTTTCATTTTTCATTTTTATTTTTCATTTTTCATTTTCCATTTTCCATTTCCGATTTTCAATTTTTCATTTTCATTTTTAATTTTCCATTTTTCATTTTAAATTTTTAATTTTCCATTTTCCACTTTTCATTTTTTATTTTCCACTTTTGATTTTTTATTAATTTTTAATATTTATTTTTAATGATAAAAAAATATGTGGTAAAACTTGCTTAGGCCAATGTGGCACGTGCAGTATTAATATACATACAACTATAATGACTTCAACAATAGGAAGAATTACAACATATACAACATATCTTAAGAAAAACAACAAACACACTGAAAGTTTTATTCATTGGTCGTGAACCCTTTGACCGATTTTGACGATTTTAAATAGCAACTCCTTTGGGATGTTAATAAACGATTTTATACAAAAACGAACGGTCTAGCTCAGATATTGACGGCGTGATCGTGATTTCCACAGACAGACGGTCATCGGTAAATCAACTTCCCTTGTTATAAGGATCAAGAAAATATATTTTTTTGGGGTCTCAGGAATTTATTTCGATGCGTTACAAACGGAATGACAAACCTATATATACCCTCTGCCACTGAGGTGTGGAGGGTATACAAATTTGCCCGTAATTCACAGATGACTCATATAGAAAATTAATTCATTCCGATTAAGGTGGGGATAAGGTTTTAAAACCTTTTTTTGCATATCTGTTTCTGAATGTACAACATGTCGAGAGTGCTGTATCAAAATTTGAAGTAAATCGGAGCAAAACTTAAGAAGAAACAGCGTTTAAGCAACCGGCCTCATACGGTATATCGTATAGTTATAAAACAGTTCTTAAAAAACTTTAAATCGATTTTCTCCCAAATAAATTTTAGGTGTAAGTGAACATGATAACTCAAAATCTACTTGACCGATTCTTTTGAAATATTACACAATATTATATCTACACATAAATCATCAGGTAACCACGAAGAGTTTTTTTTTTTTGATTTTCCATTTTTTCCCCCCATTTTTTAACAACACATTTCCGAAATTTTATAGCAAAAATCGTGTTTTTGACTTCAAAATGCTGCAAAAAAAAAATTAATAAAAACTCTTCGTCACTACCTCAGGAAACATGTCACCTTTTAAACGCATTTCGATTTTTTCATTTCACATGATCTGGTAACGAGTTATGATGATCACCGCAAAACAACAACGCCTCCGGAGATTCGCTGTCACGGACTTATTTATTAAAGTTTTTAATTGAAAATTTTTTCAAAGATTCTTCAAATGTTAGGATCAAATAAGACTTTCTTTTAACTTTTAAAATTTGTGAAATTAAGCATCGTACAACAAAATTGTTGAACTTTTGTACCACTTATTATGTTTAGGGTTGCCAGATTGAAAAACTTAAAATTTTGGCACGAAGCATAAAATCATGTACATCTCGAAAACTAAGCATTGTAGAGCAAAGTGGTTAATATTTTGCTCCTAGCCGCGATAATTCGTATGATTTTGTCAGTTACTATTTTTAGGCTTGCCAGATCGTTAAACGTTACATTTTGGCAGCGAACACAAAATCTCTAAAACTAAGCGTTTTAAATTACCTAGTTTAAGAAACACCCAATCGAATTTTTCACAACTATATTCGGGGATGCCAGTATGAAAAGCGAGTAAGCATCGAGCAAACTAACTGAAATTTTGCCCCCTCTCTTGAACATTCCATCCTAATTGTAAGTGTTTTAAGGTTGCTAGATCCAAAATATGGGCGGAGAACAAAAAATCGCTTATACCTGGACATTTTCCTCCCATAACCACAGCAGCTCATATGAGTTGGACGGCAACTACTTCTAGGCTTGCCATATCAAGAAACTTAAAATTTTGGCGGGAAACATAAAATTTCTCCCCCCCTAAAACATGTCTTAAAACAGCCATTACCCCATTCTATAATGTAGAGTATATAAAGAATTTTTTTCCTCACATCATGTTAATCACTAATGCTGCAACATGTTGTCTTAGAGTATGTTGCAGTTTTAATTACAGTTCACATTTTATTATGAGTTTAAAAAAACACAAACTTTATTACTTTGATTATAAGACTTTATGATTTAATACTCGCATGATTGACATGATCACCCTGATAGCTACTGATCATAAAAACGATTTAGATGGTGTAAATGTGCATGATGATTATAATGTGGATGCTACTTACCATTGTCTATGTTATAAGTGGCGCCTGTTGGTGATGAACCATATGCTTTGTAACCGTTGCTGGCGGCTACAAGTGAAGCAGTAGCATAATCTAAGCCGGAATTTGTTTGTAAAGCTGCCGCCGCAGAGCTGGCTGTTAAAGAGGGTGGAGCAGGTGATGAACTACTGGTAGAAACATTTGAGATAGCGTGAGCCAACGGTGGAGTAGGACAATTATTTTGCAAAGCTGAAGATACGGCAATATTAGAATATTGAGGTAAACTATTTTGACCATGACTATGGCCGTGAGCGCCCCAAGTATCAGTGAAACCGCCGGCAGCAGATGCCGAGGAATAGTCGTATGAGGTAAAAGCCTGAGAACCATAAAAATTACCATTATCCTTTAAAGAAATAATCATCATAAAAAAATATGTTTATTAATTAAAAATATATTCTATTTAAAAATCTTACCATTCCCGTATCATAGGCATTGGCTGCATAGAAACCATTTGCCGCTGCATAAGGTTTCACTTTCAATTTCGATCTGTAACCACGGGGCCTTCTACGCAAACTACCTTCGTCTTCAAACATATAGGCAGAGTTTTGTTCAATGGTCCAATAATTGCCCTTGCCTGGTTTTCCCACTCCCATGCCTTTGGGCAACTTTTTAAAACATTCATTCAAACTAAGATTATGGCGTACAGAGTTCTTCCAACCCAAATAAGGGCTACGAAAGAATGCAAATCTAAAATGAAATAAAACAAAATCAACGAAATTATAAAACAATTATAAACTCCTGTGTCTTTTTATTTTTGTATTTGTTGAGGAATCATCGCTGCCATATCATAATTCTAAACCTTTGCCATTGTATCTAGACTTGATGATCATTTCAATGTTTATTTTTTTTTTATATCAAAATAAACATAAAATCAAATGCGTTTAATTGTATCGACTGTATATAGAAATTTTCACCAAATTTCTATAGAATTTTGTAAATTTGAGAGAATTGATTTAGGGTTAGATGGTGGTGTCCGAGTATTGGTACCAATTGACAAGTTTCATATTCGCTTGTACTCATATTCTTATAAAAATAAACGCATTTTTTCAGTTTTTTTTAAAGGGTTTTGGCAACATTAATGCCAGCTAAGTATAAACATTATTTTCGATTTGTTTTATTTCCTGGGAATTTTACTTTTTATATGACAACCAGTTGTATTAGCCACTTCAGATTTGAATAAAATTTTATCAGCGAACAAATTTAATTTGAATTGTTTACTATGGTTGCGATAGTATTCAGCAGTAATCCAGCGAAAAATATATAACCAAATAAGTAAGACCGACGATACCCTACACCATGCGTTTAGAGACCCTATCTCTTCTGTCCAACTAATAAGATATAGAAATTAAGCATAAACCAAATTTGAGTGGAATTGTTATTAATTTTTTTTGGCTTCGTATATGAAAAAGTTCATATCGTATGCTATATTTATACGGGGATTAGGTCGAAATATCGACCGATCCTTACCATATTTGGTAAGGACACTTATTTTTTGCAAAAACATATACAAACCAAATTTGAGAAAGGTCTGTGCAATATTTTAGTTTTTTGATAGATTTAAGTGAAGACCGGGAATCAGCTTTATATGGGGGCTATGACTAAGAATTATCCTATATGGTTTATTTTTGGACTATTGTTTAATGGATACATACACAAACCCAATTTGAGTGAGATCTATATGATAATTTTGATAATATGGCAATTTAAGTCGATCTCATAGGGTTCATTTATATTGGGACAGGTCTGAACTTGAACCGATTTTCACTAATTTCAACAACATTAATCCTATTGCCGATAGAAGCTCATATTCATAAAAATATATTCATATTTGCGATCTGTAGTTTGATTACCAGGTCTACATGGATACACAGACGGACGGACGGACATCGCTAAATCAACTCAGAAAGTGATACTGAGTCGATCAGATTGATTCTCCTTTTGGACCAGTATTTATTATAATTTAATATTTATTGTTTTTTTTATAAAAACAAATAACTTCTATCTACAAAATTGCTTGATATCTATAATAATAATAGGCTAGGCGATTTCTTGTTACCGATGTTTTGTTCAACCATTTTATCCCGATTTTGACCAGGCGTATACTAATTGAAAGGTATTTCTTTTTAGCGGTTTTGCAGATTTCCAGATTTTTAATTTTCTCCAGATTTACAGATTTTTAAATTTTTTCCTTTATTTTGAGTAAATTGTATTTAAAGTTGCTACTAGCACATACATAAAATTATACATATGCTATGTGTGTGTTTATTAAATTTGTTGATGTGTTTGTTAATGAGTTTGTTATCTTCATTCACAATAATAAACAAGTAAGAAAATTATAGTCGGTGTAGACCGACTATATGATAGCCTATACCATGCGTTTAGAGACCCTATCTCTCAGACCCAACTAACTGGATATAGAAAATAAGCATAAACCAAATTTGAGTGGGATTTTTCTTAATTTTTTTGGCTGCAGATATGAAAAATTTCATATCGGATGCTATATCTATATGGGGACTAGGCCCAAAAATGGACCGATCGTGACCATGTTTGGTAAGATCTCTTGTATTTTGCAAAAATATATACAAACAAAATTTGAGAAGAATCAGTGCAATATTTTTCTTTTTTGATAGATTTAAGTGAAGATCGGGAAGCAGCTCTATATGGGGACTATGAGTAAGAGTTGTCCAATAGGGATTATTTTTGGACTACTGATTAATGGATGTAATATATACATACAAACCCAATTTGACTAAGATTTGTATGATAATTTGGATCTTATGGCAATTTATGTCGATTTTATAGGGGTTATTTGTATGGGGGCTAGGTCCGAACATGGACCGATTCTCACCAATTTCAATAGCGTTCATCCCATGGCCGATAGAAGATCAAATACCAAATTTCATCAAAATATATTCGTAATTGCGACCTGCAGTTTGATTACAAGCTTTACATGGACACACAGACGGACGGACGGACGGACGGACATCGTTAAAACGAATAAGATAGTGATTCTGATTCGATCGGTATAATTAAAGATGGGTGTAGGTCAAATATTTTTGGTTGTTACAAACAGCAGCACAAAGTCATTATACCCAAACCACATAGTGGTATAGGGTATAAAAATCATGTGCGTCCGATCACAGGGGAGATGTGTCAAAATCTAGTGATTAAAGATTTTTTATGTCACTTTTTTAAAATCAAACAGAAAGCGTCATCTGTGTATCACTTATAGCATATTTGTGGGGTTGTTGAATTATGTATATGTTATACGTTTATACTGTGAAATTTTTAACTTTTTACAGTTGCTGAATTAGCTGAAACAATTTTGTATCATAATTTTTTCACCAATACAATCAGAAGTCACACCGATTTGTCTTACGGCTTACAGCGTAACATGTAAACTCACATGTTATGCTGTTTATGTGATTGTATTGTGAAATAGAAATTTACCCCCCTGCTCGTTTAGATGTTTACACATCAATAAATCAAAAAAAAATTGGTTTGTGAATTGGCTAAGTTGAGAAATAAAGTTGCCTAGAAATTGAACTCGAATTTCGAGCGCTGAAATATGCTAGTTTTAATTATTAGAGTAGAAAAACTATGAAGGCCTGATTTTTAGCACAGCCGGCTTAGAATACCCAAGGTCAACAAATTAAGGGATCAACTTTAGAGAGCATAAAAATTTTTCGATATTTAAAAAAAATTTTAAATCTTGACAAATCCAAATATCAAATAAAAAATGTTAGATATCTTCATCTGAAATATTTTAAAAATATATTTAATACAATAAAAACAAGTAAGAATTGAAAGTCAGTCTATGTTGTATCAAAAATATACCCTACACTAATAGTTTTGGAAAATAAGAAAGGTTTGTTAAAAATAAAAAACCCATCTTTGCGTGCAGGTGGTATAATCGGTCAATCCATTTTTAACTAATCGTAATAAATTCCGGAGACCCCATAAACTATATATATTCTTGATCCTTATACAAGGAAAAGTTGATCAAGCGATGGTCGTCTGTCTGTCTGTGTGTTGAAAATATTCTGCTGTTCGCAATAGATCGACTAGGTCCCACTACTTAGGCTTGAAATGTTCGCCATAATCTTCAGCAGTTTGATTTTGAATTTAGAGCCTCTAGATCAAATAGGCGAGAAATGGCGAATGAAAATGTAGAGATACTCCGATTAAATTTCATATAAAAAACTAAACATAGTGAAAAATATTTATGCACAACAGAACATGTGTATACATACATATGTATCATCGATGCATATACATTTTGGCTTGTTGTACAACAACAAGCAAAAAAATGTGTATGCAGTGATAATAAACCAACAAACAAAAAGGTGATGATCATTTATGATATGAAATGAAATCAAGCCTTTTTCGTTTCTTAATGTTGAAAAGATTGGGTACAATATTGTGTTTAGAACACGGGTGGAGGGTATCAAATATTCTGCATAGCCGAATTTTACACTCTTACTTGTTTTTTTTTTTTTTTTAATATTTCTTTTGTTTCTTTTCTCTAAATATTAAAAAAAGGTTTTTTTTAAAGAAAATGGAATATTTACGTTTTAAAATTAATATCTCTGTCATTAAAAGGGTTAATAACTCAAACCATGTCTTAAATAAAAGCTCTAAGTCTTGAAAATGAATTTGTGTATAAGCATCTCCTTATTACATCAGCGTTTTATTGAAGTAATATGACATTTTTCAAAAAACTTCATATCAAAAAGTCTATAATTCTGATTTGGTCCATAATGGGCTAATGATTTCCAAAATGCATGGCATTTAAATTAAATTTTCGTTGCCTTTGTAAAGGTATACTCTATGTTCCGAACCGGCAAAAAACTAGAATCTAGAATCACAACCAATCGGGAAAACCAGGTGATAAATCATTTTGGAAAATAAGCAGGAACTTGCGAGGAAAAGGAAAAAATCAAATCTTTCACCTTAAAATTGGATATATAAAAATAACATCTGATAAGGGCGAGGCGGAAATCCTGGCAAACGCATTTGTCCAAGCCAATAACCTCATTTCGACTTCATGTTCGGACTTCATGGCCGAACTTTAGAAAGGAAACAAAGGTGTTTTCGTGTTGGTTTCTTGTCATAGACTGCTTTTATTTAAATTCAAATTGTAGTTATATTAATTGGTTACAATACTAAATCTTAAAGCTAAGCAAAAAAAGGGTAAGAGAAAATACACAATTAGTATTAAACAATTGTTGGTAATTTGATTAGACCTTTTATATGAGGTGTTTAAACTTAAAGGTATGCCAATTTATATCACCTGATATTATGAATAATTATGTCGACTTGTACTTTAAGTAAGTCATCAAACTATTACTCATTCATTTGTTATGTTGGCAATTTATTGAACTTTAAATGAATTACAAAACTATTACTCATTCTCTTGGTATTTTACCATACCTCCCTTTTGAAATGAAAGGTCTTATAGAGATCATTGATCAAGTGATTTCGATAAGAGCTTTCTTTATAAATGTAACATGATTATATGTAACATTAATTATATGTAACATTAAATTTTGTTGTCTCTTAAGTTTAACGGAATAGTAGTAAGTGTAAAGTTTGTTCAATATTATATATTACATATTTGTATATAATTTGTTTAATTTGGTATTATATAATTTTCCAGATTATATATGTATGTATATAAAATAATCAAAATTATTTGTTAAAGATCTTTATGTTTTGTTTATTAACTTTCAGAGTTTTCCCTTTTTTCTTTATAAATACATTGTTTTTGTCGTCAATATCAGTAACAGTATATGGTCCTTTGTAAACTTGTTCTAGTTTGTGTGCTGTGTGATTTTTAATGAATATTTCTTGACCTACTGTAATTGTAGTATTATTTATGTTTTGATCATGTGAGTGTTTCTGGTTGTGTTTTGTTTTGTTAATTAAGTGTTGTGCTCTATTTAATGCTGTTTGCAAACGAAATTTTACTTCTTTTGTATAATTATCGAAATTATATACGGTATCTACCTTATCAGTTTGTTTTAGTGGAATATGATTTGGTACATTTGGAAAAATTAGTTCAAATGGACAATATCCATGCACAGTTGAGGGCGTTGTGTTAAAAGTATACGTGAAATACTTTATCCATTCGTCCCAATCGTTTCTGGATGCGTGAATGTATGAGCGTATGTATTCATTAAATGTGCGATGTGATCTTTCAACTGTTCCTACTGTTTGATGGTGGTAGGGTGCTGATGTTGCCTTTTCTATTTTTAAAAGTGTAAGAAGTTCCTCAAGAATTTGATTGTTATATTCAGTACCCATGTCACTGAGTATTTTATTCATGGGGCCATAAATTAATATGAAATGTTCCATTATTGCTTTAGCTATTGTTTTGGCGTTTTTATTAGCTACTGGAAATGCTACTAGATATTTAGTAAGATCGCATATAATAGTTACAATATATTGGTTTCCGTTTTCTGATACAGGCAGTGGTCCTACCGTATCTATTATAACAGTTTGAAAGGGTTTCTGTGGTGTTGGCGTGATAATCATATCTGGTCTTATGTGCTTTGTCGTCTTATTGGTTTGACATTGAACACAATTCTTTACGTATTGGTTTACATCTTTAGTGATATTTTTCCAATAATAAAATTGTCTAAGCTTTCTAAGTAGCCTAGTTGTTCCCGGATGTCCTCCGAAAAGGGGGTTGTCATGAAATTTCGCTAATAAATCTCTTTGTTCATCCTTGTTAGTTATTATGCATATTTTAGGTGTAAGCGCTATTTGTAACTTGTGTACGTATTGATTTGCTTTTTGTTTAAATTTTTCAATTGATACGAGGCTAAATAAATTATCATTTAAATTTATTTGTATTTTATCTAGATTTCTACTTATTGTTTCTTTTTCAAGAATTGGAAAAAATTGATTTAAGTCGATATTTCCATTAACAAAAGTATTTTGTATATTAATTCGTGGTGCTAGCACTTGTTTACCTCGTTTAAAATAGAGTGTGGGGATATTTTTGTTTATATTAACCTTAAGTTTAACCCACTTTTTTACGCAATCAAAGCCAATAGTTTCGAAGACTTTAGGCTTTTCATTAATTACGATATTATTTTCCTTAATTTTCTCTTTAGTTATTCTTCCGGATTTTGCGCGTGTAGTTACCATGAAAGTATTGTTAATTAAAGGTATTGACTTTATATCATTGAAAGTAATTCGAGACAGCGCGTCCGCTCCTGAATTATCTTTACCTTTAATGTGTTCTATAATAAAGTCATACTCCTCCAGTTCCAGACGGATTCTCGTCAATCTGCTTGAAGGATTTTTTAAAGAATATAGATATGTCAGCGGTTTATGATCGCTGCGTACTATAAATTTTTTCCCATAAACGTATGGTCGAAAGTGATTAATTGCCCATTGGATCGCTATTAATTCCTGTTCTATTGGAGACTTGTTCGATTCTCCTTGTGTAAATGCACGTGATGCATACGCTATAGGTAACTGCATCCCATCTCTTTCTTGAGATAATATTGCACCACAAGCTATTTTACTTGCATCTGTGGTTATATAAAAAGTTTTTTCAAAATCTGGATATTGAAGAATTCGTGGAGATAATAGTGCTGTCTTGAGATGTTGATAAGCTCTCTCACAGTCAGCCGACCATATGAAAGGTTCTTTTTTTCTTGTCAGTTTAGTTAAATGGACCGAATAAAATGCAAAATTTTGTATGAAACGTCTGTAATAATTACAGAAAGCTACAAATCTACGAACCTCATCGCCATTAGTAGGCTTTGGGTAATTTTCAATTGACTCGTATTTGGTATTATCTGGTAAAATACCTTTATCAGTGCATTTATGACCCAAATATGTTACCTCGGATCTGAAAAAACTGCATTTGTCTGGATGTAATTTTAAATTACAGTCTCTGCATCTTCGAAAAACACTTTCTAAATTTCTAAGCATGTGTTTTATTGAACATCCAGTTACAATTACATCGTCCATATATACAAAAGTTCCAGAAGGTGTTAAACCTGTAAACGCAAGATTCATCATTCTCTGAAAAGAATTTGGAGCTACTTTCAAACCGTATGGTAATCGAGTAAAACGAAACGAACCATTTTCTGTTGAAAATGAAGTAATGTCCCTTGATTTTTCATCTAATCCGATTTGATGAAATCCAGAGGTTAAATCTAAACAACAAAAAAATTTTGCTCTTCCCAGTTGGTCTAAAATATCCTCAATTCTGGGTAATGGAAATTTGTCTGCTATTAACTTTTTATTTATTTGTCGGTAATCAATTACTAGACGCCATCGTTTGTCAGGATTATTCGGTAATGATTTTTTCGGTACGAGTAGAATAGGACTATTATAATTAGATGCTGATGGTTCAACTATACCATCTTGCCGTAGTTTTTCAACTTGCCTTGCTATCTCATCTTTTTGTGAGTGTGGCGTACGGTAATTTTTAATGTACACCGGATTATTATCAGAGACTCTTAATTTCTGTGTGTAAAAATTGTTCGTACTTATTTTATCACTTTCTAACGCAAAAATATCAATATATTTGGAACATAAATGAATCAATTCAGATTTTACAATTTCAGGAAAATTTTCCGTTAACCTTTCCAAAATTGTTTGTTCTCTTGTGTTATCCATATTGGATGTATTTAGGATTTCATAGTCCGACAATTTTTCATATTTTATTGATAATTTGTTTAAAAATTTATTTTCAGAATTTGTGTTAACGATTCTAACGTATGGAAAATCCTTTGATACTATGCAACCTGCTACATATACTCCATCGTGTATTGTCTGATGGGGAACTACAAAATCAGAAAGTTCATCGTCAATTGTTATAGCCCTAAAAACTTCAGCACGAGCTGGAAGTGTCATTACTCCCTCGCCCAGACTTTCAAGTATTGGGATATTTATAGGATCCTTTAAATTATATGGTCTTAACGAAAGTAAATTTGAATTTGTATCTTGACCATATTGAATTGTAGCATTATATGTTTTGAAAAAATCTAAGCCTAAAATACCTTGAAATGGTATTGGAAATGTATTCGAAATTACATGGAATTTATGAGGAATCAAGAAGTTTTTTACCTTTAAATCTATATTAATTACTCCCAAGGATCTAATAATTCCTTTTCCGATTCCAGATATTTGGATAATATTTTTCGTATTGAATTTTAATGAATTCAGAGCACAGATTTTAATTAGTGAGACATCTGCTCCAGTATCCACAAGAAATGTATTTAAATTATTACTATTTGATGTTTGTATTTCAATAAAACTACTTAAATTGAGGTTTAAGTGGAATATTGATTTAATATTATTTTCATTTAATTTTGGTGATAGCCCCCCGCGTTTTGGGGGGAAATCTCGTTTTCCGAGATTTCATGAGTTATTCTTACTCTTCCTCTATTTTGTTGTAGATTGGATTGGTTTCCGTGGTTGTGCCTTTGGTTACCTCGATGCCCATTAAAATTGTTATTGTAATTTCTTGAATTGGTCTCATTATAATTTCTTGAATTGTTATTTTGATGCCGGTTTTGACCACGTCCGCGATTATTAAATCTGTTATTTTTATAGTGCTGCTTAGCATAACCACTGCTCTTAAAATGAAATACAGCAGAATTTGAATTGGAAGCTTCAGTGCTAGTTTCTATGAATCTAGATACAACTTCATTAAGTGAGGTGAAATTTCCTGCTTTAATGATGAGTTTTACCTCCTCATTTGTAGCGTTTCGTGAGATGGCTTTAGCTGCATTTTGCTTTGTTAGTTTCTCAGCAATGCTATGTGGGTAACCTTCCCGTATGTAGGCACTACTTAGTTTTTTAGCAATTTCTTGTATTTCTTCCGCATACGTAGTAGCTGATTTTGATTGCTGTCTTACGTTCATTAGTTTTGAACATAACAATTCGGATGATTCTCCCTGTATTGAAGATACTAGCTTAGACTTAATATCTTGTATTCTGTTTTCATTAGTAATCAAGTTCCTTGCTTGTCCCTTCAGTTTAGTTTTTATTACTTCTATTGCTATCCCTTCATGTGTTTCTTTTATCCGATCTATTAAGGTAAGAGCGTCAAGGAAACTTTGCAACTCATTTACATTCCCATCGAATACAGGAAAGATTTTTGTTGTTTTGTCCATAACATCATCCTCTGTTCGTGGCATGATGATTGTTTTAATTTCCTCAACGGTTTCTGTTTGTGAGTCTTCCCTATCACTTTCGTCTGTCTCAGTAATTTCAATGTTAATTTCACAGTTTAGTGAAAGTGGTACTTTAATATTAATATGGTGTCTATGAAATACTCTTATTAATTGATCTCTATATGTGTGAAAGATCTTATTGGCCTCTTCCTTGTGAGGTGTAGAGTATCTATCGTATTGCCCGTGTAATGCTGCTCTAATAGCATTAAAAGTTTCTATTAAAATTTGTATGTGTTTGTCTAGTGTTTCAGTTTTTATAGGTCTATTCTGGTTAATGCATTTGTAAGATTGTTTAAATTTACTTTCAAAGGGTTCTAAATTATGTAATATGTTTTCCCATTGCATATTTTTTTTTTTTATAAATTTTATTAAATCAAAAATTATTACGTTAAGATAATAGTCATAATAGAAAAATTTTCATTAAAGATAAAACTTAGTCTCTAACCTTACATATATTAATTTATTCTGGATCAGATGTACTTCAGCATGTTGAATATTATGTTGATGATGCTGCTTTAAGATGACCATGCTGCTGTTGATGATGCTGCTTTTTCTTTAAGATGACCATGCTGCTGTTGATGATTAGGCTTGATGATGATGTAGTTATAGCTGTTTTTTTTTTTTCAATTTTGACATTTTTTTTTTCAATTTTGAAACTTGTTTTTTTTTTTTTTTTATATTTTCCGTTTAATATTTTGTATGATAATTGTACAAATAAAATAAATGATCAGTTTTTCTTTAATTTGCAGTGCATACACGTTTGTTTTAAGTTTTAATTTTCAAATATATTTTCGTTTCGTTTAAAACATAAAAAGTTTGTTGTTAATGCACGAGTTAAATAATTTAGTTTAGTTAGTTTTTTTTTTTTTTTTATATCTGTTGCTCGCGTGCGATATATCTATTTCTGTTATTTAATGTTTTGCAGATTGATTTAATGGTATAAATCGCTGCTAGAGTAATCACTAATATTATAGTGAGGATTTCAATAAAGTTAATTTTTTCATTTTTGTCAATACTTGGTTCATTGTTCATTTTTACACTGCTGCGTATTATTTCGACTAATTCTTTGTTATCTTTGTCTTCTGTGGATTTGCCAACCTCGTAACCCGCAACGAGTAACGGAATTGTTTGCAAAATCTTTTTCCACCACGTCATTGTATCTTAAGTCTGTATATTGTTGAAACTCTTTTAGTGTTTTTTTTATTCACTGAGTTTTATGTTTGTTATATATTTTTTTTTTTTAAACACTTGCACTTATTTTGAACACTTGCACTAATTTTTAAACAATTGTACTTATTTGATTCACTGTCCTGTCACGGTCGCCATGTTGTGTTCGGACTTCATGGCCGAACTTTAGAAAGGAAACAAAGGTGTTTTCGTGTTGGTTTCTTGTCATAGACTGCTTTTATTTAAATTCAAATTGTAGTTATATTAATTGGTTACAATACTAAATCTTAAAGCTAAGCAAAAAAAGGGTAAGAGAAAATACACAATTAGTATTAAACAATTGTTGGTAATTTGATTAGACCTTTTATATGAGGTGTTTAAACTTAAAGGTATGCCAATTTATATCACCTGATATTATGAATAATTATGTCGACTTGTACTTTAAGTAAGTCATCAAACTATTACTCATTCATTTGTTATGTTGGCAATTTATTGAACTTTAAATGAATTACAAAACTATTACTCATTCTCTTGGTATTTTACCATACAACAACCACTCAGCGGATACATTAATAAATACAACAGTAAATAAGTTTAAGAAAGAAAATCCTAGTTCTGAATCAGCAATTTATACATCTCTTGAAGAAGTAACGAATATTTTCTCTTCGATAAAACCCTCCGAAATCCGCTGGTTTTGACAATGTTCCCAACCTGCTTTTAAAGAAACAACCAATCAAAGCTCTAAAATTACTGGTTATAATATTTAACAGCTGCATCAAACTCAACTGTCCTAAACCATTTCAAAAATGTTAAGGTTATAGCCATAAACAAACCTAGTGAGCCAAAAAATAACCCAAACAACTACAGATCAATTCTGTGGTTTTCTGGAATAACCGCGTATGTCCATTTTCGTCAGTTTTGAGTTAACGATGCCAAATATATTAATTTTTAACGCACTTTACATGTGTTTAATTTTTTTTTTTTTTTTAATATTGACCATTTCTGAGTTTTTTCTTCAAATAACGACGTAACTTAAATGTTTATTAAATTAATTTGCAGCACTAACGACGTATGTCAACCTACGTTTGATCGCTGACAAATTATATTCTCAGAAAACGACACATAGCGACATACGTTGTTGTTAATAAAAAAAAATGCACAATAATTTTGGATTATTTTTCAGTTTATAACCACTTATAAAAACTTGTGTGTTTATTTCTGTTATTTGTTGTCACTATTCTATGGATCTCTGGAATAACCAAGTATGCCAATTTTTGTCAGTTTTGAGTTAACGATGCCAAATATATTAATTTTTAACGCTCTGTACATGTGTTCAATTAAAAAAAAAAATATATTGACAATTTCTGAGTTTTTTCTTTAAATAACGACGTAACTTAAATGTTTATTAAATTAATTTGCAGCACAAATGACGTATGTCAACCTACGTTTGATCGCTGACAAATTATTTTCGCAGAAAACGACACATAGCGACATATGTTGTTATTAATGAAAAAAATGGTAAATAATTTTGGATTAGTTTTCCGTTTTATAACCACTTGTGAAAACTTGTGTGTTTATTCCTGTTAAATCCCGTTAACTTTTTGTTGACGAACAAAAAAATCCATTTTTCAAGCAACAACAACTTATGTCTACATGGGTGGTTGCATTGGTAGTTTTCTTTTTCAAAGAAAACTACATTTGTCGGCATAAGTTGTTTTATCAGCACACACTTTAAGTGCAATTTACATATAGTTTTTTTTCGTCCTTCTCTAGGATCTATTCCTCTGATGATTTTTGACTCAAAAATTTTTATATATAGTATTTATTGCACATATCTAAAAATAAAAAGCTCTAAAATCTTTATATCGACCCCATAATTTCAAATATACTCCAACGACTTACCAATGCATTTGAGTTTCATGAACTTACAAATGTATGCAGATGACGTTCAGCTTTTTATTGGCTGCAAAGTTTCTGCAATTAACGATTGTATTTCAAAGATAAACTCTGACCTATCAAAAGTCTACAAATGGACAACTGCTATTGGATTACACTTAAATTCTTTAAAATCAAAATGCATTTCTATATCTAGAAGAGCTGTAGTATCCATAAATAGTTTAAGTATACAACTTGGATCTTCTGACATTGATATGGTACCATCGGCAAAGAATTTGGGCATTATTTTTAATGAAAAACTTTCGTGGTCAGACCAAATTAACATTGAAACAGGTAGAACATATGGTATGCTAAGGACGTTATCGATGAACCAATATTTTACACCACTAAAGATCAGGATGCTTTTAGCTAAAACGTATTTGATACCTACGCTTTTATATGGTTGTGAATTATTTGCTGGTTGTGATTCATCCGATAAACATAAATTAACAACTACATACAATAATATTACAAGATATGTTTTTGGTTTAAAAAGATATGATAGGGTGTCTAACTTTTCGAAAAAACTTTTTGGAATACCATTTGACAATCTTTTAAAATGCAGAAGTCTTTTATTTTTGCATAAAATTGTTTATACAAGACATCCAAACTATTTGTTCCAAAAATTGTTCTTTGCACGATCCAATAGAGGTAAAACAATAATTCAAATTCGTCACCAATATCTGTTCTCAGAGCGCCAATTTTTTATTTATGCAATCCGTCTCTGGAACCAATTACCCCATTATATACAAAATATTAGCAATGCAATACAATTTAAAAAATCAATTTTTAATTGCATTGAAGGATTATAATTTTTAAATTGTCTTCATATTATTATTATTCTTTATTTTTTAAATTATTAAATGTTAAATGTTTTTTTTATTTTTTTTTATTTTTTCTCTCATTATATATAGATATTTTTACATACATTTATATATTGTTGTTATGGTTTTTAATTATACTTATTTATATTTTTATATTATAATATGTTATTAAAATTGTATGTGCCATTATAAGTTTTTCCAGTGCTAAATCTAAAAGATAATTTATCTTACTGCACTGGTTACAATTTCAATATATTTATAAATATTTATTTATAAATATTTATTTATAAATATTTATAAATACAAATACAAATACAAATACAAATACAAATACAAATAACGTTTTTTGGCTCTCCTGAACATTTTGATTTTATGACATACGCAGTTATTCTAGAAAACCACAGAATTAGTCTATTAAGTAACTTGGGTAAAATATTTGAAAAAATATTACATTTTCGTCTTAGAGAATTTGTAACGACCAATTCTATTGTTGCTAAAGAACAATTTGGATTTAAAAAATAGCATAGCACTTCTCACCAAATAAACAGAATCAAAAATCAAATAATCACCAATAAAAACAATAAACGTTCAACGGGTCTAAAGCGTTTGACACCGTTGGGCATAATGGCCTAATATTGAAACTTCTTGATGCAAATATACCAAAATATTTATGCAAACTTATTTCAGATTTCATTCACGGCAGAAGCTTTAAAGTTGCGGTTTATAATGAAACATCATCTCCCAAAAAAACTATTACCACAGGGTTACCTCAAGGATCAGTCTTGTCGCCATTGCTTTACTCGATTTATACATCCGATTTAAAGTCCCGAAATATATGAAAATTGCTTATTACGCAGATGATACTGCGTTAATTTCTTCAAATAAACTTACAAGTGCACTCATGAAGAAAATGGAAAAGGGACTTGTAAATTGTAGTAAATATTTTCAGAAATGGAAAATCAAAATTAATCCAAACAAGACCCAAGCAATAATTTTTCCAATCAACAAATCTCACAAAAGACTGCCAAGACGTCATCTTCTTATTGAAAATAATACCATAAATGTACTTAACGAGGTCAAATATCTCGGATTTGTCTTGGACAAAAAGCTTACTTTTAACCAACATATTATGGCTACGTGCTAAAAAGCTATAAAATCATTTAAATCATTATGGCCACTACTAAATAGAAGGTCATTTCTAAACCCATATTTGGAGTGACGCTGCCAGCTGCTACCTAAAACGCTTACAAATTATACAAAACAAATGTCTTAAAATTATAAATAAAAAGCCCTGGAGGTATCCTACAAATCTTCTTCAAGAAGAAACTGGTTATGAAAAAATTATCGATTTCATAACAAGGATTAATACCAATTACTTTGCCAAAATTGAAAATTCCTCTTACCAACTGATAGGGGAATGTAAGGAAATAACGTAAAATTAAAAAGAAATCACTAAATTGAAAATTATATGCTTATAGAGGTCTATTATTTCAAATAAATCTCCTATAAGCACATAAATATTTTCAGATAGTATTTGAATCTATTAAATCATATAAAGGTTTTTTCCTCCCATTTTCCTTTAAAAATCATTAAAAAATAAAATAAAAACTATTTAATATCTTTAATATGTAAAGATAAGATCTCATATGTAAATATCAAATTTGTTAAAATATGTAAATAAAGGAAGAATATATAATTGATATAATTGAAAAATTGAAATTGGAACCAATCGGGCTACTACCCCTAAAATAGACTTAAACCCTATTCGTTATTTAATTTTTTTTTATTAATAACTGGGAACTTCATTATTTGTTTTTTATATTGACGATGTTTTATTTATTTCGGGATAACATTAAAAATAAGTAAGAAAATTATAGTCGGTTTAGGCCGACTATACGATACCCTATACCATGCGTTTAGAAACCCTATCTCTTAGGCCCAACTAATTGGACATAGAAAATAAGCAAAAACCAAATCTGAGTGGGATTTTTATTAATTTTTTTGGCTGCAGATATGAAAAAGTTCATATCGGATGCTATATCTATATGGGGACAAGGTCCAAAAATGGACCGATCCTGATCATGTTTGGAGAAGTCTCTTGTATTTTGCAAAAATATATACAAACAAAATCTGAGAAGAATCAGTGCAATATTTTTGTTTTTTAATAGATTTAAGTGAAGATCGGGAATCAGCTCTATATGGGGCCAAAGGGATCATTTTTGGACAGCTCATTAATGGACGTAATGAACGCATACAAAACCCAATTTGAGTAAGATGTATATGACAATTTGGATCTTATGGCAATTTATGTCGATTTCATAGGGGTGATTTGTATGGGGGCTAGGTCTGAACATGGACCGATTCTCACCAATTTCAATAGCGTTCATCCCATGGCCGATAAAAGCTTATATACCAAATTTCATCAAAACATATTCATATTTGCGACCTGCAGTTTGATTACAAGCTTTACATGGACACACAGACGGACGGACGGACGGACGGACATTGTTAAATCAACTCAGAAAGTGATTCTGATTCGATTGGTATAATTAAAGATGGGTCTAGGTCAAATATTTTTGGTTGTTTCAAACAGCAGCACAAAGTCATTATACCCAAACCACATAGTGGTATAGGGTATAATAAAATAAAAACTATTTAATAAATTTAATATGTAAAGATAAGATCTCATATGTAAATATCAAATTTGTTAAAATATGTAAATAAAGGAAGAATATATAACTGATATAATTGAAAAATTGAAATTGGAACCAATCGGGCTACTGCCTCTAAAATAGACTTAAACCCTATTAGTTATTTAATTTTTTTATTAATAACTGGGAACTTAATTATTTGTTTTTTATATTGCCGATGTTTTGTATTTATTTCGGGATAACATTAAAAAATATTGTGACAATACGGGTCTAAGCTAATATGACATATATACACACAGATGAAGCAAATGCTACAAACACGATGACCACTACAACAAGAACAGCTATCACACACAATATACAAAATTTAGAATACCAACTATAACAAGAACATATTTTTCATATTTTTCAAGACTTTTTTTACTTTTTCATTGATATCTCGGGACCTATTAAATCGATTGTAATGATTTTAAATATTAACCTGCTTAAGAAGTCAAATAATTATTTTTTTTCCAAAACTTAGCAATTCAGCTGACCGCTGAGAGCGTGATCTTGATTACCACATACGGACATCGTTGTATCAACTCCGCTTGTTATAAAGATCAAGAATATATATATTTTATGATATCCAGAACTTTTTTCTAATTATTACAAACGCAGAGTCAAACTTATATCTACACCCCATAATTTAATAAGAATAGCACTTATATTCAGTTTATGCTTATTTTCGATATCCAGTTATTGCATCAAAGTTGGATTTAAGACCTTCTATCAAAACGCATGGTATAGGATATTTTCTTACTTGATTTAAATCTAACAATAGCTAATTGATCTTTAATTAAAAAATAAAACTAAAAATTTAAATTTATTTTGAATAATTTCCCATTCGATCTTTACACGGTTACAAAGCTCATCTATGTTGGTAGGCTTTCGATTGTGTTATCTCAACTGCATCTTCAAGATAGGTCACAAATTTTTTTATCGGGTTGAGGTCTGGACTTTGTGCAACACATTTCATCACCTGAAATTTTTACACATATTTTGACCAAAAATATACCATTTGAGAGGTATTTCTTTGCAGATGTCTACCATATTTAGAGATGTGAACCATCTGGTAAATTTTTTTGGGAGTAAAATTCATTCAAAGTTTCAACTAACACATACATAAAACACGTATTTAATCTTCAACTAAAAAACTATAAATACTGTGACCAAAATTGATAGCATACATTTAGGTTCCTATAAAATAATTTATTAACAAACCCAGTTCTGCGTGTTCAACAAATATTTATAAATAATTCATAATTTAATGAATTTTATTTAAAAGTTCACAATTTAATGAATTCCATTTAAATATTTATAAATATTTTATAAACCTATATGGATTAAAAAAACATTGAAAGAAAAAAAAATTTCCTAAAATTTGCACTCGAATTTCGGGGGCTGGGCTCTGCTAGGATATATAGATATATCACAAAAGAATGGCCATCGATTCTAAAACAAATAGCTGTTTTTATTTGTCGAACACACCTTTATTATAGGCTCTCCACCAATAACAATAACAAAAAAGCTACAATTTATTTAAGACAAATACAGCACACTTGCAACATCAACAACGACAATCACGAACGACTAATTATGTTGGAAAAGTTCATCTAGCTATATCACCTGCCTCGGCTAAGAAGTTGCAACTGGAATTACAATTGAAAATTGTAGCAACTCAGTAGTTTTCACTAATACTACATTTAATTTTTTACCACCTAAAATTTCGATCACAAACAGAAACAAACGAGTTCTTATTTATCATCTACTGGTTGTAAAAGTTCAGCCAGCTATCCGGATCAAGCTTTAAGATATTTTTTTTTTTATTTGTAACTATAAAATAAAATAAAACTGAAAACTTAATTCCATTATATGAACTAATTTTAAAAATTCATACAATCGAATTTGCTAAAAAAAAAAATCAGTTGTCTTAAACTTCGTACGGTTATTCCGATATTATAATTTAGATAACACAATAGAGTAATGTGATAGACAATGGGACTATTAAAATTTGATTGACAACAAATTTCGTTGCCACAACGAACCCGTTTTCTGCGTGTTTCTAAGTCGGTTTAGCGATGTTCGTCCGTCCGTCTGTTTGTACGCCCGTCTATGTGTATATGTTAAGTATTATATTGTGATGATACTTGGTAGATTTACTTTTATCGACCATAGGACGAACACTATATTGTAGTTGGTGGAAATCGGTGAATGTTCAGACCTAGTCCCAATAAACCCTATCAGACCGACTAAAATGGTCGTAAGACCCATATTATCATATATCGATTTAGTGTGTATATTACACCAACTTATAGTTGTCCAAAAATAAACCCTGTATGACCATTTTTAGTCATAGTCCCCATATAAAGTTTTTTTCTGATCTTCACTTAAATCTGTCAAATAAACAAAAATATTGCATAGATATTTTGTAAATTTGGTTCCCATGTAAAAAAAACATCAGATATGAACTGTTTTCATATCAGCACGCCACAAATTAATAACAATAGCATGAATATTTGGTTTATGCATATTTTCTATATCCAGTTAATGCCTCAGTAAAGTTGGATTTAAGATCCTTTCTCGAAACGAAGCGGTATAGACCGACTATAATTTTCTTACTTCGAAAAACCTAAAATCCGTCCACTTTTTTTTACTAATACCTCAATTTATATGTAAACTTATTGGCCGCTGTTGCATGACGACTGTTTTTAAAAACGAATACATTTTTTTATATTAAATTTTAAGTTTTTTACTGAAACGAATTTCCAATACTATTGGCCATTTTTGCAACAAATTAAAGTAGTTTGGGTGGCATTTTTCAATTTCTATATTTATAATATTAATAGGTAAGACTAGTGTTTCACATTTCTCACCCTTTTTAATTTCTCAAGAAAAGAAAACACACATTTTTTTTCTCGAGATTTCTCAAGATTTCTTGAGAAAATAACTTATTAAAATAAAAATCTAATGCACTCTATTAATATAAACTGAAATTCACATTTTTATTATACAACAAGATAAAAAATAGTAACATAAAAATAAATTCTTCAAGTTTTACAAAAATAAATAAAAAGGTTTATAAAAATATAATAAATTTAATCATTTTTGTGATTTAAAATAATGTTTTAAGAAACACAGAGCATCCAAAGTTGAATCTCCCATCCTTGTTCTTTTTTTGGTAACATTATCTGTTGCAATAGAAAAATTTCGCTCATTTTGCGTAGAAGTTGGTTTAATGGTCAGAAGTGCATCCAAAAGATTCTGCAAATTTGAGGTTCTCTTCCCATTTGCTTCAAATATTTTAAATTCCTTTGTTAATGATTGAAATTTGTCAGCATTAGGACATGCATATTCCTTTAAACTTTTTATACCCTATACCACTATGTGGTTTGGGTATAATGACTTTGTACTGCTGTTTGTAACAACCAAAAATATTTGACCTAGACCCATCTTTAATTATACCGATCGAATCAGAATCACTTTTTGAGTTGATTTAACAATGTCCGTCCGTCCGTCCGTCCGTCCGTCTGTGTGTCCATGTAAACCTTGTAATCAAACTGCAGGTCGCAAATATGAATATATTTTGACAAAATTTGGTATATAAGCTTTCATCGGCCATGGGATGAACGCTATTGAAATTGGTGAGAATCGGTTCATGTTCAGACCTAGCCCCCATACAAGTTACCCCTATGAAATCGACATAAATTGCCATAAGATCCAAATTGTCATATAGATCTTACTCAAATTGGGTTTGTATGCGTTCATTACATCCATTAATGAGTAGTCCAAAATTGATCCCTTTGGCCACATATAGACTGCTTCCCGATCTTCACTTAAATCTATTAAAAACAAAAATATTGCACTGATTCTTCTCAAATTTTGTTTGTATATATTTTTGCAAAATACAAGAGACTTTACTAAACATTATCAGGATTGGTCCATTTTTGGACCTAGTCCCCATATAGATATAGCATCCGATATGAACTTTTTCATATCTGCAGCCAAAAAAAATTAATAAAAATCCCACTCAAATTTGGTTTTTGGCTTATTTTCTATGTCCAGTTAGTTGGGCCTAAGAGATAGGGTTTCTAAACGCATGGTATAGGGTATCGTATAGTCGGTCTAGACCGACTATAATTTTCTTACTTGTTGTAATTGCAAAATTAATTTGTTGCTGTAGACTTGCTCCTTATTCTCGATTTGGACATTCTTCAATATTTTCAGTTTCACCAGTTTCTTCAGTATTATCGTTATCACTGTTTTTTAGTTTCAAAAATTCTAGAGATATAGATTTAGCCAATTTATATATATCTTGTCTTGGTGCCATGTCAAAAAAAAATATCATTTTCTTTATGTGACATACAATCCGGATCCTGTAGGAGCCTAATAACAGATACTAAAGTATAATCCCTCCTTTTAGATATTTCCTCCCGTACTGCGTTAAGGAGGTCTCGACTTAAATTAGTGTTTAATTTTTCCAAAGTTGTAAACCAAAACCTGAGAGCTCCTTCAGCAGTTAATAGTGTAGAATCTTCTCGGCTAAGAATTTCAATTGTAATCCGGAGTAGTTTTAATGTTGCTAATATTATTTTAGCAACCTCGTCATTCCACAAACTACCCAAATTTAATTCAATCAATAAAGCTTTTTTGATTGGGCCGCTATTGTATTTCATCTAGTAAAACAATCTAAGATTACCATTAGCACTTTTTTCTCCTCTTCCACTACATATTTTTGTAATATAGCATTTTTAGCGGGGGAGTTTTTAAACATTTTTGTGATTTTTCGAATGGATTTAATAGCTTTTTCGATTTAGGGTTGCAAATAAACATCAACGTCTTCCACAACTTCTATATCAGAATCGTCATCAGAGTTATTATTTTCATTTTCAAAATCTTGTATTTCAGACGCGTTATCAGATTCCAGTTCCTCGATACAAGCAAAGTTATCAGGATGCCTCTTCTTGGTATAAAATTCTTTCAGAACAGCCAAATGCAACTCGTGATTGTAATAAATTTGGTGAAACTGAGAAGATAATCTTCCAAATTTCTGCATTACAGCAGCACCATCACTCATTGTAGCTACTATATCATCATTAAATATGATATTAAACGATTTTATTTTTTCTTTTACTAATTCCAATGCTTTTTCAGCAGGGCAACTACCAACGACAGGAGCCATCCCTAAATTTTCTGAATCTTTGTTATTATAGTAAAGGTGTACATCCATATATCTTTTGTTTTTCATGCTGGTCCATTCATCAATGGATATACTGAATTTTTTACCATTATCTTTGTGTTTAATTATTTTTTAAATCAGCTGTTGTTTTATATCTTCATAAAAGTTCAGCATTAATTGCATCACTTTGGTAGGGTTTCGTGCTAAATTAAACCCTTTGCCACTCATAGAATTTCTAATGAATTCACTTTTAGTAATTCTGTGAAAAGATATTCCATCAACAGCTGCTAACTGACTTCAATTACTTCAATTACTGAATTATCTCCGTACATGTATCTTTTTGCATTTTTGGGGAGTTTGACCATCATTGTTTTCTTCTCTTTTATACTCATGTACACTTTCAAGATGCCTACGCAGACCAATAGTCGCCGAACATTTGCATGAAAGTGACTTAAGACATATCTTACATATTGCCAAATCTTTATTCCTTTCACTTTTTTTAAAATGTTCCCACAGTCCTGGTAAATTTTCGTCATTTTATGGGTAATTGTTGGTTGCTATTTTTTAATTAAAATTATTTTAAAAACAAAATTTATAATAAAACAACTTCTTACTTTAAATTTATTATATAGGTTTATCTTACATATATCGTACTTCCTTTTTGATGTGTAAACATCTATACGGGCTGGGGGGTAAATTTCTATTTCACAATACAATCACAAAAACAGCGTAACTCATATCGGTGTGAGCTGAAGCAGATAACGCTGTGTGACTTATGATTGTATTGGTGAAAAAATTAAAGCGTCATCTATGTATCACTTATATACGTTTATATTAGGATATTTTAAACGTTTTACAGCAAACGGTTGTTGAATTAGCTGAAACAGTTTTTGCTATAAGTGATACATAGATGACGCTTTCTGTTTGATTTTAAAAAATGACATAAAAAAATCTTTAATTACTAGATGTTTACACATCTTCCCTGTGATCGGACTCACATGATTTTTTTTTTAATATTTTTACATACAAAAATCTTTCACAACGCAATTAGTTATAGTAATTGCTGATCGGGAATTCCCCGAATTGTTAAGTATAAAACAACCACAACCACTGAAGTTTGAGACAATTACGAATAACAAAATAGAAAAATAACGGTGTTTTTAAAAACATTGTATGACAGTGATGAATAAAGCGCGGTTTAGACACTACGATTCGCATCAATATCGAAAGGAAATTGGTGTGTGTAAACGCAAAATGGCTCAATTTGTGGATATTGATTCAGTATTGGATGGATTCTGTTTAATATGAAAATCGAAGCAAAATCGTTGTATCTACACAGCGCTTAAGAAAATGAACAGAACGGCAAATTATTAAAGGTTTAAGAATTTCCCAAAATAACAAAATTTTATTAAAAAAATTCACTTAATTATAATTTTTACATATTTTTCGAGAAATATCTAAATTTCTCGAGAATTGTGATTTTATAACTTTGTAATTTTCTCGAGAAGAAATACTAGGTAAGACGATTCCTTGTGATCGATGATTTGTTCCACAGTTTTCTGCCGCTTTTGACAAAACGTATTTTATTTGAAAGATATTTCTGTTTAGCTGTCCACCAGATTTACAGATTTTAAAATTTTAAATTTTTTTTGGAGTAAAATCCATTTGAAGTTGCTACTAATACATACATAATATTATACAATGCTATGTGTGTTTATTAAATTTGTTAATGTGTTTGTGAGTTTGTTTTCTTCATTCACAATAATAATTGTCTTGAATTGAAAGATAATTTTGGACATAACCAATAACATTTTGGACATAAACCAATAACGCAATCAATATTTAAAAAGTGTTGAATTGTGAATTAACTAAAATTGGTTATTGTATTAAATGAACTAATAAAATATCCTAGAGTTTGCACTCGAATTTCGAGGGCTGGGATCTGCTAGTTATATATTATACTACAAAAAACTTATAACAGAGACAAATTATGATCTTATCGATATCAGTGATTGCAATATCGATAATCAATAGACGGATTAATCAGACAAAAAATTATTTTAATTATTATCGATAATTCGATAACTTCAGAATTATATAAAGATTTATTTGTTTTTTTTTTATAGATTTTTCAAAATTTTGAAAACATATAGAAGAAGTTTTTTCCCGATGTTTATCAATTACTAATGAATGAAAAACTTCACTGAGCAATACAAGATAAATCAAACTGAAATCTAGGATTTCAACATTACTTTTGTGAAAATTCGAGACAAATATTTCGATTTGGCCTATTGCTGACTTAGATCCACGTAACCAACAAGAGTTGGATCAGAAAGGGTATTTTCGGCTGCTGGGATTATCTGCACAAAAATTTGGTCACGTTTAAATGATTTTAAGAGTATTTTTGAAAAGGTTAAATTGAATAATAAAAATTTGAATTAAATTTGAATTTTATGTGGAATTATCGATAATTTTATTTTTATGACATTTATAAATTTATAAATTCCACTGGCAAACAGTGATAATGTTTTAACGTAAATTATAGCTGGTCTAGACGAACAATGCGATACTCTATACCATATGATTAGAGAAAGGATCATAATCTTAAGTCCAACTAATTGGGTATAAAAAATAAGCATATACCAAATTTTAGTGGCACTGTTATCAATTTTTTTACCTGCCGATATGAAAAAGTTCGTATCGGCTGCTATATCTGTTTATATGGGGACTAAATCGAAAAATCAACCGATCCTGACCATATTTGGTTAAGTCATTTATATTTGAGAATATTCTGTGAAAATATTTTAGTTTTTGAAGATTTAAATGAAGCTTTATATGGGGGCTACGACTAAGAATTGTCCTATGGGGTTTATTTTTGGACAACTGATTAATGGATATAATAAACACACACAGAGCCAATTGGACTGGGATCTGTATGCCAACTTTGATCTTATGTCAATTTAAGTCGATCTGATAGGGGTCATTTGTATGGGGACTAAGTTAAACTTGAACCAATTTTTACCAATTTCAATAACGTTCGTCCTTTGGCCGATAAAAGCTTTATATGTCAAATTCAGAGAGAAATTCTAAGCCGATCGGTACAATAAAGGATTGGGTTAGTTCAAATATTTTTGATACTTACAAATAGCAGCACAAACTCAGTATACCCTGACCACATAGTGGAATATGTTATAAAAACATCGTTCGTGAAGAACTTGAGTTAAAAGGAGCGGAAAGAAATCTCAAACAACAATCTTTAATGTCGAAACTAATGCCGTTTTCTTTTCAGACGAAAAATGTCGCATTTTATTTGCACTTTTTTCGAAAAGTGTATTTTTTATATATTCTAAATTAAGGGCAACCTTATTTTATACATCAATCGAAAGGTCTCCAAGTCGAGCGCTCGTAAATCGCAAAAAATTTTAGCCTTTGACTTCTTTCAGGTCATAGTGTGAGAATATTTCCACATTGTTCCCCTTTTTTTGAATATTTTCACCCCATTTCAAAGTGGATAATAATCAAAAGTTTTTGCATTTTATGAACACAGCACTTTGAGACCCTTCGAGTGATGTATAAAATTTGGTTAGTCTTAATTTAGAATATATAAAAAAATACAATTTTCGAAAAAAGTGCAAATAAAATGCGACATTTTTTGTCAGAAAAGATAACGGCATAAGTGTAGATCATGTTAAAAAGAAAAACTTGTTCTTCGATTATTTCTGTAACAGAAAAAAATTAATTTATTTTTGTCAGAATATCTGACCTTTAATTTTCGAAGCCTCCACCGGTTATTCAATTAAATACAATTCAGTTAAATAAAATCAACGATTAAAAATATTACCGAATAATGATTTAAGTGTCAATCATTTGAAAATGAAAAACTGATTCTCCACTCTACAACAAACTTACCTCTTTTGTAGAAAACTATAAATTTCACTTAAAGTCAATTTTCCCGTTGGTGACTCTTTAATTGCCATTGCAATCATATTGATATAACTCATTGCCGGTTTTTCAGGCCGCCTACCACCAGACTTTTTGGTAGTATCAGGCGATGATAAATCTTGTGAAGATGTCGACGAAGACTGCTGCTGTTGCAGTTGTTGCTTTGACGGGCCAATGTTAGCATTGTCACTATTATTACTGTGAACAGATTTGGCCGGCGAAGATCTTATCGAATAGACTCCTGAGGCCAAAATTTCTCCATGAGAATTATTATTGTTAGTTGTTATAACACCACCCGAAGTGGAAGTATGTTGAATACGTTGTAAAGAATGCTGTAAGAATTCATTCGAATTAGTTGTATCCATATGATCGTTATTTTGGTCATGATGTTGTTGTTGATGTTGATTTTGATTTTGTTCTTGTAAATTGTGCTCTGTATTTTGTATATATTCACTGGATAATTTACTGGAACAATATTTGATAGTCGAAGCATAATGATGATTCAATGGTGTACCCAGTGAGGAAGCGGGTAAAAGATTTACAATTCTATTGTTAATCGAAGGATGATAATGGTGTAGATCACTTTCCGTTATTGCTGCCTGTTGTTGACCAACTGGTGATGAATTTCCAGAGGCCGGTGCTTCATCCGATCCGCCATTATTAGCCGGATGACTATTTAAGAGTACATTGTACGAGGAGATGGGACTGGACGTGGCCGGCGGTGTTGTCATGCTGTGCAATGATGTTAAACCATAATTCATGGAATCGGATTGAGTCATCATTGTGGCATAATATTTTCGTTCGTTAAACGATGGCTTTTCATCAAGCATTTCTGGAGAATCTTGATGCATTCGCATTACAACTGAAGTGGTAAGGTGATGATCACTGCCGGGTCCGTACATTATGGGCTGAAAGTTGGACGTTGTTAAAATATTCGCTGGTAAATTACGATATATCGTTGAATGATGGCTGCTTAATTGATGCATACCATGGTTGGGATTCAATGATTCACAACCATTTGTATCTAACATATCTTCACTTTTAACCATGTTTTTACAATTTTTTAAATTTATTTTTTTTTCTTTCTTTTTAATTATTTTTTGCAAAGTATTTTCTCTTTTTTATAATTATATCACTTTAGTTTTTGTTAAGTACCACGTTTGCTAAGTAAGTTTTTTATCTTCTTGGACCGCTTAATCCGTTTATCACGTCTTTACGGTTTCACTATTCTAATTGTACTAAATTTTATGCTCCAATTATTCTACAATCGCTGCATTTAAGAAATTCCAAAAATTTTACTCCAAATCCTTTCTTGAGTGTATTTTTATTATTTTTTTTTTTTTTTTGATAATTATTTCCCAACTCTATAATTAGCTCTTGTTCAAGTGTTTTTGTTACTGTTGGTATTCTGCTCATTTAGCCGCTGACTGCAATGGGTTAATTTCACATCTGTGTGTGATCTTGCCAGTAGTTTCGTTCGTATTGTACCTTATGGCACCACATGTGGGTGTGTGAGATATTTAATGTTTTGCTGTTAAAATACACATCTACTCATGTGGACTCGTAGATACAAGCAAACAATAAATACAAAACGATGAACCTAATTGGATTAATTCTACTCGAAATGTATTTTGTATATGTAGCCAAACTCAGAGATGCTTTTGTTCTATATTGAGTAATTGAGTGGATGGCAGCCGAGTAACTTGGAGATTTGAAAGAGACCTTTTTGCTGATCATGCAAAATTATTAAATAACTATAATGTTTTTTGTTTTTTTGTTGTTTTTTTAAAAGACCTTGATATATTGATTCAAAAGTTTTTGTTTTGAAAACTAGAATTTGGCACGAGAAGAATTATATTTCTTAATTTGATTCGGATGATAATTCCTTTTAAGACCTTGATGACTTGAGCATCACTCTGGCATCATGATGTATATAGTTCCAATTCAGTTAACAGTTATTTACTTTAAATTTTTGGTTTCATGAAATGAGAAATTTTTGCACCAAACCTTGACGCGATTAAAAATAAAACTTAAAAATTTATACTCCAGTTTGGAATATTAGATAGTTTATCCTGTTTTACTAGAAGAACTCCAACTTTTTTTCTATAAATGCAAAATTTTTCGAAGATCGTTGGAAAAACTAGCAATTAAATTCATTAATATATTTGAATTCTAAATTTAACATTTTTTTTAACTTTAATTTAAAATGTATAATAAATTCCTATCACAGATTTGACTAAAAATCGTATTTAAAATTAACATATAAACTTAACTACTACTTAAGTTCAAATAATTGAGCTACAGATTAAAAAATATGAAATTGAAGCAGATTGCATTAGATGCTATAGGATACATACATTATTTACAAATTTAATTTAAAATCAACTCCATAGTACTTAAATTAAGTACAAAAAAAAAATAAGTTTTTAAAAATTATATAGACAACAGGCCAAAATATAAAGACAATGATATTTTTTTCATATAAAGGATTAACTTCTATCTGAAAATTTTGATTTTTTTTTGTTGTTAGAGTGTGCTTTCCATTGCTGGATCATGCGTAAACGAGAAAAGAAATCGGCAACATTAAGTTGGTTGAGTCAATAAAAGTTTCGGAGAAAACGCAAAATTATTTTATTATTAGAAGTATTTTTAATTTCAACGCTTAAATTTAAACTAGCAGATTCCAGCGCTCGAAATTCAAGTGCAACTTCTAGGCAGCTTTATAATTCAAATTAGCCAATTCACAAACCAACACTTTTATGGTTTATTATTATTGTGAATGAAGATAACACACTTATTAACAAACACATTAACAAATTTAATAAAACACACAAAGCATATGTATAATTTTATATATGTGTTAGTAGCAACTTTAAATGCAATTTACTCAAAATAAAGAAAAAAAAATTTAAAAATCTGTAAATCTGCAAAACAGCTAAAAAGAAATACATTTCAAATAATATACGTTTGGTCAAAATCGGGATAAGACGTAGAACAAAACATCGGTCACAAGAAGTCGCCTAGCCTATTAATATTATAGATGAAATTTCTCTTTGCGCAGCCGCACATTGTCATCCTTGGAGCAAATGAGGTGGCAATAATCAAAAACTTCATGTGTGCTTAAGATATTTTGAATAAACTCATCCTACAGGAAATTCAATCAAATCAGATTTTTAGTTTAGAAGATATAACCCTTCAAAGTTGATCAATTTCGAGTTTTCAAAATAATACAATTTTTAGGCAATTTGGTCCAGTTTCAGGTAGAATATAAAAAAAAAACAAGGTAACTAATCGTAATTTCTGTTGTTTCTATTGTTTATACTGATTTATGTATTTATTCAGTATATTATAGAACAAAATTTTACTGTTTGCTTTGTGTTTCTCCAGGTAAATCGCTATTTAGCAACTGCCTATTTACTCACTATTTTTCAACTTTGATGGAAAATAAAAATATGCAAATTTTCTATATCTGTCATATATTCAAAATGAGTTCTTTCAGTATTCCTTTACTTAATGCAACAAAGTCCAAATGCTCCTTCGACTGCTAGAGGTAAAATAAATGCGTTCTCAGGTATTCCACAATGATTATAAATGTTTGCGGATGATTTGAAAGGTTTTGCTGATGTTTCAAATTTATCACATGCAACTATGATTCAAAATGATTTGATAGCACTTGGTGTATTTTAAATAAATTTATTTTTAATATTGAAAAATGTTGTACTATTTCTTTCACACATTGTCACAATCCAATTGTATACAACTACACTATGGGCGACGTTGTTCCTAAAATAGTTGTCGAGGTAAAGGAATTATTTTTGATGCTAAATTGCATTTTGGTAGACACATTGATTATATTACTTCTGAATGTTAGATTTTATTATAAGAAACTCTTATGACTTTAAAGACCCCATCACTCAGAAGTCTTTATATGTTTTATTTGTCAGAAGTATATTAGTTTTTTTCCCTAATATGGAACCCTTACTCATTCTAATAGAATTGAAAAAATTCTAAAACTTTTCACGAAATATGCTTTAAACAATAAATTGGGCTGATGATATACCTTCATATGAAAGTAGGCGTAAATTTCTAGGCCTACAATCTTTAAAAGATCGTAGATCATCTTTTTCTATAACTTTCATTTTGAATATTTTATCAAATGAGATTAAATGTGACTATCTAATCTGGGGAATATATATAGTCCGCCTCATATTTTGCGTCATGAACGGCTGTTTGTACAGAACAAATTATGGAACAAATGAACCATTATTGGATTTTAATTTAAATAAAAATAATTTTAAAAGAAACTTATTTAAAATATTTAATTACGATGTGTCTCAAAGATATCGTCTTTATTATAATAATTTTATATTAGTCTGTAAAATATAAATTAGTAGACTCAATAAATAAATAATAACCTAACCCATATAAACAAAGTTTTTATCAAAACTCTTTCTTTCCTTATGCATATGAGTTTGGAATCTCTTCGTGACTGTGACTTTGTCTGACTATTTTTAAATTAAGCTTTGGTCACAACAAGTCTATAGACCAAGTTGATTGGATGAGGGGAAATGGGATTTAAATCATTCCGTGACTGTGCGTGACTATGCGTGACAGTGTGTGACTATCTTAAAATTAATCTTTGGCCACAACAAGTCTATGGACAATGTTTTAGATCGATCGGATGAGGAGAAGTGAAGTTCTAATCTCGTGACTGTGCGTGACTATTTTAAAGTAAATCTTTTTTCACAGCAAGTCTATCGACCAAGTTTCAGATCGATCGGATGACGGGAAATAACATTTAAATCACTCCGTGACTGTGCGTGACTATACGTGACTGTGCGTGACTATGTCTAAGTTAATCTTTCTTTACAGCAAGTACATCGACCAAGTTTCAGATTGATTGAATGAGGGGAAATCCATTTTAAATCTCTCCGTGACTATGCGTGACCATGCTTGACTGTGCGTGGCTAAGCCAAAATTAATCTTTTTTCACAGCAAGTGTATAGACCAAGTTTCAGATCGATCGGATGAGGAGAAATTTCATTTAGACCACTCCGTGACTGTGCGTGACTATGCATGACTGTGCGTGACTATGCGTGACTGTGCGTGGCTAACCCAAAATTAATCTGTAGTCATAACAAGACTTTGGGCCCAGTTTCGGATCAATTGGAAAGGGGGAATGGGGTTGAACCACGACATACAGACATACAGACATACAGACATACAGACAGAGAGTATGAGTTAATAGAACGAGTTTAAAAAAATAAATCTAACCCATAAAAACGAAGTTTTTATTAACTCTTTCTTGCCTTGTGCATATGTGCGTGACTATGCGTGACTTTGCGTGACTATCCTAAAATTAATCTTTGGCCACAACAAGTCTATGGACAAAGTTACAGATCGATCGGATGAGGGGAAGTGAGGATTAAATCTCTCCGTGGCTGTGCGTGACTATGACGAAGCTAATATTTCTTTACAGCAAGTATACCGACCAAGATTCAGATTGATTGGATGTGGCGAAATCTGTTTTAAGCCTCTCCGTGACTGTGCATGACTAAGTCACGCTTCGCGGAAGTTTTTTTAAATGATGAGGCGGTGACTCGAATCACTCGAATCAACAATGAAATTATTAAAAAATTTGAAACGGTCTTGAATCTTTTAAACTGCAAAGAGAAATTTAATTCTACCAAATATGGAGAATATGCTTAGAAAACTGCATCACTTTTGGCGGAAATGTATCCACTGCAGAAATTGACCCCGACAACCCACAAAAAATATTTTTACAAGACTTTTTTACTTCTTCATTGAATTCTCGAGACCTATATATAAAACCGATTTTGATGATTTTAAATAGCAAACTTGCCAGAATGTTAATGAATCAGTTACATGAAAAACTAAAACTGGCTAACCTATTGACCGTGATTTCCACAGACGGTGTGGAATGTATAAAAAAGATTGGTTACAATTCGGTTATCGGTTGAAAAAATTAATAAAGTATTAAGAATTTTTATTATTTTTTTATTATAAATCTTAATAATAGATCTACTTTAATAACTACCGTATAAACACAATTCTTCGGAAATAAAAGTATCTACAACAACAAAAATAGTTCCGACTACCAATCAAAGTTTATATATAAATTATTCAACTAATTAAACGAGGCAACCTTATACCCTAAATATTAGCGACTGCACTTCTTATCCAATTGTAACAATATATTTTAATACGAAAATGTTTTTACAGAAGTTGTAACATGTTATCGGTTAAAATCCTATAAATAAAATTTGTATTAAGAATTATTTTTCGTTTATAACAAGAGAAACCCAAACTATTATCTGGCCAACAAGTATTTGCATGAAGCAAATTCTGTTGTAAATACCGAATAAATATGAAAATACGTTTAGCCATACCGAATTTTGGATTTAATTTGTAATTTTTTTAAAAACAAGATGAAAGAAAAAACTTTGATGTTAAAATAATAATTTTACACAAATTAATTCAAATTAATTTATACAAAAATTACTCATCGAATTAAATACGGACCCTGAAGGTGTGGTTAAGTCCATCTGGCAAGAAGCTTTTGCGTGACATTTATGGTTATGGTTTAGAAAAACAATCTGACATTCAACAGCCACTAGTTGTGTCAAAGGTAGAGAGAGAACTCAGTCGAATACCTGTCAAAGTTATTTATTGTCATATTAAAATAAATCAGAACGTCCTGGCTTTGAGTTCAACAACAACTCCTGACTTAGCAGCGCAAATTCATAGCGTTTTATGGCAACGTTTATTTATTCACAATATTGATGCAAAACTTAAACTATAATAAACACTAGTTTTTAATAATAGTTTTACATACTTACATATGTCAGCACAAAGTCCCGTATACGGGCTCTCCAGTATTATTAATACTAGCAAATTCCAGCCTTCGAAATTCGTGTGCAAATTCTAGGAAATTTTATTTTTTCCATTAAATATAGACCCTAAAGGTATGCTAATCAATTATAGCCAATTCGCAAATCAACACAAAAAACAAACTCATTTTTACTACAAACACATTAACAAATTTAATAAACACACACATAGCATTGTATAATTTTATGTATGTGTTAGTAGCAACTTTAAATGCAATTTACTACAAATAAAGCAAAAAAATTTAAAAATCTGTAAATCTGCAAAACGGCTAAAAATAAATCCCTTTCAAATAATATATGTTTGGTCAAAATCGGAAAAAAAAAACGGTAGAACAAAACATCGGTCACAAGAAATTGCCTAGCCTATTAATGTTATAGATAATAATAAGTTTGGATTTACAAAAAAATAAATATTTTATGTACTTCAAATAAAGAAGATATATTTAATTTTTTCTTTTAATTGTAATGAAAATATTGAAAAAAAAAAAAACATTACTTATATGTTGGCAAAATAAATAAAAACTAAAGTCTAAAGGTTAAATAGGCGAGGAATTGTCAAATTCTTACTGATGAAACCACCAGAATTTGGTATTAGATCTTTGCAAAATATAAAGTACCCTATTATCAATGCTTTCATCATATCAAAAAGTATTCGGTGTTTTACTATTGCAATTGACTGCTTTATTATTTGCCCGTCTAAAATGATATTAAAAGACTGGAATGCCATTTTCATTTTGTATTAAATTTATTTTATCTAGATATAAAAAGGCCTCCGGTGTATTCTTCATTTGAAAACGTTCGGAGCCATTATTAAATTATTTTCTGTACATGCTGTGCATCTCAAAATATTATATATTATTAATTCATTACGTAATTATCAATTCTTATTATACCTGATGTATTATATAACTCTTTATTCGACATATATTTTAAAAAATTACTTTCTGGAGATCTAAATAACGAAGTGCAAGACCTTAAACATTTTCTTTCGAATACCCGAATTTTTCCCATATAAGATGGTGAAATATTAAACCAAATAGGACATCCATATGTTAGAATTGGTCTAATAAGTGACCGATACATAATAATCTTAACTCTTGAGTTAAAATATCTTGAAAAAAATAATGCTTTATACAAGAAGAATGCATTCCGTGCTTTAATAACTACCTCTTTGATGTGGTTGTTAAAATATAAAAAATGTATCTAAATATATGCCTAGGTATTTGACAATTTCTTTGTTTGGTATATTAAAATTATTTATGTTGAACTTAACTCCAAATGATGGTCTAAATAATATTGTTTCACATTTTTCTATATTTATTTTCACATTCCAATCCAAGGCAAATTGTTCCACGATATTGAACAGGTTTTGTAAGTCATCTGCAAAAGCTATAATATTTTGAATATATTGAAAAGTATATGTTAATGATTTTAAACATTTTTCTGCTTTTACGTTTCTGGTGAAACACCATAAAAGTTTTATCACTTATCATATTATATCTGTAGTTTTCTGGAATAACCGCGTATGTCCATTTATGTCAATTTTGAGTTAACGATGCCAAATATATTAATTTTTAACGCTCTTTACATGTGTTAAATTTAAAAAAAAAATATTGACCATTTCTGAGTTTTTTCTTTAAATAACGGCGTAACTTAAATGTGTATTAAATTAATTTGCAGCACTATCGACGTATGTCAACATACGTTTGATCGCTTACAAATTATTTTCTCAGAAAACGACACATATGGACATACGTTGTTATTACTGAAAAAAAAAAATTCAAAATAATTTTGGATTATTTTTCAGTTTATAACCACTTTTAAAAACTTGTGTGTTTATTTCTGTTTTTTTTGTCACTATTATTCTTGATACGTTGTTATATTCTCATCCTAAGTCCCGTTTGTTGACGAACAAAACAATCCATTTTTCAAGCAACAACAACTTATGTCTACATGAGTGGTTGCATTGGTAGTTTTCTTTTTCAAAGAAAACGACGTTTGTCGACATAAGTTGTTCTATCTGCACATACTTTATACGTTATTTACATATTGTTTTTTCGTCCTTCTCTAGGATCTATTCCTCTGAAGATTTTTAACTCAAAATTTTACATATAATGTATATCTACAGGACTGGTAAATAAAAAGCTCTAAAAACTTTATATCGAGCCCATAATTTCAAATATAACGTTTTTTGGCTCCCCTGAACATTTTGATTTTATGACATACGCGGTTATTCTAGAAAACCACAGATATATGAGTATTATTAAATGCACTGGAAATTTATAATCAATTAATTTGTATATCAAACCAGCTGCTATCCAAACGTTATCAAAAGCTTTCTCCATGTCTATTAAACAAGCTCCTGTATATAATTTTTTATTCCAGTTCCAATTTATATTCGATGTGAGTGAATGTATGGGATTTATAGTCGAGTGCTTATATTTAAAACCAAATTGTTTTTCACTAATCAGGTTGTTGTTGCTACAAAATTTATTTATATTATCATTTATGCGCATTTCGAAAATTTTACTAATATTGGGGAGTAACCTTATACCCCGAAAATTTTTTGGATTACTCATATCTTTATCTTTTTTGGGTAATAGATCAACTTTAGCGAATTTCCAGTTTTTGGGAAAATATGAGTTATTTAACATATTGCTAAATAGATTACAATACTTAAAAATCATTATATCTAAATTTTTTAAAATTATATTTGGTACCTTATCTATCCCTGAAGAAAATATACCACTTATTTTAGGGAAAATATATAATATTTTCTTTCTCATTATGAAATAATTTTCAGCTTGCCTTTCATTTAAATTGTTTGAAATTTTTTCTAGATTAAAATTTGTTATAGTAGTCATATTGTGTTCCAAGTTAGATTTCGTTATTAAAAATTTATTGAAAGTATCATTAACTTTTATATGTAAATTGTTACTATTATTTATTTGTTTGTAGGAGTAAACTGACTCAAATAAGCTGCCGATAGTATCTAGCATTTGTACTTTTTCGTGAATTATGCATGTCGAAGTCTCCGTCGAGGAACCAGAAGATGGTCTCGACGAAGACTTCGACGACTTCGATATGGACCCCTCCTTTAAAAAGATTGTGACCCCCTAGGCTGCTGCTGTCACCTATGGTGAAAGGACGAAAAAGGACGGTTGACAGGACGACATTTTTGTCATCTGCCAACCGCCCTTTCCGGTCAGTCAAAAAAAAGACTATCAAGTGACAGCAGCAGCAACAGCGTTTTTTCCCCAAAAGCATCCAGCAATAAACAAAATATATGTTTTTATAACGTTGCTGAAAACCCACCCGTTTTTCATTCCCGCAAGGAACAACCCTCAAACAAACGTAAGTAAAGTGAACTTTAACTTACTAACCACACAAAATAACATACACACACACACCCGTCCATACAACATCATCAAGAAGACACAAAATTGTTTGTTTGACGAACAAATAATTTTACTTTTATTTCATTAAAAGTGCACAACAACTTCTTTAATAAATTAATTTATTAAGGAATTTGTTTAATGAAATTATTTTTACTGTCCTTTTCTAACTCTCGTACTTCTATATTTGCATTACTTAATAAATACTCTTGGTTTTCTGGGATTTTTAAATTATGCAGAACTAAAGGAACTAAAGAACTAAAACTTTTTGAAATTTTTGTCTATTTTTTCAAACATAATTTTTGAGTCTTTCGGATCTATTTCAGTTAACTCTTATTGTACATATTTGTTTAAAATTGTGATAATATTTTTGTGTATAAGTTTTTTAATCAACTTTAATTTAACTTTTAACAAATTAAGAGATGAATCAGATAATATATGCTGCAATCTGTTATGTTTCTTAATCACTGTAAGTATTTTACTTTTTTCTAAGTGTAGTTTTTTAATTTTTTTAATAAT
Organism: Cordilura impudica; assembly: GCA_963682025.1. Taxonomy (NCBI): domain Eukaryota; kingdom Metazoa; phylum Arthropoda; class Insecta; order Diptera; family Scathophagidae; genus Cordilura; species Cordilura impudica. The sequence goes on from OY821519.1 coordinate 61,216,399, forward strand.
TTAGGTCGTTTGGTTTATGAAAATAATCATGGGTTTTAAATTTAGGTGTAAAATCTTCTACAGTTTCCATTATTATATCATTAAGTCTCTGAATTTGAAAATCTATTTCAGTGTTTGTGAGATTACGATTATTTGGTATTTGTGTCTTTTGTCCAATCTGTCTTCATAAAGTTATATGTCGAAGTTTTATTTGAGAATTCGTTCAGAACAAATATTTCTGGGAACGCACGTAACCTGGAAGCTGCTGGTCACGTTGTAGTCAAGTTATCAAGCCTTATTTAAAATTATTAATACCAAGGTTCTATACACGAACAATATGAAATATTTCGTGTTGGACAAGACCGATCAAATGTCTCGTGATTTCATCAAAGACCAAAAATGTCTTCCAATGTATTGGAATACAGTCGATTTTTCATGTGTGGATCTGTTAGTTATGTAGTAAAGAAAGTAGAGTATACCTTGGAAGGTATTAAGCAGTTCCACGCAGTTGATACATTTTCAATCACCCAATCATTTATTTTCTGTAATAGAAGTAATGTCAAGCAATTGGCTAGATAATTAAACGATTGGGTAAGTTACATATATGTGATTATTTTTTGTTTGTTGTACAGGGTGGGCCAAAAGTCGCCATGGGACTTACAATATGCAAAGAGCATACGTCGCCATTTTGCCGTCAGAATTGCGCCTTCTGAAGCACTGATTCATTACTTATTTGATCGTCACTACCACATGGCACCGTAAGAGATTTATCTCGAAAATATTGAACGTGTAAAGCAAAGTATTAACGAAACACCAGAAACGTCTGCCAGAAGGCGTTCTGCTCAACTGGAATGTCTCGTACGTCGGTACGGCGCATTTTCAAAAAAGATTTACTTTTATTCCCATATCTGTGGTTTTCTAGAATAACCGCGTATGTCATAAAATCAAAATGTTCAGAGGAGCCAAAAAACGTTATATTTGAAATTATGGGCTCGATATAAAGTTTTTAGAGCTTTTTATTTAACAGTCTGTAGATATGGGCAATAAATACTTTATATAAAATTTTGAGTCAAAAATCTTCAGAGGAATGGATCCTAGAGAAGGACGAAAAAAGAATATGTAAATAACACTTAAAGTGTGTGCAGATAAAACAACTTATATCGACAAACGTCGTTTTCGTTGAAAAAGAAAACTACCGATGTAGACATAAGTTGTTGTTGCTTGAAAAATGGAGTTTTTGTTCGTCAACAAAAAGTTAACGGTACTTAGGATGATTATATAACAACGTATCAAGAATAATAGTGACAAAAATAACAGAAATAAACACGCAAGTTTTTATAAGTGGGGTTATAAACTGAAAAATAATCCAAATTTGTCAACGATCAAACGTAGGTTGACATACGTCGTTAGTTCTGCAAATTAATTTAATAAACATTTAAGTTACGACGTTATTTAAAGAAAGAACTTAGAAATGGTCAATATTTTTTTTAAAAAAATTTAACACATGTAAAGAGCGTTAAAAATTAATATATTTGGCATCGTTAACTCAAAACTTAACTCAAACCAGAAAACCACAGATATAAGGTGCAATTGATGCAAGAATTAAAATACGTAGATCACCGGCAACGTCTAAATTTTTCAGTTAAATTTCAAAGTTGGCCAGAAATGAAATCAACTTTATTGAAAATCTGTTTATGAGTGATGAAGCTAATTTTCATTTGAATGGCTTTGTTAAAAATCCAAGAGCCATGCATAAACGCCAATTGCATCCCATTAGCCTTACTTCTTCAAAAATGAAGATGGAAGTTCTGTAACCGTAAAAGGAGAGCGGAATCACTTTGTGATAGAACATTTTCTACGTTCTGCTGTTGAAACCTGACCTGAGATGTTATTTCAGCAGGATGGAGCCACTGCCTGAACACAATAACAAATTTGTGGAAAGCGAATAATTTCTAAAAAATCGAAAATTAATTGGCCAGATTTGTCATGTGAACAAGCCCGAGACAATCATTGAACTCAAAGTCAACATTGTTGCAGAAATTTAAACGCTACAACCACAAATTTTGAAAAGTGTTATGTACAATGCTCAAAAACGAACCCATCATTGCTAAGCTGAAAACGGGGGTAATTTAAATGACATTATTTTCCATACTTAGTGTAAAAAATTTCCATTTTCTATATATTATAATGTGAAAAAAAACTGTATAAACGAAATAGTTATGGTGACTTTTGACCCACCCTGTATTTATTTTACGCTATGCCACTCTGTGGTCATAATTTGAATTTAGTGAAACAGCAAAATATTTTTTTCAAAATCGTTAAAAGTATGTACCGATTATCTAAAGATTACTGGTTTATTCTAAGATTTTGTCTTATATCACTTAAATAAAAAAGAATAAATTATTAATAAATGCATAAATATTAAAGGGTTGATTAAAAATATTTTGTTTTATTAGTAAAACATCAATAAATGGTAACTAAAATGAAAATATCCATTGTACTAACTAAATATCAGATTTTAAACAATCGAATTTATAAATACATATATACAATTGCCTATACACACAGAAAACAGATTTGTTGTGGCTACCAAATTTATTGCCAACCGAATTTCTGTGAAGATAATAATCAAATTTTTAATTAATTGCAATTACAATTCTATTGTCTTGACAATAAAAATTGTATCAAAATAAAATATGGTTTGTTATTATAAAATTTCTGTTGATACAATCGAAAATTCAGTCGTTAATCATTATAACAATTCGGTTTGCGATTTTTTTTTCTATGTGCACCATTCTACGTTTTTTATATAGATTATATAATTCAGTAATCACAAAAGAATATTGTGATAGTAAAGGAGACTACCAAAATTCGGTAGGCATCAAATTCGAATTCAAACAACGAATACGTTTTCTGTGTGCATGAATTGAAAAAATTTCATGATTTCCTTACTTTACTAACCAAATTAAAAGTACATTCGTTCATTTTTAGTTCATTGCATTAATTTCTAAACTATAATTTACCGTTATAAAATTTACCGAAAAAAAATGTGAATGAATTTAAAAATTCATTAAATTCAATTTGTAAAAAAACAATTCCTTCCAAAAGTAATTTTATATGGGCACCTGAATGGCATCTCAAAACAATCAGTTATAATTTTAAAAAAATTCTTCATACATGATTTTGAAACACCAATATGATCGATATACTAAACACAACATCATAAATTATGGCCAAGCAGAATAACGTAAATATTTCAACACCTTTATGCCATAGTTAAAAAGTATTAATGGCTTCTAAACCAGTTTTACCACACTGTGAGCTCCATTGAAAAACATACTAACTGATTTATAACGCTCACACAACAACAAAAGGTAACCTGTGAGACAGCATAATTAAACAAAACATTTAAATATACACCATACATACATACGAGTACTCGTACGCCATTGTTTATTTTTTCCAAATACAGATTGTCACCACCTTTTACAAAAAGATTTCTTTCTCCATTTCTTTTGAAGCAACACACGAGCGGACATACACATACACATGTTAAATAGATAGTGCTTTTATGTCAACGCTAAATTAGTGAGAAGTGATACATTTGCGTGGGACATTAAAGGGGACCTCTGTGTTAGCAGCGATTAGCATTATAGTGTGTATTTGTATACATACAGTACAGCATCATTAGCGTCATCATCATGAACGTTGGGAAACATTCAAACAAAAAAGGCGGAGTTTTGTTTACATTATTAAATAAAAAGAAGAAAAAAAAACGATCACAAAATATCTATATGTACATTTAGACGCAACGGTATGCGTCGGATATAAACGAATGGCAGGCCGACAGGCAGGCTGACTGGCTGGCTTGTCGATATCGCAATGCTTTCGTTCGGATATAAATATGTACATGTTTGAAAGATGGATTTATTTTTAGGTTGACCATCTGTTTCATGAAGTATTTAAATGAGAAAAAACATTAAATTTTTGTTTTATAAAAAAACTAAATGTATTGGCAATCCTCTGGGAGTTTAATTTATTGGCAACCCTCTGGGAGTTTAATCTGTTCAACATTTACCGAAAATCGGGGCTTATGTATCACAGAACTTGATTAAATATGCAAATGGATTTCTTCATTCGTCATTTTAAATTTTCTAAAATATAATTATTTTGAAATAAAGATCTATGCAATTTCACACTAAAACAAGTAAGAGTGTTAAATTCGGCTGTGCCGAATCTTTGATACCCTCCACCTCGGTTTGAGTCTTGATAATAAATGTAAATGAAAAAGTAAACAATTTGTTAAACTTAATACCAAATTATATCAGCAAATTCTTTGGGTTGGTTTTCGTCTTTTCTATTGTTTCGGATTTATTTCGGTGTTTGCTTTTTGGTCATCGTGGTTGCTGATCGGCATGCATTTAGGTTATATACCTATATGCATGCATTTCCGGTTATATGACATAACTTCTCATTTAACTTAGTTTTTGCTAATTAAATGGCTCGCCCTAACCTCCATTGCAAAAGTAATGGTTGTGTAGGGTGGCTATATGCATTAAATCGTGCTAATTGGAGATGGCTGTATAGTTTCATTTAACTGGCCAAATATTTCTTCATTGCGGCCATACAGGTCGGATGGAGTAACAAAATAATAACAAAAAAACAACTCTCAACTTTTTTTATTAAAATATTGCCATATTTGGAAAACATACTGAATAAATTTATAATAATAAATATTCAAATTAGGGATGCCAAACGCAAAAAACCAAATGTCCCAAACATTTTAAATTAAATAATTTGTTCTCTTTATTTTCTGAAAAACTTCAAATTTTCATCCAAAAAAAAATTGTGAAAATTTATATATAAATAACATTATCATCAAATTGCGTTTATTTATGTAACAGTTTTTATGTTCGCAATTCTTAAATATCATTTGACGTTTTCTAAAATTCATTGAATTTAAATCAATGTTTTCTGTAGTCCGATTCTGTAAATTTCAACGATCCGACAATCGCAAAATATATCGACAGCTATTTTTGTTTGCACTAAGGATTAAGTAATTCACCAAGTACATACATCTTAACGACAGTCGACAAATCTATTTTTCTATTTATTTAAATTGTAAACGAGTGGCATCTCTGTCAAAATAAGCGAAAAACACAAAGAAGAATAGAAAAAAACAAATTATTTCGTGTTTGACAGGATGATTTGATCTTTATGTTTAATATCTTTATTTTTTTACTAATATTTCTGTGTATTTATTTGAAAATTAAATAACGAATTGAATATGCTATTTAATTTTTTTATTTTTATAAAAAAGTTTTTTAATAAAAGCAAAATATTTTCACTATTTTATGATTTTTATTTATGTATGACGACATTTCAACCTAAAAATTTAAGTTTTTATCGATTGAATAAACAACACAAAAATGGTTGTCGTTTAGATAACAACAACAGCTGACTTTAACAATAGCGAATATCGTTTAAAAATTTTACTGATAATTTTGCTATTTTCTTTTTTTTAACGATTAGACTATCGTTAAAAGAAGTTACTGAATCGCGATACTGAAAGCCTATTAATTTCTCCTGAATGTCAATATTTTTTTAAATGTAAAAATTTTTTAAATGTAAACATAGGTATTTGGTGTTTTTTTTTTTTTTTTGGAATTTCAATTTGTGTTTAACGAATAAAATTTATATATTAAAGATGCAATTGATGTCTTCGAAATTTAAAATTATAATTCCCGACGTTTTGATATGATTTTCTGAAATTCAATTAATTGTAATTTATAATTGGAAATTTTTAATTCCAGTTTTTAGAATTGATATTTTCTTAAATTTGAATGGAAAATTTAAATTTTGTATTTATGTGAATAATAATGCTTTAGTAATTATAAACAATTTTTAAAAATTAGATGTAATCGCAATCAGATATTTTGTAGGTAAAGCAGAATAATAATTCTATATAACTATGTAGAACTGTTTTGAAACCAAAAAACTCATTGATGAACTCGGAAACTCTATTTTGTAAAGACAACAAAAAAGTTAATATGCCAAACTTATGTTCATATTTGTAAAAGAATAATGAAAAAACGTATGAAATAAAAGACCAGCCCGTGTATACTCTTAACATTGTTCTGTATGATATCTAGTCGAAAATATTGACATTCATGTTAAAATAGTAATAACTATTGCAAAGCTAATTAGAACAAACAAAAATTGTGGCGCCATCTACTGTGGCATAGTCACGCTGAGCAAAATGAAGTGACACTCTGTTAATGCAAAAGAAATGTTTTTTCCCCACAACAAAATATTGCAGAATTTTATGTAAATGAAATAATATACCGATTTATTTCTAACATGCAGTTGTTATGGATATACATATATAATATATGTATATTATATGTATTATTTAATATGTTTATATAAATTTATAAATAAATTTATACATAAAATTTTTTTTTGCTATATTTACATTGTTTTTTTTTTATTAACAACTAGGTATTTTAGCATTATTTGCTTTAGATGTTGGTGAATTTTTACTCCCTTTATATTAACTCGTAGTGTCTGCTTGTCGAAAAAATTTTGGATCAATTTTAACCAATTTCCCGTGAGCCATTCGAGTGATGCCAAAACAATGGAAACTTTTATATTTTTCTACCAGAGTTAATAAAAAATGTACAAAGGGTTAGTTTTTATTATATTATTACCACAACGACCACAAAAACAACAAGTCCAGTTATGACAACAACACAACATTTGGAATAACAACAAGAACAATATAGAAACATCATATTTTTTATTTTTTTTTTTAATTTTTCAGAGATTTCCTTGGACCTGTTCCACCGATTTTAATGATTTTTGAAATAGGAATCTTCCCATGAATTTGGTGAATCATTCTCACTAAAAATGATCACTTTAGCTGCACTATTCAGGGCGTGATCGTGACAAGAACAACATAGAAAATTATATTTTTTCAAGACTTTTTTTAGTTCTTCATTCAAATCTCGGGTCCTAATCGACCGATTTGGACGATTTTAAATAGCAAACTTTTCAGGATGTTAGTGAATCATTTTTTATGTCAACGAATACCCTAGCTGCCCGATTGATGCCGTCATCGTAATTTCCACAGACGGACAGATGGACAGACGGACATCGCTATATCAACTCCGGTTGTTATAAGGATCACAAATATATATATTTTATGGGGTCCAAAATTTTTTTTCTAATTATTACAAACGGAATGACAAACTTATATATACCCTCTGCACACTGGAGTGGAGGGTATAAAAACCTTCATATTGCAATGATCAAGATGCCTACAGGATATGCAAATTTTTTTTTTTCTGTTTCCTTCAGTTTTTTTTATTTTATACATATGTATACTAGGGTGACAGCCATTTTTTTTATTTTGGAATTTCAAGACGTGCGGGTCGGATTATTCTGACACTGGATCTAAAACTTTAGTGTCCAAAATTTGTGCCAAATCGGAGAATGATTTATGGACGCGCATTGAGTTCAAAATTCAAATATGCATTTATATGTAAAAATTTTCAAAAAAAATAATTTTTCACAAAAATTTTGATATTAATATTTGCGCTTCAATTAAATTAATTAATAAACCATAATCTAGAGAAAATTATCTTTCTAATAAAACAACAAAATCTATTATCGGTTAAAAAACAGCCAAGTTATATCAAGTTCCCCAAGCAATATAAGCCGCAGACCACTTGATTAAGAAAGTCGAGCTCACCTTTTTAAAGACATCAAAATAATTTACAAGAAGAACATTTTTGCATTCTTCTGATCCCAAAATGATCTTATGTAAAGTATTTTGCATCTCTTCTATTGTTATGTCGTTCTAATTTAATGTCAAAATGGTACGTATTTTTTAGCACTATTTCAAAATCTTCATTTATACTTTTTCAAAAATTTTGTTCAAGAAATTTAGCGATATCAACGACTGGACCTTAAGGTCTTATTAACAAAATATATGTGATTAAAAATGCAAAATATTATAGGTATCCTGTTCTTAATTTGGCGAGGGAGCGTTTTGAATTCAGCTGATTTGAAGAAAAATGTGATTTTTCATACTTTTTCAACTCTTAGGCTACATCTTTTTGGTGTTTTCATATTTCAAATATCTTTTGTCAATATATTATACTACTTGATATAAGTTCTCAATCTTGTAAATTAAGGTTAAATTGAAACACTATAAACTGTCCCTCTTTAAGGTCAAAAGTCTAATTTAAAGAGATTTATATTTTTTTAAAACAAAATTCGAAATAATATATATTTGTGGAACGATTTTGATAGAACTTGTTGATAATATTTTAATAATTCTAGAAAATAATATTCTATAAATATTTTCTTCATCAGGATTTTTTTTAAATAAAACAAAATTAATGTATTCATAAAATTCCTCAAATTTATTCGTAGGACATTCAACGTTTTGTCCATTTTTTTATGGAAAAATTTCTAAATTTTGTTGTACGGTTATGTTACTACCCAAGTAGCAAAAGTTGTTAACGTTTTGAATTGGCGCGTTGTTCAGCAAAAAAGATATGGTGCTTGGTTAGATTTGGATTTAATAATCATACATTTCGTCTTGTCTGCAGTGATTCGTAGACCATATTTTGACGCCACACAGAGGACCATTTCACGAGAAGGCGGTCAAAAATCCATAACTTTTGTTTGGATTGGAATTTTGATATGCGGTTTTTTTTGTTTGATTTTTGCTATAAAACGTGAATTTCGACCGATAACAAAAAAGTTATGGAGTGTTTAAAATACATTTTCATTTTTAGTTGAATTTAAGTAAAAAAGTGAAGTGTTAAAAGGTTAAAAAAGGTTTTTTTTTATATATGTATACAATGATGGAAAATATAATAGAAACGATTTTAATTTTTTATATTTATGTAAATAACTTTTAACTAAATCAAATTTATTTCTATAACTAAATTGTTTTTTAAACATTGACTAAAGGAGGTTACATAAGAAAAAAAATCAACTTTTCACTAATCGTAAACAGAAAAAAAAAAAAAAAACAAAAACAAAAAAAATTTTTTCTTTTGGAAATAAAAATAGAAACAATTTATTAAAACTACGAAATTTTAAAATTATGAATTGGAAATAATAATAATTTAATATTTTCTGGTGGCACCATGATTTTTTAAAACTTCTCTGCACCGTTGTTCAATTGAGTCCACAGGCGGGCACAAATCGACGGATCAATGGCATACCACTCAGCCTGTACGTTTCCCCATAAATCTGTCTTGTTTTTGGCTAATCGCTGGCTAATCGCTTTTTTTGAATGCCCCAAAGGTGTTCTATTGGGTTTTGGTCCGGCGATTACGAAGGCCATTTCAATAAAATAACATTATTATCCTGGAACACTTTTTCGCCAGTTTAGAAGAGTGTTCGTGGTCATTGTCTTGCATGAACTCCCATTTCAGAGGCATTATGATGGTGATGCTCAATATATTGACGTAGTCGGTAGCGCACATTTCGTCCGTTATTAAATGTATTGGACCAACACCCGATGCGGAAAACAACCCCATTGAATTATGTTGCCACCACCATGCTTGACGGTTTTGTGCCTTGCATCGTACGCTGTGTTTTTAGGGCGCCTTTCCGTCAGCTTTCCGTCAGATCCAAACAAATTAATCTTTGTTTCATCTGACCAAAACACGTTTTTCCAATTTTGCCTTAGTAAGTGTCTCTTAGCAAAGGCTTTTCGGCTGCAAATGTTGTTTTTTGCTTAGAAATGGCACTTTCCTTGCGGAATATGCTCTCAAATTTTTTCTATAAGCCTATTTCGTATTGTTCTACTCATCACTGTGGCATTTAACTCTTTCTTAAGTTTTTCCGAAGAGATAAATGGGTTTTTTTTAGCTTAATTACCAATAACCGGTCAAAAACTTCAGAGGTTGCTCTCTTCCTACCTCGTTTTTCCTCCTTGTGTTCAAAATGAATTGCAGAAAACACCTTTTTTTTAACATTTCATAATTCTGCAATTTCACTCATTGTTTTCCCTTCATTTTTTAGTTTGTGCATTACCTCCCTCTCAACATCTACACAATGCAATCCACGACCCATGCTGAATAAAATTAGCCACACAAAGCTTCAAAAGCACACAAATTTTTATTTATTTTTTTTTTATATTTTATATATAAATTTTTAAATTGTACTTGATTGCATACAACAGCTTTCACTTTCAACATTTAAAAAAAATTTTGATTGAAAAGCCAAAGAATTAACTGCGTTTCTATTTTTTTTCCAACATGAAACTGTCTTCACTCCAAAAAAAACTTTGCGCAACTGAAAATGTTGAAGAAATACACGCAAAAGCGAAAGTAAAATAAAGAACCGTTATCCATCTGTCTGATACAGTGGGCCACGTGCAAATAATTTTTTCCTTAAATAAATAATAGAGTTCGGAATGTTGACATGTTTGCTGTTTCTATTATTTTTTCCATCACTGTATGTAATTGGGCAATTCACAATGGGTATGGTATCGTTGCATCTGTTGTATCGTGTATTACTTTACAATAGTGTAAAATTGTTGTTGGTAATTTTCATTGAAAAGTCTGATACAACGACACAACTTCATATGCTATGTTAAGTAAATGGTTATATATTGTATCATAACATATCAGTCCCTATACATACAATTTTACAGCATAAATAATTGTGAAATAAATAAATAAATTGCAAATAATGCAAATAACGCAAATACATCGGTAAGTTTATTTATATAAAAATTAATGTTTATATTTTTAGTATGCGTTTTCTCTTTCAGTCTCAACCAAATCATTTTAACTTAAATTCCAGGGTATATCTTATGACCAAAAAGCAAACACCGACACGTGTTTTCTCTTATACGAAATTACAGAAGCGACGAAGCGACCTTTCCTCGTTGGATCGGAAATTACTAAAGAAAACGTTGTGCACTATACAAATATAACTGACTGTTCACAACAAATGATTGTATTGAATTGCATTAGAATTGCTCTAATGTCTTATTTTTTCAGTTAATTTTACCATACTTTCTAAAAGTTTTGTAAGTTAAATTTTGTCAGAAAATGCCCGTAAAATTTTCAGTCCTAGTGTTCAAAGGGCCAAAGGTTGGCTTTTTTTTTTTGAAGGAGCCCGAGTGAAAATATAATTTATTAAGCAGCGAACGTTATCTGATATTGGTTCAATATAGAGAAGTTTCAATGAAAAAGTCGTATGTTTTTATTTTAGTTAAAAAATTTTTTATTGTCTATTTAAATATTTCTATATCAATTTTTATTGTAAATTTAAAAAAAAAAAACATAAATTTTTAAATCAAATTGTTAACTATATAAAAAAGAGTGTAACTTATTGTTAGTGTACTGAAAAACTACTTTAAATCAAACAATTTTTAAAAATTTCTTCTAAATAGCCTTGATTTTCATCTTCTTGAAGTTGTTTAGTTTCTTCGTCTTATTCGATAGAGGTAGCTTTCTATTTTTGTCGAATATTGGACATATATGGATCTGTAGTACACAACAAAATAGTGATAAGGTCTTCATTAGTGCAACATCTGGACACATTTCTGTGTTGTGCTCGCGACGGAATCTGTAGTCTTTGTTCCTTTTTTCTTACGCTTTTTCAGATAGATCTCCTATTGTTAGCATATTGTTTTGAATTATTTGTTCCCCATGGTACAAAATTTTATGAACTGTGGATGGCATATATCTCCAAGAGTATTTTTCGTTATAAAGTATAGCGTACTCTCAAACTTTTTTTGCATTTATCTTTCAGCTGTATGCTAGAACTTGTAATATGATTTTGAATCGTCTTATTAATTCATGATCAACACCTGTGATAGATGCTGCAGTTTCTGGATCGGAAAAAAATCTCCTTGAAGTATTTCCATCATTTGAGTTTCCTTCTCCTTGTTTTGGTTGGTCGATAATGAGGCCTAGCTGTAGATATTTTTCTTGCATTTGTTCTTTTTGCTTTCTTTTTTCTTCCTATTTTTTGGTTTTTCTCACTGTTTCGCCTAACGGACCAAATTCCAAATCATAACTCAATTTAAAAAAGATTTTATCCATTAATATAATTTAACAATTAAGCGCATTATATCTCAACCCTTTTTTATAAGTATGTATATAACAACCCGTGTCAACTCTACCGTTTCCTTTTTCTGTCAGTATAAAAAACAAATAAACTCACGCAAAAAATATACCGGTACGACCAACTTTTGTATTCATAACACACAGACGGACGGACCGACATCGTTAAATCGACTCAGAAAGTGATTTTGAGTCGATCCGTATAATAAAAGATGGGTATAGGTCTAATATTTTTAGTAGTTACAAACATCAGGGCAAACTCATTATACCCTAAACACATAGTGGAAAACTTTTGTATTCATAAATTTTGCACGAAATATCTGACCTTGGGTCAGAAAAATTGTTCTGATGCACACGGGCGGAAACTGGCGGGTATACAATGGGGTATATGAGTGTAGGGGAGGGTTCGGACAACAGAAGAGTGCAAGATTTTTTTTATGGCTTTTGAGTAGGAGATTTTCGGGAAATTTTGACCTTTTTTTAATTTCTAAACTACTCACTGACTTTATATTTGTAACGTAAATAGCTTAGGAGCTACAAAATTACACAATATTTATTTTACTTTAAAATCTTTTAAAACAAAAAAGTTACAGTTGAAATAGTTGAAATAGAGTCGCAATTTTTTACTCCCGAGGTTCACTGGTATTTACTTTCAAATGAATGACATGACTTTAAAATCGATAACCAAAAAAAAAAAAAAATGATTTTTGGCCGCCTTCTCAAAATATGGTCCACAGTGCGCCGTTAGAGCTATTAGAACAAGGTCATTGGCATAGTCGATATCCTCAAGTTGTTCGTTGATTCTCGACTATTTCCATCTGATGTTGTCGAGAGTTTTTCATTAAGTGCAGTAACGAATAAGATAGGGTTTCACACATTGCTTCTTCCGCGATATGACGCTCGCATTTTGGAATCGTCGTATTGTGCCCTTATCGGTGTAATATTTTACCTGACATTTCTTTATTGGCAAGAGCATGCCATATTTTGCTCCGATCGATGGCATCAAACGCTTTTTGCAGTCGACAAAAGTCAGATACAGTGTTGAGTTATATTCGTTATATTGTTCAGTTATAAGACACAGGCTGTTAGTTTGGTCTATGCACAAACGATTGGGACGGAAACCAGCTTGCTCCTTTCGTAATTATCCGTCTAGGGGTCAGACACTGCTGGGGTTAGAGCCTTACCCTTCCAATTTCCCCTTTCTTGGGAATTTTAATTTTAAGGCTCTCCTTCCAGTCTTGTGGTACGGCTTATGTCTCCCATTATTTTCCTAAATAGTGATTTGAATGATTTGAGAGTCGGGGTTAAATAGTTCGGCCGACAGATTATCAATACCGTTGGCTTTATTATTAAGTTGATAGCGGTTGTAATTTCATCGAGATCATATGGTTCGTTGTTGATAGAGCTTGTACGGCGGGGGGTTGCGTTGGTGTGAACATGGTTTGTTTCCGAGGTATCATCGAAATGCTCTCTCCACCTACTCAGTTGGTCTTCTACAGACGTGAGAATTTTGCCATATTTATTCTTAATTAGTGCATTGGGGACCGACTTCTTGCCAGAGAGTTTCTTAACTAAAGGGTTTTTCAACAGGGACGCTACAAAAGTAGAAAGACAGGGACAGCAAACGACGCCTTATTTCTTGCCGCTCTTCTGATATTTCTCTTCAGTAAGGTTTGCCATTTCATGACGGAAAGATATACGAGCCAACAAGGAGTCGAAATTATTAAAATTTACTACCGAAATTCGGAGTCAATGGCCTCAACGTTAAGAGTGCTACGTCCAATTTTTGGTCGTCATAATCGTCCTAGCAGATCAACAATTGAGCGTCTAGTGGAAAAATTGAATCCACAGGTACAGTACAAAATGTTCCCGTGCCAGTGAGACAAAGAAGTGCCCGTAGTGTCGAGAATATTGCTGCCGCTGAGGCTTCAGTTGAAGAAAGCCCAAATGTGTCCCTCACACGTTGTTCTCAAGCGTTGGGTATCTCTGTGACGTCGTAATGGCGAATTTTGCAGAAAGATCTTGGTCTACATCCTTACAAGATCAAATTGACGCAAGAACTGAAGCCGCTTGACCACCAGAAGCGTCGTATGTTCGTGAATTGGGCTGAGCAACAACTTGAAAATGATACGGATTTTCATCGAAAAATCATCTTCAGCGATGAGACTCATTTCTGGCTGAATGGCTTCGTCAATAAACAAAATATGCGTTATTGGTCAGACAGCAATCCACACGTACTCCATGATTCATCATTGCATCCCGAAAAAATTACGGTTTGGTGCGGTTTATGGGCCGGCGGCGTCATTGAGCCGTACTTCTTCCGTGAAGATCAAGAACGGCACGTTACTGTGAATGGGAATCGCTACCGTTCAATAACAACCGAACATTTTTGGCCCCAATTGGATGATATGGACTTGGAGGACATGTGGTTCCAACAGGACGGCGCCACAAGCCACACAGCGAATGTCACAATCAATTTATTGGAAACCAAGTTTGGAGAACGTGTTATCTCACGAAATGGTCCAGTCGATAGGCCGCCTCGGTTGGCATTAACACTTGAAAATGCTTTCGGGTATAAGGTCACCGTCGTTGTTCTTGACGAAGCGCAATCTGGACTTCCAATTTTGGGATACTTTTTCGAGCATTTCTGGCCATATGTCACGAACAACATGAACAATGTTGGCCCCAAGGCATCAATTGTTGCTGGTTTATCAGTATAAACCAGTGACTTTATGTAGCCTCACAATAAATAATCGAGAGGTGTTAAATCGAAAGACTTTGAAGGCCAATTGACAGGTCCATTTCTCGAAATCAACTTATCGTCACATTTTGATTTCAATAAGTCGATGGTTGCGGTCGTAGCGCCATTCTGTTGAAACCACATCTGACCCGAATCAATGTCATCTATATTTTCAAACAAAAAATGAATGATTATGGCACGATAACGATCTCCAATGACCGGAACGCGAGCTCCGTCTCATTTTTGAAGAAATAAGGTCCGATGATGCCATCAGCATGTAAATCACATCAAACGGTGCAGTTTTCTAGATGTCATGGAGTCTGTACGGTCTATTGTGGATTAGTCTCACTCCATATGTGACAATTTTGTTTATTAACAAATCCCTTAAGCCAAAAATGAGCCTCATCGCTGAACACAATTTTGAGATAAAATATCGAAGTAGTTTCCAACTGCTCTACAGCCCAATCGGCGAAAGGACGACGCAGATGATGGAATCGTGGCTTTAATTTCTGCAACAGCTGGATCTTATATGGGCGTAGGCTAACATCTTTCCGCAAAATTATCCACGTAGTGGGCGAAGAGAGCCCCAATTCCTACGACCGACGATGAATTGATAAATTTGGAAGATATTTCTTTCAGTAAGTGTTGGTGTTATTGCATCATTTCGAGAGTGTGTGGCATGAAATCTATCCACTGTTCCAGGGATGGCTTACTCAGATGGACGAGTATGTGAGCCATAAAAATCACGAAGTCGCGGATCAACGACTGTTTTTTAAAGTAAATTTGGATAATTTGGTAGCGTTGTTTAATCGTGAAACTATCCATGATGATTTTCCAGAGTTTACTGATCATAAATGTCAAAATATGACAGTTCATTTGACAGCTAACCCTTTCATAAGTTCTACATAAGCAAACAAAAAAACACCCTTTACATATATAAACAAATGTTTATCTTTATACTTACCTAACAAGAATACAAATTATGCGGCATAGTAGTTGTAAAAATCTGTCTGGTCACCTTTATATTTCACATTAGCGATCGTACATTATTTCGCCATGGTATGGGCGAGTTTTTTTTTCCTAGAATCATTTAAATTAATTTAAATTTTAATGGCATTATTTTCATTTTGTATTGTTTCCAATGGAGTTCAATATAATTCTTACAATATCATTACCCTCCATTATATTTGCAACTAAGCTTTTGTTGTTCTTATTGTTGTTATTTTATGCGAATTTTCATTATTCAGAAATTATAAATTATCTGCCAGAAGACACCCCAAACCGACAGAAATGGCATTCGAATGAGGAACAAAAGGAAAAAATTTCACACAAAAAATGCCCACATTCACAGAAAAAATTCAGCCTCGAAAAAGAAACCAGTTCAATAAAAGTGAACAACAACAATAACAACAGCAAAGCAACAAAAATATCAATTAACATTCAACACTGTTTTCGTCGATCGTTTATATTTGCCTGTTTGTATGTTTTTGTTATTAATGACCACTTGGCCATTCATTTAACACTTTTCTTTCGGTCATAATTGGGTCATTTACTGCATTCACCTGGGGGTGTTGTATTGCTTTTGTTATTTGTTCTTGTTTTAATTCTTTTGAGGTTCGCTGAATTGTTGGTTGTTTGAATTTTTGTATACTTATGTGTGTATATAAAGTTGAGTGATTATTTTTTTTTCGGTTTTGGGGTCTTTGAAATGATATTTTTGTTATGCTGTTTTCAATTTTCCATACCGTACTACACAGACAGTATATGGATGAAATAAGTCGTCAAAGCAAACATTGCCTTTTCAATTGATCCCACGATCAGAACCTTCGTTGTTTTTGTATAATTTCTATATAATTTAGAAGTATCATTATCAAAGTGAATGCATGCTAAATTTGAGGCTACATGGTCGGCAATTGCTTAATAGGATTTGGAATCTACTGAAATAGTTGTAGGTATAAAAATTTTCGTACATTTAAGTGTTCTATATTCGTTCTTCCAAATCAACTTCATTGCCTTCAAATATGTCAACATTTATTCTAATGCTAGAAACAGTTCCTAAAGTCGATTTCCGGAATGGTCTTCAAGGCTCGAGCCAGTTCGGCATTTATCTGTTTAACCAAAAAAAAAGGGAGTCCCCGGAGTGGTCTTTTGTGTTTATTGAATAGCCAGAAGTTACACGGTGCTAAATTAGGTGAACGCGGTGGTTGTGTAATGATATAAGTTAAATTTTGTGCGAATTGATTTCGAAGAATAAATAAAGAACACTGAAATATGCGAATATTTTTATATCTACAACTATTTCAGTAGTTTCCATATCCTATTACGCAATTGCCGATCATGTAGCCTCAAATTTGGCCAAGAGTTGAGTTATCTGTCCATAAATTGGGCATCCTTTTGCGAATAGCTTTACGCAAAACACTGAAATAATACTTCTTGTTTACATCGGCGGAATGAAGTCATAATGCATAACACCCCGATATTCGAAAAAAAACAATACCTACCTTGGTCTTGCTTCATCTTTTCGCGATGTTCGTTTGATTGGTTTCGGGATCGTAGACAAAGATCTAAGTCTCATCGCTCCCAATGATGCATTATAATTCATTCTTGTAGTCAGAGAATTTACAGCACGAAATCTTTGATATCCTTGCCATGTTGTTCATCTGTTTATGTTTTTTCTCATCCGAGGCCACTTTTTCTATGCCTTTTTAGAACTGTAAACAAAATTTTCTGGACTCCAAAGAGAAGGAGATATTTCATTCCGCAATCTAAATTTAATGTTCAACAAATTCAGACATTGTTAAAATTGTTAAATTAGTTTTCAGTTGTCTACGAAAACCAGCAAAATTACTGAACCAATGAAGATATTGACCTGAAATTTGGCCACAATATTATAAGACAATGAAAGAAGAAGTGAATTTTATGAATAACACATGATTAAAAAATTACGATTTACATGAATTCTGTTGGTAGTATTGATTTTTTTTCCGTAATTGGAAGTAAGTTTGATTTCAATATGTCATAAAAAACATATTTAGGGGTTTATGCGATAAGCGAATAAAATGCATTCCACATAGCAAATGTTTTAGTTTCGGACATTGGACTAGTATGTTCTGATAAATAAAAGAAAATCTTAGAGCCTGATTCAGTAAGAAACTTCAATCGTGTGTCTACAAAATTTGTATTAAAAGCACTCAGTTTTGTTATTGTTTTTCATACAAATTTTTTAGTCACACGTATAAATTATTTTATTGAATTTAAAAATTCGTTCTGAGTTATTTTTTGGGATATACGGCTTACATACTTACTTCTTGTATCTACTCCACATTTTAGCCTTTCATATTGAGCATTTCAATTATTGTTATTTGTTCTATGGAAATAATAAATTTTATACATTTTCCAATAAATCATGGTTTATAACAAATTAATATCGAAAATGGAAAAAAAATACTACGAAATTATTATGTTCAATATGGTGACTAACCATTTATAAGATTAAAACAAGTAAGAAAATTATAGTAGGTCTAGACCGACTATACGATACCCTATACCATGCGTTTAGAGACCCTATCTCTTAGGCCCAACTAACTGGACATAGAAAATAAGCAAAAACCAAATTTGAGTGGGATTTTTATTAATTTTTTTGGCTGCAGATATGAAAAAGTTCATATCGGATGCTATATCTGTATGCGGACTAGGTCCAAAAATGGACCGATCCTGATCATGTTTGGTAAGGTCTCTTGTATTTTGCAAAAATATATACAAACAAAATTTGAGAAGAATCAGTGCAATATTTTTGTTTTTTAATAGATTTAAGTGAAGATCAGGAAGCAGCTCTATATGGGGTCAAAGGTATTATTTTTGGACTACTCATTAATGGATGTAATGAACGCATACAAACTCAATTTGAGTAAGATCTATATGACAATTTGGATCTTATGGCAATTTATGTCGATTTCATATGGGTAATTTGTATGGGGGCTAGGTCTGAACATGGACCGATTCTCACCAATTTCAATAGCGTTCATCCCATGGCCGATAAAAGCTTATGTACCAAATTTCATCAAAATATATTCATATTTGCGACCTGCAGTTTGATTACAAGCTTTACATGGACACACAGACGGACGGACGGACGAACGGACGGACGGACATTGTTAAATCAACTCAGAAAGTGATTCTGATTCGATCGGTATAATTAAAGATGGGTCTAGGTCAAATATTTTTGGTTGTTACAAACAGCAGCACAAAGTCATTATACCCAAACCACATAGTGGTATAGGGTATAAAAATATTTCATAAATCTGTAATTTCAATATCATGGTTGTTTTTTTTTTTTTCTTTCAAATTCATATTTAAGATAATTTTAGACGGCTCTAGTAAATATCGCCCAATAAAAAAAAAAATTAAAAATGGCCCAAAAACCTCTCCCATACAAAATTCCCTCAAATGACAAAATTAGAAATGACCCAACCATTTTTCATTTCTTTAATTTTAGTAAATTATAGTCGAAATTCATAAAAATTATTTTAAACAAGTTTTTGTTTTGTTTTTGATCCTCTATATATATATGGGGGATTTCATGTCAAGTGCACCAACTTTTGAAACCGATGTCTTCCGATCGGGATGAAATTTGCACCAAGGTTAGCCCTATTGGATAGTAGTTTAGACACAATTTTTCAACAAAATCGGTCCAGATCTCTCAGAGTTAGAGGGGATCAAAATTTGACATTTTGGCCAAACAGGTGTTTTTTCTCATCCATGTAATTTATTACCTATTGTTCCTAGAAAATTTTCTCCCAAACAGTTTAGATAGCTATTTCTTCCATATTTCGGAAAAAAATACTTAAAAAAAAAAAATTTGTAGACTTTTTTTTTGCTAAATTAAAGCATTTTTTGCTAAATTAAAGCATTTTTTGCCTTTTTTTTTCCAAAAAGGGCATTTTTTTTTTTTTTTTCATAAGAAAGCTTAGGATTTTTCCTCTAAGAGCTTTTTGGTCGCTTAGTGGGATGGGAGTGGGATATCTATCAAAATAAATGTTTTGTAACTCAAGACAACGGTTTTTCAATTTTTCACAAATGCACTATTTTGAATTTTCCCGATTTGTGTGAAAAACCTTACAAATAAAACTTATACTGAGAAACTAGACAAACTAAACTTTCCGAAGGTATGTAGCATACCTTCATAACATAACAGAAGAGAATGGTTATCTGTAACCTGAAAGAGTTATTTGCAACATTTCAATCTGAACACGAGGATGTTAGAATTGGCTTCACGAAATTAACCCAAATGAGCGGAACTCACACAGTATGCGTTTGCATTTACCATGAAAATGTTAAACTGATGTTGAAGGAAATCAACTTAAAGTATTTAACAGATGATTCGGCAGAAGATTTACACGATTACCGCGATTGCCTTAAATTGACTATGTGTCCTAATGCAACAACTTCTTGCCACTTAGGTGAATGTACCAATTGCCACATTCATCAAAGAAAATTTAATCAACTCTTTAGATCGAGAATATATAGAGGAGTTCAAACTTGATTCTTGGATTCAGACTGACAGATGCACATTGAAAACAATCATTTTAAATGTGGATGATTTTGTGGAAGAAATGTGTACAAGATTGCTAAAGTTGAGAAACAATGACTTTTTAGTCAAAGAGCAATGGTTATTCTTCAAGGATTTGAAGATATATTTGAAGTCTGGTGAATTCGTTATTTCATATGATTTCGCAGAAAACTATAAATATGTTCCTCAGGATGCCATACAAGCATTCCACTTCAATAACGACCAAGCAACTACATTAAAGATGAAAAACTGGAAAACAAAAGTATGGCAATCATATCCGACGATTTAAAACATGATACAGTTTATGAGTACCAGAAGAGAATGCTAAAATTTCTAAAATCTAAATTTACAGTAAAGAAGGTATACTACGTTTCGGACGGAGCTCGTCAACATTTTAAAAACAAAGGTAGCTTGGCAAATCTTATGGCCCATGAAAAAGATTTTGGAATGCCAGCTGAGTGGCATTTTCATCCTACTGCTCATGGTAAAGGAGCATGTGATGGTATTGGAGCAAACCTTAAAAGAAATGCAGCGAAGTATAGCCTCCAGTGCTCTCATCAAGATCGCATCTTAGATGCGACTGCTTTATTCCATTGGGCAAAGAGTTATTGTAAAGAAACTAAAATAGTTTTTAGTAGCAAAGAGGATCATCAGGAAACATTGAACACAATGAAGAGCAGATTCGATGCTGCGGTAACAATCGATGGCACCGCTCAATACCATGCTTTTATACCGCTTGTCGATGGAAGACCTAAGTTGAAAAAGTTTTCTGCCTCTATTCAATGCGATTTCTTTCCAAAGACAACAAATAAACCAGCAGCGAAATCAACAGCTGAACCTAGTAACGCCAAGAAAGGATTGTCAAAAAAGCGCAGTAAATAAAGGCGACAAAAAAGCTGAATGAAAGACTGGGCATTTAAAAATTTACAAGACTTAAATACTTCATCAGCTACAATAAATTAAGTATAACTAGTAAGAAAATTATAGTCGGTCTAGACCGACTTTACGATACCCTATACAATGCGTTTAGAAACCCTATCTCTTAGGCTCAACTAACTGGACATAGAAAATAAGCAAAAACCAAATTTGAGTGGGATTTTTATTAATTTTTTTGGCTGCAGATATGAAAAAGTTCATATCGGATGCTATATCTGTATGCGGACTAGGTCCAAAAATGGACCGATCCTGATCATGTTTCGTAAAGTCTCTTGTATTTTGCAAAAATATATACAAACAAATTTTGAGAAGAATCAGTGCAATATTTTTGTTTTTTAATAGATTTAAGTGAAAATCGGGAAGCAGTTCTATATGGGGCCAAAGGTATCATTTTTGGACTACTCATTAATGGATGTAATGAACGCATATAAACCCAATTTGAGTAAGATCTATATGACAATTTGGATCTTATAACAATTTATGTCGATTTCATAGTGGTTTGGGTATAAAAATAGTTATGATATAAATGGATCTAATGCAATTAAGATTAAATTTTAATAAATTATTTATCTTTTTATTTTTAATATTATTAATTTTATACATTAATTTAATTATTATTAAAAATAAATAAAAAATAATAATTTTTCAACATTTCTATAGAAAAAAAGCGATTTTTTCCTGAGGTTAACATATTCTGATTATTACAGTATCGAGGGTATAAAGTTTTAGTTAGGTATGTTATATACCTTCGGAAAGTTTAGTTTGTCT
The DNA here is from genome assembly GCA_963682025.1 of Cordilura impudica. Lineage (NCBI taxonomy): Eukaryota > Metazoa > Arthropoda > Insecta > Diptera > Scathophagidae > Cordilura > Cordilura impudica. The sequence continues at coordinate 61,238,495 of OY821519.1, forward strand.
AGTTTCTCAGTATATGTTTTATTTGTAAGGTTTTAGACACAAATCGGGAAAAATTCAAAATAGTGCATTTGTGAAAAATTTAAAAACCGTTGTCTTGAGTTACAAAACATTTATTTTGATAGATATCCCACTCCCATCCCACTAAGCGACCAAAAAACTCTTAAAGGAAAAATCATAAGCTTTCTTATGAAAAAATAAAAAAAAAAAAATGCACTTTTTGAAAAAAAGGCAAAAAATGCTTTAATTTAGCAAAAAAAAAAAAGTCTAAAAATTTTTTTTTTTTTTAAGTATTTTTTTTCCGAAATATTGAAGAAATAGCTATCTAAACTCTTTGGGAAAAAATTTTCTAAGAACAATAGGTAATAAGTTACATGGATGAGAAAAAACACCTGTTTGGCCAAAATGTCAAATTTTGATCCCCTCTAACTCAGAGAGATCTCGACCGATCTTGTTGAAAAATTGTGTCTATACTACTATCCAATAGGACTAACCTTGATGCAAATTTCATCCCGATCGGAAGACATCGGTTTCAAAAGTTGGTGCACTTGACATGAAATCCCCCATATATATAAATATATTTTTTAATGTATTCACATTAAGTACTCAGTATACAATTAAAAAGTAATTGAAGCGCGTCTTGTACAATTGCATGATAATATAGGCAGTTAAAAGCGCTCAATCCTTTCGCCAAACTGGTTGCTTGCATTTCTAAAACGCTGGTTGTATCTTTTGCCGCAGGCTAAAAATTGTAACAAAAATCACGCGATTTTGACCGAACGCATCCTCATTATCAATGCAATCTTTTTTTTTCAAGAGCTTTTAACTCATTGTCCACCATTTCTTGATTGCCATGAATATGATCTTTATATTTTTTTTTGCTTCAAACACATTTTATCGGCTAAAATGAATTGCATTAACAAAAAATCACGCGATACACCAAGCAACCAGTTTGGCGAAAGGATTGAGCTCATTTCATGGCATATTGTCATAAAGTTGTACAAGACACTCTTCAATTACACTGTGCGACAAATGGTAGGGGTCAGTGATCTGGATGGGATGAAACCACCGGGGAAAGTTATATGGGTAAAAAAAAAAAAATTTATACGTGTCCCGGCGTTTCGCGTTTCGAAATATATCGATTTGAACTTAGTAAGTATCGTATAGGGGAATTTGTCACGTTTTGGGCTCTTTTGTTTGACATAACTCGACCATTTTAATTCCTAAATCATTTATATTCTCCATGAAGTGTTATGCACCTCTTACAACGATCCTCTAACATTTCAATACCCTTGGCATAATAATCTTCAAAATAGGCCTCCGTTTATAATATGGCTGTCTTATTTGTTTAAAATCTTTTTCGTTGCAGTCGCCTTTTCAAGTTTGGGAACCGCATATCGAACCTAAAGTTCTCATAAGCAATCAGAAAATTGAAATCGTGCAATCAGCGGATAATCTCAGATTGATCTTCAATAAAAGTTTAACCTGCTCTGATCATGTAATTTCACTTGTAAGTCAAATAGGAAATCAATAAATAAATAACGGGTGATCCAAGTAGAGATACTTTTTTCAATAGCCTTTTTTGACAGATCACGTGTGAGTCGTGTCATGTTGTCATGTTATTTTTGTTTAGTATTGTTTGTCATTTCATCATGGAAAGACTTACGCCTTAACAACGTTTACAAATCGATCAACTTTATTACGAAATTTCACGTTCTGTGAAGAATGTGTTTCGTGCACTTCGCTCAACTTATGGTCAACATAATCGGCCTACTGAGCGTACTATTCGCAACACCATCCCCAATCGTGAGACCCAGCATTCATTATTGGATAATATTCGACCGAATAGACCACGTACTGCACGCAGTGAAGAAAATATAGCGGCCGTAGCTGAGAGTGTACGCGAAAACCGTGGAGAGTCGATTCGGCGCCGTTCGCAGCAATTCTGACTGACGTATGATGCCTGAAATTGAAGCTCGCAATCTCGGCGACATTTGGTTTCAACAAGACATCGCCACTTCCCTCACAGTGCATCAATCAATGGATTTATCGAGAGAACACTTCGGTGAGCAGATAATTTCACGTTTTGGGCCGGTTACCAGTTACCAGTCGAAATGCTCTAACGAGTCATCGAAAATTGGACTCAGAAGAATGTTCTTTCAAATGATAATAAACATTCCCCATTAGATTTGAACTTTCTGAGTTTTTTTTCTTTAAAAAAGTAGAGAACCTCGAAATGGATCACCCTCTATTACAGTATTCCAGATATATGATATTTTTGTGTTTTTCTATCAGCTCGACTTTTCGCGATATACCGTTATGTCCAAAATTAAGGCACTTCCACTACATATACTGGAATAACTTGAAAAAGGTTCACCAAATTCAGTTTAAAAATTTCAAAAACCCGTCAAAAATACATATTATCTTTAAGCCGTGCTTACGTTGGTTTTAAATGTACCCAGCAATTTCAGAGATATCACTGAAGTTTTGAAAAAAGAAAAAGATAAATTTTTTTTAAAAGTCAAAAATACGATATGTAGCTGTAACTTAAAAATGCGAGCTGATGGAGAAAAATGGAGATTAGATTTGAAATCAGCGACTTCAGATTAGTAAAAAAAAATTGCAATAAAGTTCCAGTCAGCACCAAAAATGTTCAATTTTGTTCCCTTGTGTAATATATGATCTCAGACAAATTTGGAAAGCTGTCTCGGTCATAGTACTCTATATGTATGATATTAAAAATTCACTTTGTATAGAATGTGCCACGCCTTTCCAGATACACAGTAAGACTCTGTAAAAATTTCTGGAAATCGGTCCAATGGTTTAGCCTCCTATAAGCTACAAACAAACAAGCGTAAAAATATATATATGAATATTAATATTTAATTAAAAGCGAATTATACATTAATTGAATCTGGAATCTAGGATTACAAGTTGGCAACACATGTTATTGATACATATTATCGTAAATATTGATCGTTATGAATTTTATTTAAAAGGTTTGTTGAAAAGTGAATTTTTTTCCATTTAGTACCTTTTATAAAAAAATCGCAAAATAGGTTTTTGAAAAGTAGGGAACCTCGAAATGGATCACCCTATAAATATTAGAGAGAACGGAGAAGCAATTTCTAGAAGGAGGGAATTCAAGTCGCTCATAGCCAAAAGGGCTGATAATTGAATGTTTTTGGTCAAGAGAGCCTTTTTAAACTCATAAAATATTTGACGAACAATATCACTGACTTTTACTTTCGATCATCCAAAATAATTGTGATAATGTTTTTTTAATTTTTCTTCAATGACTGCCTTATTTATACGACCTGAATGTTCTATATTCTCGGTACTTTTTTGTATTCAGAATATCACTTCTCGATCATTGAATACGAAGGAGAAGATTAGCCATAGTATTTAACAATCCACCCTTTCAAAAATGTTTAATTTAGATAAGAAACTTTTTGGAATACATTTTTTCTCAAATTTAAATAGTAAAGGTGTTTTTTAAGCCTGATAGGACTTGAAATTGTAGAAAATAATACAAAAAATTTAATTTTAATTAAAAAAGTCGAAAGATCACTACATGCCATTAACATTTGAAAATGATTTCGGGCATATAGCCACCGTGGCTGTTCTTGACGAAACGCATTTTGGAGGTCCACTTTTTTGAGAATTTCTGGCCGTATGTCACGAATAATACAAGGCGTCAATTGTTGCTGGTTTATCAGCATAAACCACTGCATTCACGTTCAACCTTGGAGATCAATTTACAGATTAATTTCTCGAAATCAACTTATCGCCAAATTTTGATTTCAATAAGTCGATGGTTGCGGTCGCCGTATGGCAAGCAGAGCCATCCTGTTGAAACCAAATCTCGCCCGAATCAATGTCATCCATATTTAAAAAAAATCATTGATCTCCGGGAGCTCCGGCCTCATTTTTGAAAAAATAAGATTTGATGATGGCATCAGCGTGTAAACCGCACCGAACGGTACATTTTCTGGAAGTAATGGAGTCTTCAGGATCTCTTGTGGATTTGTCGCACTCCATATGTGGCATTTTTGTATATTAACAAACCCGTTAAGCCAAAAATTAGCCTCATCGCTGCACACAATTTTGCGATAAAACATCGGGTCAGTTTGCAACTTTAGAGCTTTAGAGCCAATCAGCGAAAGAACGACGCATATGATGGTATCGTGGCTTAATTCCTGCATCAGCTGGATCTTATCGATAAATTTAGATGTGCTTCCACACTTTCGTTTACAGCGGCGACATTCTCTTCGGTGTTTTGCATCATTTGGAGAGTATGTGGAATACATCCATAGTTCAAAGGATGGCGTACTCAGATGGACGATTATGTGCACCATAAAAATCACGAAGTCGTCTATAAGTTGAGCGAGTTGATAAATATTTTTCAAAGTAAATTTGGTTAATCTGGTAGTGTTGTTCAAGCGTGAACAACAAGATTATGGCATTCGTTTGACCGGTAACCATTTCGTAAGTTCTATCCAATTGTAAGACTTTAAATGCAGTTGGAGAATTTATTGTAATCATCGTGATTCTTGGCAATATTATGTTCTCCTATTAATTTGCCATTTATATTGTCAATTCAATAATATTATCCAATATTTTCTTGGCAACGAATCCCGTTCCCTTATATAATTTTATACATTTGGGTTTCGAAGCAGTATAATTGATGATCCAACTTTCAAGAGTAGATTATGTGGTGCAAGACCTGGCAAATCAAGTGAATTTTTAAAGTCAGTTTGAAAATTCCTTCATCCTCCATCTTCTTCTATAATAAGGGATGACGTCACACAAATTTGGAAAGCTCTCGCTATCATACCGCCCTGACCTGACCTAGACCCATCTTTTATTATACCGATCGAAACAGAATCACTTTCTGAGTCGATTTAGCAATGTCCGTCCGTCTGTGTGTGTGTCCATGTAAACCTTGTAATCAAACTACAGGTGACACTAATGAATATATTTTGATGAAATTTGGTACATAAGATTTTATCGGCCATAGGATGAACGCTATTGAAGTTGGTGAAATTCTAGTCCCCAAACAAATGACCCCTATGAAATCGATATATATTGCCATAAGATCCAAATTATCATATAGATCTCAGTCAAATTGGGTTTGTATGTGTTTATTATATCCATTAATCAGTAGTCCAAAAATAGTCCCTATAGGACAATTCTTAGTCATAGGCCCCATATAGAGCTGCTTCCCGATTTTCACTTAAATCTATCAAAAAACAAAAAATTGCACAGATTTTTCCCAAATTTGGTTTGTATATGTTTTTGCAAGAAATAAGTGGGCTTACCAAATATGGTCAGGATCAGTCCATTTTTCGACTTAGTCCCCATATAAATATAGCACCCAATATGAACATTTTCATATCTGCAGCCAAAAAAATTAATAACGACACTCAAATTTGGTTTATGCTTATTTTGGACCGAATAAGGTCTCTAACCCATGGTATAGGGTATCGTACAGTCGGTCTAGACCGACTAAAATTTTCTAAATTTTTTATATTATAATACTTTATATTATTCAAAATATAGGATATTGAAAATTCACTTTGTTTGGGAGGTGACACGCCTACTTATTTTTTTCGTGAATTTTTCAGATATTTTAATAGTTACTCTGCTATTTGGGGCGGAGACGAATCTAACAAATAACAAGTAAGAGTGCTGGGCCGAATCTTTGATACCCTCCACTTTTTTCATTTTCATTTTTTATCATTTTCCATTTTTCAATTTTTATCTTTCGTTTTTCATTTTTAGTTTTTCATTTTTCATTTTTAATTTCTCATTTTCCATTTTCCATTTTCCACTTTTCATTTTCCACTTTTCATTTTCCATTTTCCATTTTTCATTTTCCATTTTCATTTTTCATTTTTCAATTTTCATTTTTCATTTTTTATTTTCCATTTTCCATTTTTCGATTTTTCATTTTTCATTTTCCATTTCTCATTTTCCATTTTTAATTTTTCATTTTTCATTTTTCATTTCCATTTCCATTTTCCATTTTCCATTTTTAATTTTTAATTTTTAATTTTTAATTTTTTAATTTTTAATTTTTAATTTTTAATTTTTAATTTTTAATTTTTAATTTTTAATTTTTAATTTTTAATTTTTAATTTTTAATTTTTAATTTTTAATTTTTAATTTTTAATTTTTAATTTTTAATTTTTAATTTTTAATTTATAATTTTTAATTTTTAATTTTTAATTTTTAATTTTTAATTTTTAATTTTTAATTTTTAATTTTTAATTTTTAATTTTTAATTTTTAATTTTTAATTTTTAATTTTTAATTTTTAATTTTTAATTTTTAATTTTTAATTTTTAATTTTTAATTTTTAATTTTTAATTTTTAATTTTTAATTTTTAATTTTTAATTTTTAATTTTTAATTTTTAATTTTTAATTTTTAATTTTTAATTTTTAATTTTTAATTTTTAATTTTTAATTTTTAATTTTTAATTTTTAATTTTTAATTTTTAATTTTTAATTTTTAATTTTAATTTTTAATTTTTAATTTTTAATTTTTAATTTTTAATTTTTAATTTTTAATTTTTAATTTTTAATTTTTAATTTTTAATTTTTAATTTTTAATTTTTAATTTTTAATTTTTAATTTTTAATTTTTAATTTTTAATTTTTAATTTTTAATTTTTAATTTTTAATTTTTAATTTTTAATTTTTAATTTTTAATTTTTAATTTTTAATTTTTAATTTTTAATTTTTAATTTTTAATTTTTAATTTTTAATTTTTAATTTTTAATTTTTAATTTTTAATTTTTAATTTTTATTTTTAATTTTTAATTTTTAATTTTTAATTTTTAATTTTTAATTTTTAATTTTTAATTTTTAATTTTTAATTTTCATTTTTAATTTTTAATTTTTAATTTTTAATTTTTAATTTTTAATTTTTAATTTTTAATTTTTAATTTTTAATTTTTAATTTTTAATTTTTAATTTTTAATTTTTAATTTTCGATTTTACATTTTCGATTTTAAATTTTTCATTTTTCATTTTCGATTTTTCATTTTCCATTTTTCATTTTTCATTTTTCATTTTTCAATTTTCAATTTTCAATTTTCATTTTTAATTTTTCAATTTTCAATTTAAATTTTTAATTTTTCATTTTTCATTTTTCATTTTTCATTTTCCATTTTCCATTTTTCATTTTTCATTTTCCATTTTTCATTTTCCATTTTTTATTTTTATTAATTTTTAATTTTTAATATTTAATTTTAATGATAAAAAAAATATGTGGTAAAACTTGCTTAGGCCAATGTGACACGTGCAGTATTAATATACACACAACTGTAATGACTTCAACAATACGAAGAATTACAACATATACAACATATCTTAAGAAAAACAACAAACATACTGAAAAATTTTATTTTTTCAAGAGTTTTTTCAAAGTTTCATTCATAGCTCGTGAACCCTTTGATAAACGATTTTATACAAAAACGAACGGTCTAGCTTAGATATTGACGGCATGATCATGATTTCCACAGACATACGGACAGACGGTCATCGGTATATCAACTTCCCTTGTTATAAGGATCAAGAAAATATATTTTTTTGGTGTCTCAGGAATTTATTTCGATGCGTTACAAACGGAATGACAAACCTATATATACCCTCTGCCACTGAGGTGAGGAGGCTATAAAAACTTTTTAAAATCGATCTAGTCGTTCTTGAGTTATAAATATAATAATGAGTTTCTTTTACATGTGTATAGATACACAAAAAATTGTTTTGAAGATAATTTTACTTGTATAGATAACAATGTGCAGGTTTAAAAAAAGCTATACACGGAATCAATAGTTTCAACCTTTTTCGGGTCTTTGGAATCGAATTACTTTTTCCAGTTATCGCGATGGTCTCACGCAAAATTTTTTATTCAAGTTTTTCGCTTAGTTGGAGAGTCTCTATCTTGTACGATGATCGTTTCTTTGGAAAACTTGATTTAATAAAATTGTTTGGAAAATTATAGGCTAAATGTTTTTGGAACATACTAAATCCCAAAGCTCAGGTTTTGGATTTCATTTGGGCGTAAAAATCGAACAGGGGATAAATCGTCGCATTCGATATCGATTAAAATCAATCTAAATTCCATATTTTGGTTCATTATTTAAAGAAGACGAACAACCGTCAGACCTCGTTTCACGTTTAATATTAACTATGGACCACAACTCGTTAGCTGTGATCGAGTAAAATTACTCTTAGTATTTTATTTCAGAAAATAAAAAAAATAATTTCGATCGAAAAATTTCGATAACGAATGCTACGATTCGATCCAAGATCGTATTTTATCAACTTATTTCAAATTGTTCGCCCATAGTTATCCAGTAGTCGGACTTTCCAATCTAATACTTACACACAGATTTAGTTCCTGTTACGCCAAGTAGTTTTTTATAAGTTTTTACATTGAAAATAAAGGGATTTTTAAACATTTTGGCCCAAAAGGGCCAGAAAAACTGAATTTTGGGGTTTCGTACATTGACAAAACTTTTAACCTATAACATTCCAACAGCTGGAGTGGTGAAAGTTTATTGAAAAAATCATCACCGTACAAAACACAAACCGTCAAAAAATTAGATACTCCAGTAAAATTCACTAATAAACTGAAGAAATTAATAAAAAGCATCTGTATGAGATCAAACAGTTTTTTTTTTTTTGGCACTTCCACAGTGTAATTAGAGTTTTCTCTTCATATGAAACTTAATATCTAATTTTTACAACAAATACCTGAATTTTAGGCATTTTTTAGAGGTGTCTTCATATTTTAGCCCTTAGCGTGGCACAATGTTGCCCGTTTTACCCCATTTTAAATAACAACCTGCCCGAAATAATGACAAATAATACGATCCTAAGTTTACCCAATTCAATCGTTTATTTTGTGAATGACCGTGATTTCAACAGACGGACAGACGGACATGGCTATATCGACTCGATTTGTTATAAGGACCAATGCTATATATACTTTATGATGTCGCAAATTCACATTACGATGTATTATACATGGAGTGACAAACTGATATATACCCTCCGAAGCATTCTTACGACTATTTGAGTAGCCTACATAGTAATAAAAAAACTCTATCGAACAAATGTGGGTACGCATATCTTGCCCTTCTTGGAGATAATCAAATCACAAACAATATGGCTAGCACTATGTTTACTATGCCATCGTAAGTTTCCTCCAAAATTTTAATCTACCTTGAATACATCACTTCTTCGGTACAATGAACTATTTGCTCTTTCTAAACAAATCATAAAAATGCGACCACTTTATTATAAATATTTTTAATTTCATTAATAAACATAATAGAACAATAACAATAACAAATTAAATAGATGATAGTAAACAATTGAGGGAATTCCCAAATAAATAACAAACAAAAAAAACGGATCCTAAAGATCGATGAACCAAACAATAACACCACTCGCCAAAACCAAAACATTATCCATCCAAAACGGCTTAATATAACAAAAGTAAACTACTGGTACATACAAATGTACAAGTACGTATAGACAAGAACACCGAATAAACAAATTTCTAATAGCAACCATCACATAGATCAACAACAGTTTGGAATCATAATCGCATCACAATTATCAACAACAGCAATGAAATTTGTTTCAATTTCAAACAAATGTTATTAAATACCAAAACAATTGTTGTTTACTATGATCATCTTATAATTAACAACATCGTTTCGTATCGTAACGAATGATAGAAAGATATAACGAGACAGACAGTGAAACAGTAAGGAAGCGAGTAAGGCGGAAGAAACAGAAGAAGAAGAGCGAAGTAGTGATAGTAGTGATAGTAGTGATTGTAAACAAAAATTTCATTCATGCAAAATAGTATTTTCTTTTTATTTAGATTATATTTTTTTTCCTTTTTTATTTAAGTAAAACTTTATTTTGATGAGATTATGACGATACAAACAAATTTAGAGAAAACTGACGTTTAATGTTGATCATTTTGAAATAAAAATTATAACAAGTACATAGGCTATGATCAAAAAGTATCGTATCATGTGTCTCAAAAAACAACAACTATATCTTAAGAGTGATTCTTAAATAATTTCTATAGAATTGAAATCATGTAGAGCATTGCATATTAATTGTCAAATTTGAGTGGCGTTGCGTACTATTTGTCTTAAGATATCACCAGAGCTGCGACTTCCATGCAAATGCTACTTATTGTAGTCAGTAGCCCAAAGTAAATTGTGATGAAATATTTTTCCGAATCAAAGGATTTGGAATAATATGACATCGATTTTTTGTTGCACATTTTTGCATATTTTGCTTTTAAGAGCATAATATTTTTTAGTGCATGAAAAATGCAGAATTGGTAATCACATTTAAAAGTTTCGACAAAAATTAATTCAGTCTAAATAGTATGGATTCCTCAAAATATTAATTCAGCTTTAAAATCCTTTATTTGATCGTTGGTCTAACCTTGACCATAATTACCAAAGCTATTAATCGATTAACAAAAAATTATAAAACGAATCGAAAATTATTTATTATGTGTATAATTTGCTGAAAATTTAATAAACAGATTCATTTCTTCATTCAATTAAAGCTAAAGTTGGATCTTTATTTATGTAATAGTTTTAATTTAAAGAAATTTTAATATATATTTTTGCTCATCACTGACTAATTATTTTTAGCATATAATTTTTTTAATGTGTGTAAATTCGATTGCTTAAGCAAAATTGAAAGTGCAAAAATACAAAAGTGCAATAATGCAAAAATGCAAAAGTGAAACACCGCAAAAATTTAAAAACGCAAAATCGCAAAATCGGGTATGCGAAAAATATCAAAATCTCAAGAAGGTAAAAACGCATAACGCAACAACCCAACCTCGTAAAAATGTAAAAAATAAAAAAAACCCTAAAACACAAATTCGCAAAAACGAAACAACGTAAAACCGGAAAAATCCCATAATCGCAAACATGCCAAATTGCAAAATCACATATACGCAATTTAATTAATTTAAATTGAATGTGCGTAAATTCGATTGTTTTAAATTTAAACCAAATCGTAAAACGCAAAAATGCAAAACAAACAAAATTCAAAAACGCAAAGGGGAAAAATCTCAAAATCTTAAAAAGATAAAAACTCAAAAAGAAAAAAAATACAAAATCACAATATCGGAAATTGCAAAAACGAAAAAGTGAAAAATCATAAAAACGAAAAAAGGCAAAAATGCAACATCATAGAAACGCAAAAACAAAAAATTAGAAAACCCGAAGAATTGCAAAAACCTAAAATCGCAAAATCGGAAACGCGCATAATCGCAAAACTGCAAAATAGCAATACCACAGAAACACAATTTAATTAATTTATCTGAGTCCAATTAAATTAAGCATATAATTTTTTTAATGTGCGTAAATTCAATTACTTTAAATTTCAGCAAACTCGAAATACTCAAAAATGCAAAAGAGCAAAAAGCCAAAATGCTAAAACTCATAAGCGAAAAATCTCTATATTGCAAAAAATTAAAAACCCAAAACGCAAAAAACACAAAATCACAAAATCGGATATCGCAAAATAACAAAAACGCAAAAACGAAAAAACGCAAAATCATAAACCAGAAAAAAGCAAAAACGCCAACTCAGAAAAGCGCAAAATAATAATTTTTTTAAATATACGTTAAATCGATTAAAAACTCATAGTTTCCTACCAATAGGAACTATGAATGTATTACCGTATTTTTTAAAATTTGCATAGAATCATATTTATTAATAGTAATAGTTTTTTTGACTTCGGATATGAAAAAGTTCATATCGGATGCTATTTTTATATGGGGACTAGGTCTTGACCATATTTGATAAGGTCACTTATTTATTGCAAAAACATATTTTTGTTTTTCGATAGATTTAAGTGAAGTTCGGGAATCAGCTTCATATGGGGGCTATGACTAAGAATTGTTCTAAAGGGTTTATTTTTGGAGTACTGATTAGTGGATGTAACTAAAATACACAAAACCAATTTGATCGAGTTCTAAATGATAATTTGGATATAATGGCAATTTAAGTCGATCTCACAGAGGTAATTTGTATGGGGACTTTGTCTGAACATGAAGAGATTTTCACAAATTTCAATAGCATTCATCCTATGGCCGATGGAAGCTTATAGGCTAAATTTTATTAAAATATATTTACATTTGTAGTTTGATTACAAGGTTTACATGGACACACAGACGGACGGACGGATGGACGGACGGACGGATGGACGGACGGACATCACTAAATTGACTCAGAAAGCAATTATGAAAGCAATTGCAGCATGTTGTAACGAACACCTTAAGCGCGTTCCGACTAAAGGCCCATTTACACGATACCTCTCAGTCGTATGATTTTTTGAAATAAAAATCCGACGAAATTCATCGGACTGTCATAAAGTCGTACCGACATTATATCTGCATACTTAGGCTATTTACAGCATCACACGCAAGTTTTATGAAAACAGCTGTTTAGAATAACAATCAAATTTATTTTGAAATTTATATTTATTTCCACTTTCTTTGTTTTTATTTACTTTATTTTTAGAAATTTTTTTAAAACCATCGGACTTCGAAAATTAAGTCCTACAGACTTTCAATTTCATAACATAAGCTTTTTACATGATACGACTTTTTCATAACACTCGACTTTTTGACAGGTCGTATTACAAAGTGTGATAGTGTAAACTCACCATACGATAAGAACTTCTTTCTGAAATCCCTTGGTTCTTATCTAAAAAACAAATAAAACAAATTTAAGGCTAAATATGATAGGATTTAATTCGGATAAAACATTTTTTAATAAAGAAAACTTAACGAACTCTAACTACAAAATTTTGAGAGCTGCATCTGATTTAAAAAGAGACAAACAGCTTTATTGCGCTTATACCCATCGTGGGCTTATTTATGTTAAACGTATTGCCACTGATGACCCGGTCTGTATTGAACACATAGCTGCACTTGATTTTTTTCGTAATTACGGAGCCGTTCATAATAATTATTTTGCTGAAGCCACGAGTGTCAACATTAATAACTTTTAAATTTATTGGTATAATAGCTTAAATTTTTAATGCTTTCTTATTATATTTTATTATCTTAATATTTAAATTCTTAATTTTAAATTGCTTTTTTAAATTTAAACTTTTAAATCTTTTTTTGACTACGTTGCTGTTAGGATCACTTTTTTGAATTTTTTCTTTGTTTTTAAAGAAAGACGTTATGATGAATATGGTGAAAATTTTAGCAAAACAGAAAGAAGGCCTGAAAGTATGTCACATCAATGCTCAAAGTTTAAATAATAAAATAGATGAATTTAAACTCACTTTTGAAAATTCTAACATTGATATCGTTTGTGTATCAGAAACTTGGCTGGTCAAATCCACCTCGGATAATTTCATTTGTCTGCGTGGGTATAGAGTTTTTAGATCTGATAGGGAGTGTGAAGATAGAGGGAATAATTCCAAGGGCGGTGGTGTTGCAATTTTTGTTAGAGATCATATTGTATGTACTTTCTGCTGTAAATCTGAGAAGCAAGATAACGTAGAATATATTTTCGTAGAGATCAAATCAAGCGGAAGGAAAATGCTTGCAGGGTGTGTATACGGGCCAAATAAAAATATTAGGTTCTCCAAGTTTCTTGATAAACTGGAGATCTTAACAGATGGATATAATGATATTATTATAGCTGGAGATTTAATTCAAATATAATTAATGAATCGGCGCTTACTGACAGCATGATAACTTATGGACTTGAACCTGTAAATCGTTACAATCCTACACACTACACCACCAATAGCAATAGTCTGCTTGATATCTTCTTTGTCAGTGATTTGTCTAACGTGTTATTGTATGATCAAATTTCAGCACCATGATTTTCAAAACACGATTTGATCTTCCTGACTTACAACTATCAAATTCAACAAGCTAATATGGTTTACTCATACCGTGACTTCAAAAATCTAAACTACGCATTACTTTACTCAAACTTTTACCAAATTGACTGGGATTGGTATTTACTGTATGATATCTGTTGATGATCAATTAACTACTACTACTATAAAAGACTTGATCTATCGAACGGATATTGCGTACACCAGATGGAAGAGGTTTAAAACACCTGAACTGCAAAACGAATATCATACGGCTAGGAGAGATGTTAATCGAAAAATCAAAACTGCTAAGTGCAATTTGTTTTCTATGAAATTTAATTCTGCCATTGACTCCAAACAAACGTGGAAGACAATTAGAGATATTGGCATTGGAAGATGCAATAATAATAGCTGTTCGATAGACGCTGACGAATTGAACTTCAAATTTACGAATCTACCTTCGGTAGAAGTTGATCATGAATTTTACAATAATATACGAAATACTCAAAATTTTGCCGAGGAAAATTCCTTTGAATTTAAATGCGTTAATCAACTTGATATTATATAATGCTTTTCCCTGGTAAAGTCAAACTCTGTAGAATATGATAATGTAAATCCGAAATTTATTAAAATACTTCTTCCACTTTTACTGCCTTATATAACATTTTTCTTCAACTGCATTATAACTTCAAGCAGTTTCCCTACCATATGGAAACATGCTAAAATAATACCTATCCCAAAATCAAATTCTGAGCAACGACCAATAGCCATTCTATATTATTTGTCAAAAGTTTTTGAAAAGATAATTTTTTTTTTAAATGAATAAATATATAACTCAACACAACTTAATGTCCCACAAACAATCCGGCTTTCGAGCAAACCACAGTTGCGTGACAGCCTTAACTGACGTTTGCGAAAACATAAGACGTGACATAGACGACAGCAAAATAACCTTCCTTGTACTTCTAGATCATTCCAAGGCGTTTGACACAGTTGATCATCAAACTCTCTGTATGAAATTAAGACGTTTCTTTAATTTTTCCTCAACATAAACGCTTTTGATTTCCTCTTATCTCACAAATCGCACATAATCCGTATACGTAAATAGCAACTCATCTGAACCTTTACAACTTATAAAAGGTGTACCGCAAGGATCTGTATTAGGGCCACTTTTGTTCTCAATCTATATCAATGATTTCCAGATTATCTTTCTCATTGTAAGATACACATATACGCTGACGATGTACAACTATTTCTGAGCACCCCAATCGAGTCAATAGATGAAAATATAGACAAAATTAACTATGACCTTAGTCAATTGTACAGATGGGCGTCAGCAAATGGTTTATGCATTAATCCAAGCAAGTCAAAATGTCTGCTAATACGCAAACGAAATGCAAATCCAGAGTTTAGGAATGAAATAGTTATCAACGGCGATAGAATTGACTTTGTTACAAAAACAAAAAATCTAGGAGTAACTTTTAATAACACTCTAACTTGGTCGAACCACATAAATACGACTGTTGTTCAAACTTACATGAAGCTCAGAACTCTATGGCACACTCAATCTTTCACTCCCTTAAATATAAGAATACTTCTAGCCAAAACGTATTTAATTCCCGGTATTTTATACGGGTGTGAACTTTTTGCAACTTGTGATTCAGTTAGTAAAGGCAAACTTAATGTTTTATATAACAGCATAATTAGATATGTTTTTAGACTAAGAAGGTCTGCCGGAACTTCTTCCTTCACGAATAAGCTTTTCGGCGTATCATTTGAAAATCTGATGAAAATTAGAGTTGTTTCTTCATAAAGTAATTTTCACCGCAAAACCACTTTACCTATATGAAAATCTCCGGTTCGCCAGATCAAACCGAGGAAAAAAATTAATTCTACCTCGTCATCGTTATTTGGTATCTGAATGGCATTTCTACGTCAACGCTATACGTCTTTGGAATATGCTTCCACAATCTCAGCAACTTAACAGCATCGCTTCAAATTTTAAAAAATTCCTTTTTGAATATTTTGCATAACAATTTTATTAATTAATATAAATTAACTTATTTTATTATTTTCTTTTTTGTAATCTTGTATTATTTTCTTGGTTATTGTTCACCATTTTTTGTTAAATATTTTCTGTATTAAAAATGTATGTATTTTGTAAAGCCAAATTATAACGAACAATTCTCATGCCTTAGCATTATTATTCCTGTACTGTAATTATAAGATTTGTTCTTGTTGTACAGGAAAGCAAATAAATAAATAAATAAAAAAAAAAAATAATAAATAAACTGGCCTTAAATAGTACTAATAAGCAACGCGTTTACTTACTACGGATGCAAGCCAAATGAATTATTAGTATTTAAATAGTCCAGCAAATAAATGCGACAAACAAGCTGGATGAAAGACTGGATTTTTAAAAAATGACAACACTTAAATACTTTATCAGCTACAATACATTAGGTATAAAAATAGTTATGATATAAATGGATCTAATGTGATTAAGATTAAATTTTATTAAATTATTTATATATTTATTATTATTATTATATATTAATTTAATTATTATTACAAATAAATAAAAACAAAATAATTTTTCAACATTTCTATAGAAAAAAAGTGATTTTTTTTCGGTTAACATATTGCGGGTATTACAGTATCGAAGGTATGAAATTTTAGTTAGGTATGTTACATACCGTCTGAAAGGTTAATTTGTCTAGTTTCTCAGTATAAGCTTTATTTTTAAGGTTTTAGAAACAGTTACACACTAATAGGAAAAAATTGAAATTAGTGCATATGGTAAAAATTGAAAAACCATTGTCTTGAGTTACAAAATATTTTTTTTAAAAGATATCCGACTCGCATCCCACTAAGCGACCAAAAAGCTCTTAAAGGAAAAAACCTAAACTTTCTTTTAAGCAAAAAAAATTTTTTTTCCTTTTTTGAAAAAAAAGTCAAAAAAATTTTGACTGCAAAAAAAAGTCAACAAATTTTTTTTTTTTATTCTTTTTTTCCGAAAGGCTGATGAAATAGCTATCTAAACTATTTGGGACAAATTTTGCTAAGAACAATAGGCAAAAAGTAACATGGATGAGAAAAACACCTGTTTGGTCAAAATGTAAAATTTTGACCGCCTCTAACTCAGAGAGTTCAGGACCGATCTTATTGAAAAATTGTGTCTAAACTACTGTCCAATAGGACTAAACGTGGTGCAAATTTCATCCCGATCGGAAGACATCGGTTTCAAAAGTTGGATCACCCAATATATTTATATATTTCCAATACTCCTTCTTATAGGGAAGATGCGAGTAAGACAGTATATCGAGGGTTTATATTCAAAAAGTGCTATCTGCAACAATAACTATTTTAAAAAGAGTGTGTAAAACCAATTTATTTATAAGATCTGAAAGTATTTGTAAGTCGATTTGCTACAATATCTATTAAGAAATAGTCGTACTAATCATGTATGTTCTCAAAATTAATATTATATTTGACAGTTATATCAGACAACAGTTTGAAATCAAAAATTATTATTGCTGTTAAATGCACTTTTTGAATATAAGCCCTCATTATTTAATTTAACCATTCGACAAACACCAAAAGCTCATCAATATTTACAAACATCTTTGAATTTATTTCTTAATATACTTTTAAAATATTGCATTTTATTGAGATTAGGATAAAAATATATGAAAACTATTAGTTATTTTTTGAAGAACCTATTGGAACCCTACAACTATTGCTAGCTTAAGTCCGACTATTTTTTGAACATAGTTTCTATAGAACAAAATTTGCTTGTATTAAAAAGACAACAGAGAAACTAAAGACACTTTCAAATGAGTTGAAGTGAGAGAACCGGCCAGCTAGCCAGGAGAAGATGATGAAAAGTTTTGTATATAAACAATTTACTGAATTTAAATTAAACATTGATTCAGTTTCATTTGCTTTTTTATATACAATCATTTATTAAATATTCTTCATCTAAACAACTTCAACATAAACACAATTGTTTAAGAAGAAAAAAACTGACATCAACAATAACAATTGTTTTATTGAAAATAGTAGTGAAGATCGTGCTGTTGCTGCTGCGGCTGCGGTTGCTATTGCTAGTGCCAGTGGTGGTGATCATGGTAATGTTTAGATTTACTTTTTTTGCACACTGACCTATAACAACTTGTTAACAATAACCTGATTTCCTAAAAGTGATTTCACTCCCTTCCTCTATCTGTTTCGCTCGCTAGTTTATGCAACGAGGAGGATCTATTTGTTTAACATTGATTTTCAAGCAAACAAAAAACAAATCTTAATATCAAAATATTTACAAATAAAAAAAAATCGAATGATTTTTATTTATATTAAATATTTACAAAATTATTTATATTATCTTTTAAATCTTTTACTGGAAAACAAATAATCTTTAGTTTTGTTTCTTGACAGTATTGTTGGAATGGTATACACAATTTTTAATACAAGTAGTAGTCCAATGACTTTGAAATTAATAAATTCGCATTTTTTGAGTTAAAATATTTAAATAAAATATTTGTTGGAGCATAAATAAATTTTATTTTTGTAAGAAAAATGTAAATTCAAGTGTTTAAAAAATGTGTAAACTTTACGTCGAGCATATACACGTTATGCATGAAACACATAGACGACAGCGGCTATACGACTACAGCCTGTCAAAAATAAAATACACACGTTTATATGAAAACGATTATTATTTTGACACAGCTACACGACTACACGACCACTTTTGCTGCTGTAGCCATTAGGCTAATTTCTATTTTTGTTGGCTACAAAACAAAAATAGTGTTGACAATATAACAAAATATGTAAAAGATATTAGTGCTATGAAATATTTTATTTTGTTGAAAAAATTAATCTCAAAATGATTTGTTGTTAAAAAATGGAAAAAACTGGTAAAACGAAGTAAGTAAGCCGGATTGCTTACTCTGTTGCTTACGTTGTGTGTTAGCAAGTAATTTACACTGGAGGTTATATTATGATTCCTACTTACCATGTCATTGAAGCTGTAATCAGAACATATTTTAAAACTATTTCCTAATACCATATCTCTGTGGTTTTCTGGAATAACCGCGTATGTCCATTTTCGCCAGTTTTGAGTTAACGATGCCAAATATATTAATTTTTAACGCTCTTTACATGTGTTCAATTTTTTTTAACAAATATTGACCATTTCTGAGTTTTTTCTTTAAATAACGACGTAACTTAAATGTTTATTAAATTAATTTGTAGCACTAACGACGTATGTCAACCTACGTTTGATCGCTGACAAATTATTTTCTCAGAAAACGACACATACGTTGTTATTAATGAAAAAAATGCAAAATAATTTTGAGGTAGTTTTCAGTTTATAACCAACTTGTAAAAACTTGTGTGTTTATTTCTGTTATTTTTTGTCACTATTATTCTTGATACGTTGTTATATTCTCATCCTAAGTCCCGTTAACTTATTGTTGACGAACAAAAAAATCCATTTTTAAGCAACACCAACTTATGGTAGTTTTCTTTTTCAATTAAAACGACGTTTGTCGACATAAGTTGTTTTATCTGCACACACTTTAAGTGTAATTTACATATTGTTTTTTTCGTCCTTCTCTAGGATCTATTCCTCTGAAGATTTTTGACTCAAAATTTTATATAAAGAATTTATTGCCCATATCTACAGGACTGTTAAATAAAAAGCTCTAAAATCTTTATATCGAGCCCATAATTTCAAATATAACGTTTTTTGGCTCCCCTGAACATTTTGATTTTATGACATACGTGGTTATTCTAGAAAACCACAGATCTAACATACTAAGTAATCCTAGTTGTAAGTTGGATTTTTAAACACATCACCCTAACCGCCAAAAAAATTTAAGCGAGATAATTATCGATTTTCGTTTTTTGATTAAAATCGATTCTTTGTAACTGTACCGTTACAAAGAAAAAATCCAAACAAAAATAGCTCAATAACTCAAGTCTTTGTTTACAAATTTCCAACCCGCGAGGGGTTGCTTAAGTTAAATTTTTATTCTGAAATTTATTTGTATGGTGTTTACATTTTTGTGTTGATTGTTTGCTAATATTTATTAAAATGGCATCTGTAGTGCGATTCTGTAAATTTTAACGATCCGAAAATCGCAAAATATATTGATAGCTATTGAGGTTTGCACTAACGATTAAGTGATTCACCTTAACGACAGCCGAAAAATCTATTTTTCTTTTTATTTAAATTGTAAACGAGTGGCATCTCTGTCAAAATAAGCGAAAACACAAAGAGGAATAGAAACAAATGAGAAAATTATAGTCGGTCTAGACCGACTATACGCTTCCCTATACCATGGCTTAGAGACCCTATCTCTTCGGTCCAACTAATCGGGTATAGAAAATAAGCATAAACCAAATTTGGTTTGTATTAATTTTTTTGGCTGGAAATATGAAAATGTTCATATCGGATGCTATATTTATATGGGGACTAGGTCGAAAAATGGACCGATATTTGGTAAAGTCACTTATTTTTTGCAAAAACATATAAAAAACGAAATTTGAGAAAAATCTGTGCAATATTTTTGTTTTTTGATAGATTTAAGTGAAAATCGGGAAGCAGCTTTAGATGGGGGCTATGACAAAGAATTGCCATATGGGGATTGTTTTTGGAGAAATGACAAATGGATGTAATAAACACACACAAAACCAATTTGACCAATTCATAGGCAATTTAAGTCGATTTCATAGGGGTCATTTGTATGGGGACTAGGTTTGAACGTGGACCGTTTCAAAAGCTTATATACCAAATTTCATTAAAATATATTCATATTTGCGATCTGTAGTTTGATTACAAGGTTTACATAGATGCGCAGACGGACAGACGGACGGACATTGCTGAATCGACCCAGAAAGTCGATCGGTATAATAAAAGATGGGTCTAGGTCAAATATTTTTGGTAGTTAGTAACAGCAGCACAAAGTCATTATACCCAAACCACATAGTGGTATAGGATATAAAAAAACAAATCACTTAGTGATTGACAGAATTATTTTATGTTTATGTATAATTTCTTCATTTTTTTATTAATATTTTTGTTTATTTATTTGAAAATAAAATAATGAATTGAATATGCTTTTTATTTTTTTTTTATTTATATAAAAAGTTTTTATAACTTGTATATCCCAGCACTCGAAATTCGAGGGAAAATTCTAGAAGATACTATTTTTTAATTCAATTTAAAAATTTATGAATATTTAAATGAGCCTAAAGGTATGCTAATCAATTTAAGCAATTTACAATTCAACACAGGGCGTGTCATATAAAATTTAATTATTATCATTAACAGGGTGTAACGAATTATTAGAAATATTTTATTTTATTTAATTTAATATATTTTCAAGACAGATTAAACCTAAATTTTATCATTCTCAGCTTCTCCTCCATGTGAACTATAACTACGCCAATTTTCACACTCCTTCGTGCCCGCATATTGCTTAAAAAGGGAACTAAAAATTTACCTTCACGTATTACTATATAGATAAAAGCAATATATTTTTACTATTTTATGGTTTTTATTTTGTATGACGACATTGCAACCTAAAAATTTAACTTTTTATCGATTGAATAAACAACACAAAATTTGTGGTTTTCTAGAATAACCGCGTATGTCATAAAATCAAAATGTTCAGGGGAGCCAAAAAACGTTATACTTGAAATTATGGGCTCGATATAAAGATTTTAGAGCTTTTTATTTAAAAAGGGCAATAAATACTTTATATAAAATTTTGAGTCAAAAATCTTCAGAGGAATAGATCCTAGAGAAGGACGAAAAAACAATATGAAAATACACTTAAAGTGTGTGAAGATAAAACAAGTTATGTCGACAAACGTCTTTTTCTTTGAAAAAGAAAACTACCAATGCAACCACCCATGTAGACATAAGTTGTTGTTGCTTGAAAAATGGATTTTTTTGTTCGTCAAAAAAAAGTTAACGGGACTTAGGGTGAGAATATAACAACGTATCAAGAATAATAGTCACAAAAAATAACAGAAATAAACACACAAGTTTTTATAAGTGGTTATACACTGAAAACTAATCCAAAATTATTTTGCATTTTTTTTCCATTAATAACAAAGTATGTCGCTATGTGTCGTTTTCTGAGAAAATAATTTGTCAGCGATCAAACGTAGGTTGACATACGTCGTTGGTGCTGCAAATTAATTTAATAAACATTTAAGTTACGTCGTTATTTAAAGAAAAAACTCAGAAATTAAAAAAAAAAAATTATCACATGTAAAGAGCGTTAAAAATTAATATATTTGGCATCATTAACTCAAAACTGACAAAAATGGACAAACGCGGTTATTCCTGAAAACCATAGAAATATGGTTGTCGTTTAGATAATAACAGCTGACTTTAACAGTAGTAAATATCAAATTGTTTGTTGTTGTTAATTGACTGTTTGTGTGTAATATTTGTATTTTACTTTTGGCTAATCAGTCTCATTTGTGTGTTATGCGAAATAAAACAAAGTTTTAGTTTCCATAATTCTCCCAACGTTTCGTTGGTTTATTTCCAGCATCATCAGGGTTAATATATATTATTTAATTTATTAACCAAGTGAGAATTATGGAAACTAAAACTTTGTTTTATTTTGCATAACACACAAAAGAGACTGATTAGCCAGAAGTAAAATACAAATAGTAGCAAATATCGTTTAAAATTTTTACTGAACAGCAAAATGACAATATTTTGTTTTCTTTTTTAACGATTCGATTATCGTTAAAAGAAGTTACTGAATCGCGCTATTGGTGAAAGGCAGGTAACTACGTTTTTGTTCATTATGATAATTTCTTCGAGATTATCATTTTTGGCTGCTTTTTCCTAAATGCAATAATTTTTTTTTAAGTTGCCAACGAAAAGTAGTCTTGTGCTCCTAAAGCTGTTCCTAAGAGACTGAAAAAATAGAAGTAGCGAATAAACCTTATAGGTATTACCATGAATTTAATTTCTTTTATATTATAGGTATATTTAATCTAAATTAATTTCCTTTGTTTTGAGTTGTCCACATTTCCAAAATAAATTTTCGAAAAATATGCTGATGCATACTTCTATGCAATAGCGTTTTTTTAACTTAACTGACACAAATTCGTAAGTGCAATCAGCGGCGCCAACTTTTGTAGAGCAAACAGCGCAGAACAGTATTTCAAAAAGTGCTGTCCTGTCCGCCTGTCTGTTGAAATCATGCTCATTCACAAAATAAACTATTTACCTGGGTAAGGTTATGATAATATTATTTGCCATTATTTCGATTTCGAATGGTTTGGGAAATAGTTGAGTTTGATGCAGCTGTTAAATATTATAACCAGTAATTTTAGAGCTTTGAGTGGTAGTTTATTTAAGAGCAGGTTGGGAACATTGTCAAAACCAGGAGATTTTGAGGGTTTTATTGATGAGACAATATTCATTACTTCTTCTAGAGATGTATAAATTGCTGACTCAGAACTGGGATTTTCCTTCTTAAAATTATTTACTGTTGTATTTATTACTATATCCGCTGAGTGGTTGTAATTCGAAGTGAGGTTATTTGCTTTGACAAATGTATTTGCCAGGACTTCAGCCTTGTCCTTATCAGATGTTATCCTTGTATTTCCAACCTCAAGGTGAGAGATTTGATTTTTTCCTTTTCCTAGCAGGTTTCTACTTATTCTCCAAAATGATTTATCACCTTTAAATTGGATAATAATTTACACCATTTCTTATTGCGTTCCGAATTAATACTTTTATCAATCATGTTAGTTAATAAGTGTACATTGATTATAAAAAGTTTGCTCGGTTATATTTGAAGATCGTTGACTTTTCCTTTTAAAGCTTCTTCTTAGTTTAATATATTTCACAGTACTTTCTGGTAATGTGTAATTATTTTGTTGAGTTATTTTAGGTGTAGACACATCCCTTGCTTCGAAAACTACATTTATAAATTTTTGTATTTCCTGATCAATTACTACCTTGGTATTGTATATATCCGAATTTAACGTGATTTTATTTTCTACAAAATTCATATAAATGTTCCAGTTGGTTGCACTATAATCATAATAGTTGAGGTCGACCTGCGAGGCCACTGATCTTTTAAGTGTACACATAATGGGGCGATGGTCTGATGGTATTTCGTAATCCATTGTCTTTACGTCTATATTTAAAGCGGTATTGCTTAAAATAATATCGACTGTGGATGCTTCGCGATTGTGTTCATGGGGGAATAGGGTTGGACTATTAGGATAGTGTATAAAAAAATTGCTTGATTGCTGTAGATTGTTGAGTGCGATTCCTGCAGTATTATTTGAACGGCAATTCCAAGAGCAATGTTTGGCATTTAGGTCACCAAAAACAATGTATTCTTTGGTGGAAGGTGTTAGGTTCAAGATATCAGCACAGAAGTTATCGGTATATCTTGGTGAATATAACGAAGGTACAACAATAGGTCTATTATTTATAATAACTTCAATTGAGATGTTTTCGATTGATGAAGTGTTTGATATAAAGAGGTTTTTATGAGCGACAGATTTATGAATTAACAGAGCTACTCCTCCTCCTCTTGCATCTGTTCTGTCACTTCTATATAAATAATAATTTTTAAAATAGGGTCTATGATTTTCTGAAAAAAATGTTTCATTCAAAGACGCTATTTTAATATTTTCTCTTTCAATTAATATTTCAAATTGTTTTAATTTAGAAAAGTTTGAAATGCCATTAGCATTCAAGTGAAGCATTTTGAATTCGTTTAAATTATTAGTATAATCCATGGGCGTATTTTACCATTGACATTACAACTTTGATTTGTTGTACTTTTGAAGTGCAGCTATGCAAATCATCCATAGCTGTAGTGAAAATATCAAAAAGCTCATCAATGCTAAATAAGTCGTTGTTTGTTTCCAGCTGATTAGCGTATGTAGCTTTGATGTTATTATTGATGTTATTGTTACAATTTGTGTTGTTGTTTCTTAAATTAGGAAAATCTCCCACATTAAATTGAAATGATTTTTTTTGTTGTTGTCTGCTTTTATTCGGACTTTTAGAAGTAACTCTTGTTCTAGTTTCCAAATAGAGAGAACGTAACGGACAGTTGATATCGTTTGCAGTGTGATCAGTTCTCTCTTTTCCTTGTTTTTTGCAATTAAAGGCCTAGTTAGCCACACGTTGTTGAAATTTATCTGTACCTAAATGTAACGTTGGCATTTTGTGCAATTATAGAACGTAAAAAACGAACCAGCATGTTGCTGTGTAAAATTAACCAAACTCTATCAGCTGTTCACAAATGTCACGTACAAACGTAGCAAAAATCTATTTTCAATAGATTGGAACGTTCCGGTCACGTGACAGTTGAGTTCGGTAACTGCTCTAAATGCTTTACATGTAACAGAAAAAAACAGCTGACACGGTTGGTTACAGTTACGTGTGGCTAACTGGGCCTTAAAGCATGTAAAAACAGCTGGTCTTTTTTCATTTGTGTTAAACGGACACACACTTGTGTGATGTTGTTCTGCACATATCATACACGCAGCACTTCGATGGCAATGTTCACCGCCATGGCCATACATCAAGCAGTTCCAGCATTGAGTTGGTTTGTTCTTGGATTTCGATTTGTATTTTTTTCAATAAATTATATTAGAAATTGTTCGTATATTTTTTAAAGCAGTTGGATTAAAATTTTTACGAACAAATTGAACTTTATAAACTGCATTATTGTTTGAACTGAATTTGGTGACTATTTCAGTTACGGAAGAGGGGGATAGGTTGTAGTTTTTTAGCTCCTTGGAGATTTCCTCAGAGCTTATGCGGGGTAAACCGTGTAAAAAGGTGGTGTATAACCTATTTTCTTTGAAGCCATAAGAATGAAACTCCATCTTATTCTCTTTAAGTATTTGCTTGTAGCATTCGTACATTTTATTACTAGGAGCAAAAATTTTGGTACCAATTGAAGTACGTTTGAAAATGCAATCCTTACCAAGCAGCTTTTGTATTTCTGTAAATGAAGCGTTAGCTTCTACAACAATGCGTGGAGGTTTGTGTTCCTTAACATCGTTAATATTTGATACGGGAGTTACGTCCATATCATTGAGACCAGCAAGCAGGCTAACTCTGTTGCTTGAAGTTGACGCCATGTTCGGGTTAACAAAACCCGGAGGAAGTTTTGTCATCTTCTTATTCACAAGTTTTCTTTTTGATGAAGATTTGGCCCCTCGGGCCATCGCAAAATTTTTATTCCTGTTTTAAGCTGGATTTTCTACCACGTGAGTCAAGAATAGGCAATTGCAAAAACAAAAATATACACTTGTTTTTAATTTTAAATAGTTGTACTCTAAGCGCTTTGATTTTTTACACAACCGTTCGTAAAGAGAGTTAGATTCGAACTGGTTTATTAAAATTTTAATGGTAAAATCTTAGAAAACTCTTAATAAATCAATGGAGACAACTTAAGCGGCAATATCTGTGACCCGCAATTACAAAAATCATGGATTTCGCCAAAATCAAATTTGAATTATAAACCGTACGATTTTAATTGGCACTGTATTTCTTATAAATTTAATATTCTGAGTTCTTTATTGAACTATTTATTATTGATTTTTTCATTAACTTTAAGTTTGCATTAACTTTAAAACGATAAAAAAATTCTATAGATTCATGATCCGCTTAATTATATTATTTTTTACCGAAATCATTGAGGCCCTATGCTCCTAAAAGGAACAACGGGACTATATATATATATATATATATTTCGAGCAGGTTGCTATTGAAAATGGGGGAAATCGGGCATCATTATGCGAAGATATATCTAAAAATATGAAGACACTTCTAAAAAATCCAGTGTATGCTCTAATAATTTAGTATTAAATTTTATAAAATTCTTTAGTTTTTCAAATATTTTGTAAACATTTGTTATAAATAGTGCAATAATTCGGTACAACCGAATTTAACACTCTTACTTGTTCTATGTTACGGTGGTATTTCGGCGTTCTGCTTATAATGTGTTATGAGTCTAAATAAAAAAGAAGAAATAATTTTAAATTTATACTCCACATCGATCCTCTACTTACAAAGTTATTGCTTAGTCCCGGTTTACACATGAAATTTTTCTTTCTGAAACTATTTGAAATTCTCTTTTGAACTTTCATCCGTGTCTACACACTGAAATTTTTGTATTGAAATTCAAGATTTGTTCATGTTTGCTTTATCATTTTATCTATTTATTTTATCATTTTATTTCATTAAATTAACTTTATTTCAATTTATTATCTTTCTTAACACAAACGAACATAAAAATTAAAGAAAACGTAAAATAACTTCACTTTGAAAATTAGAAGCAAGAAACAAAAGAGAATTTCAGAGTACATGAAAGTATGTACCCCCTGCCATTCTTCTCTCCCGTCTCACCTATAAACTCAAGACTTTCAGCAAGAAAATTTTCATGTGTGAACACAGACTTAAGTAATACAAAATGAACACATACATAATTTTCCAAGTACTCTGAAAATTTGCTATTGGGGTATTATTATTTTTGTAAATTATTATTTCTTATAATTATTTTTGTGACTTACTTGTTATGGCTAATATTTTTAAGTTGTGTTATTATTATTGTATTTTTTTTGTTTTTATCAAAAAATTTTGTTTATTCTATGCCTTCCTTCTAATCTGACACAGTGCGTCACCTTATATAGATGCGAAACTTACCTAAATCAAATTGTAAATTTTACAACTAATGTGGCTTATAGGCAGACATTTTTAACATATGGTACTGCAATGATATTCAACTAAGAGGGACAGCCACTATGTCTAGTGTTAAAATATTACAAATAAAACAAATCAGACTCTTAAGAATGATTGCAAGTGTAACCTCGTAATATCGGAATATACTTTTAAATCCCGAAGTGGAGATTATTAAAATGGAGAGCTTGTTGTGCAATCCAGGCAACATTTTCTATGAATGCTCAGATATTATAAAGCCATTAGTGACTCCTTAATTTATTTGTATTCAAATAAATTATTAAATAGAGTAAAAATATTAAAGTCAAAAAGTATATGTAATGGATCAAATGGTATGTTCTGATAACACCATTCTTTAATATTTTTTATTGAAAAAAAAAAGTCACAAATATTTTGGAAAAATTAATCTATCTATTTTTTTAGTTATAAAATAACGCTCAGAATTGAGTTTAAACTCATATTTATCTTATTTAAAAATATAATTAAAATAGAATAATTAACTTTAGTTAAAATGTCCTTTTTTAAACAAAACAAAAAAAATCAACCACTAATCCAATCACACATACTGTGTGCCGACATTCGGTATCAGATTCCACTTGACTAGCAGTCAGACGTCTCTTCAAATAAAAAATAACAATCGTACGCATACAAAAACACTTATGATTGGTTTGGTGTTTGTTATACGAGTATCAATGAATAACAGCATCAGTATCAGTATACAAATTGTTAAAACCTCAAGTGACTCGGCCTGCCGTAAACATAAATATCATAAATGTTTGGGACGACTAACTAATGTGTTAAGAGGTACACACACACACACACACACAAAAAACACACTGTACCATGAACGACAATTAGTTATTATTTATCTATATATCTGAGATATTTGTCACTCTGCATAGCTAATGATCGTACAAAATATTTTGACATGTAACATTAGTTACAATGTGGTTTTATTATGAATGACCCACAACAATTGAAACTGGCGCCAGTTTTAAGGATTTTAAATAATCAGTAAAAAAAAAAATTATGAATACTCGAATTATGGATGATTTTCTAGCGAAGAGGCTAAAGAAAACGTAAAATATTGATTTTGTTTTTAAAAGTTTTTTGGAAATATTTGAAATTTTTCGTTTGGGTGGTCGTTGGTACTTGTTGTAGCAAAGTAGTTGCAGTAGCACAAATACGAAACGCCACGTCGTGAATCTATTTATTGTTAATTGGCACATTTCATTTATAAATATTCAGTCTTTTTACCCCTCCTCTTCCATTATCATCGAGAAGTTAATCAAAAATAGTAACACATTCCTGCCACTCTATTGGCACACAATATCGTATTTTTGCCCAGGCACAGACGCCATTCTGTAGTCGATTCAATTAACTGTAGAGACAGACATCAATACGCTTTGGCTAAATTTTATTTCACCCTTGCCATAATTTAATACATATTTTTCTTTATTTTTTGTTACTTCGGTAACGTTACAAAGGCGGGATATTGTACAATATTTTTGTGTTACAATAGCCAATCGATGTCTTACAAAGACGCAAACTGTGTACCACAATACACAGTGGAACGAAGGGAACATATTTTGGGCAAATAGTTGTTAAATTTTTAAAAATTCTTTGGAAATAGGTGATACGTTAGGTATCACCACTTAACAAAAAAAAAAAACAAAAAACAGATTTTATTGTGTCATCTATAATTAATATAACCAGCAGATTCCAGCCCTCGAAATTCGAGTGCAAATTCTAGGAAATTTTATTTTTTCATTAAATAATCAATTATAGTCAATTCGCAAATCGACACAAAAAAACAAACTAATTTTTATTACAAACACATTAACAAATTTATTAAACACACACATAGCATTGTATATTTTATGTATGTGTTAGTAGCAACTTCAATTGCAATTTACTCAAAATAAAAGAAAAATTTAAAAATCTGTAAATCTGCAAAACGGCAAAAAGGAATGTCTTTCAAATAATATACGTTTGGTCAAAATCGGGAAAAAAAACGGTAGAACAAAACATCGGTCACAAGAAATCGCCTAGCCTATTAATATTATAGATAAAGAGGTAATGTGTGTTTGTGTGTAGGAGCTCATCTCCGTAACTACTGATCTGATCTACCTGAAATTTCCACAGAATCTTACTGCGGATATAGGAAGTGCTATAGGTTATATATTTTTTTTAATATTTTTAGCGAAGCACACCGGGTTACATCTTGTAACATATAAAACAATAACAATAAATCTTATAGTAATATCTCAAATATACTATTAATTTCAACGATTGGATGAGTTAACTAATCATTCAAAAATTGGATGTTTAAATCCATAATTTGGCTCTTTTTTGTAAAATTAGTCAAACTAATTTGTAACAAATTTGGTTCTTGGTTTTTAGCATCTAGGGCACACAACAAAACCACTGCATCCCTCCCAGATGACACACACATCACACAAGTGGAAATGATCCCCTCCCGTTCTACCGTCAAATTGTCTAGTGCCACGTGGACACTATTGTGTACTAACCTCTGTCACTCTGCCTCACTGTTAAAATCGTGTACAATGTGTTGTTTGACTTAAATTTTCGCTTTGTGGCTGTGTTGTGGTCTAGGAAAGTTTTGAAGATAGTCAAATTGTTGAAATCAGAATATTTTGGTCAGAGGACGATTTCTCAAGTAACAATTGATGAAGGTGAGCCTGGCGTATTACAGTAATTCATGGATAAATGCGTTCATGGAAAATGCCAAAAGCTGGAAGCTTTTAAGCGAGAAACGCACTTAAAAAATCTCGGTTAAATGCGTTACTGACGCATTTAAAAAATCTTGTTTAAATGCGTTACTGACTCACTTAACAGAATTCTCTCTTAGCTGCGCCAACAATTCAGTTATGGAAAATGTAGTTTAAATGAATATACACTTATTTATTGAAAAGAAACAACCATAAACAAGTCACTTGAGTCTACATAAGTGACCTTCTCCGGGAAAAGGGACCTAGTGTGTGAAAATTAAGTTTTGAGAAAAAACCGCATTTAAAGTTTCTACACCCTTTTAGGTACCAGAATCCACCGTTTTTGACACAACCCGTTTTTTGACACACTAGGTCCCTTTTCTCGGAGAAGGTCACATATAATAAAAGGTCGTTTTCTTCAATTTAAATTAGTACACATTAAAATAGTTTGACTAAAAAATAACAAAATATATTTGTTTGTAAATATTCTTTTAAGAAATAGAGCAAAATAAAATTCTTAAAAAGTTACAATTCATGCATACATTTTTATCTGGCATAAATATCTTGCGAAGAACATGTTTCGACTTCAAAACATCGAGTACAGAGTAAGCTTCTGTGAGATCATCATTTTCTTCTTCTTCACTAGACGACAGCCCTTCGTACTGAATAACATCTGCGATAATTTCTTCATCGGTAAGCGGTCCAATGCGGGGTAAATCGTTATTAAAGCTTACAAAATTTTCATATTCTTGTGAAAACTCATAACTCTTCCATTCTTTTACTATTTCAATTAATTCCTTTTATGACTCGCTTCGATTTTCAGAGCCAATATTAAACTAGCATAAATAACTTACCTATTTGAAACAATTTTGAATACAAATTGGTTGTACCAGGCACCAAGCCCGCTTTATTAACTGCAAGGCTGCCAAAAGTGTAATAGGTTTTTGAAAGTCCTCAACAGTTTTCCTAATTCGTCTGCTTTCAATTTCCTTCTAATTATATTTTGACGATATTTCTTAATTGATCTGATTATTCAAGAGGGTAAGAGGCTGAGCTATCGGAGTGGTATCAGAAATTAAATATTCTATTCGAACATGTGACAAATCGAATTGCTAATGAGGTGCAGCGTTGTCAATAAATAGGATGACGTTGTGATTTTTGCGAGAAATATCTTCATTGAACGAAAAAATTATTTTCTCCCAGATTTCTTGTTTTATTGTCGGCTTTTCGATAACAAACACATTCTTGTACTCGTCAGTACATTTGTGCATTTAACCGTTGAGTTCTGTTTGATATTTTGTTTTTTTTTTAACAAATGTATGAGTGTAACACAGTTAAGCGGGATGCATTTAAAAGCAAAATAATGTTTCACTTTAGAATTACTTAAGCGTGAAACCTTCTTAACCGGGAAGCATTTATCCGTGAAGTACTGTAAATGCTTACCCAATAAATTCTAAAAAGGCTAAAGTAAGGCGAATTCAAAGAAACCAAAAACTTTCTTCAGGAAATATAGTACCGATTATATTAAATATGGGGTTACATTTGCAAGCACATTTTTTTAAACATTAAACATCTTTTTTGTAAACATTAACAAATTAAAGCATGAAGACTTCATCTACTAGAACGATGGGGCTGATATTTTCAACTGTTTAGATGGTTTTATGAAAGAAAACGAAATTGGCTAATCTAAGTGTGTCGGAGTAACAACCGCTGCAGCCCGTATCATGTCTGATAATTACTAAGGACTAGCAGCGAAAATTAAGGTAGTCTTTCCATTAGCGGTGAAAGGAATGAAAGAACACCTCCAAAGCACACTTGACGATTCTGTTAAAATCGTAAATTTAGTCAAGTCCCAACCTAAAAACTCAGAATGTGTGGTGTATAGTGCGAGGTCGTTTGAGCTTCGTGATGAGGTACGGTTATTTTTATCGCAATAGCAAACAGAAAGAAACTTGAAAGCACAAGTCTTTTTAGACAACTGTCATAATGATGAGATTTGGTTAATTTAGTTGGTTTACTTAAGGGATATTTCCAGTTTTCTAAAAACTCTTAATTTTACTTTAAAAGGAGTAAGTTTTTAGAAAATACATATACATATATATATATATATATATACAAATATACATGGATCGATGGACCGTGGAGGTATTCCCATATGGAAAGGTGAGTCGCCAGCTGAAAAGGGTTGGGAACCATTGCTCTAGAGTAATTGTACATAAAGAAAACAGTCGTTGGGGCTACAAAATTTAATCCCAACTGAATTTTGATGATGTCAATAAACAAATTTTGAGTTTATTGCAATTACAATTCTATTGTCTTAACCATAAATAGTTTATCACAATAGAAAATGCTATAGAACTTCTTTTGATACAATCAAAACTTCAGTTGTTAAACTGTAGATTAATTTGATTGGCGAATTTTTTCTGTGTGCAGGCATTTCTGCTGAAAGTGTCCTTCAAAATTGTTCTGCACCAAGGACGGAAAGGAATTTTTTTTTGACAAAACTTGTACTTTTGGGGATCTTTGTCTTTTATTTTTCAAAAAGATTAAAGTGACTAATGTAAGGCAGTTTTATACGGAGACTATGAATAAAAATTGTCTTTAATAAAATAAACTTTTGCATGAGATCTAGGCTAATCATGCCCCGATGTTCGAAATTGAAACCTGAAATTGATCGTAATTCCTCATTTTGAAATCACGGCATTTGCTGTACTGTAAGTAGTATCGAAATTTGAAATAATGGTATACGATAACAAGCGATCAATCGTAAACAAATGTGTTAAACTTCTTGAGAACAAATGAAACAAGTAGGAAAATTATAGTCGGTCTAGACCGAAAATACGATACCCTATACCAAGCGTTTATAGATCATATTTCTCAGGCCCAACTAATTGGATATAGAAAACAAGTATAAACCAAATTTAAGTGGCATTTTTAATAATTCTTTTGCCTTCGGATATGGAAAAGTTCATATCGGATGCTGTATTTATATGGGTCGAAAAATGGACCGATCCTGACCATATTTGGTAAGGTCAGTTATTTTTTGCAAAACCATACACAACCACTGCCGCCAGATTTGACGATTTATCGTCATTTTGACGATTTTTAGTGTCAAAAACAGCCAAATGACGATTGGACGATTTTTGCTCTGAAAATGACGATTTTTACAAATATTTAAAATTGACACCATTTTATCTGTAAACTATATTATATTATGACAACCCTATAATTTTCAGTTAATAAAAAAAGACAACTATTTTTTTCTTTACACAGCAGTACATATCGCTCATTTGCGAGAAGACTGGCATAACTCAAAAAACGGGACTTTTGAGTTAATGATGCAGAAATATGTGGGTCACACCATAATCTACAACATATCAAAAAGTGGTGTTGATATCTCTTTTACTCATTGAGTGGCGACCAAAAGGGTTTTGTACTTCACTCAGCAGTTAGTGTAAATTGAAAACTTCAAATGCATTTATCTCGGAATCGTTTTTTTTTTTAGTTATACCTGTCTTCTCGCAAATGAGCGATATGTAGAACTATGTGATCAAATTATAAAAAGATTTGATTTTGAAAATTTTAATTGATCCAAACTTTATAATAAATGAAAAAACTAATTCTTTTTTTATGGTTGTTAAAGAGTTCCCATATTTTGTTAACAAAGAGGAGAAACAAAACTTACATTCCGAATTTAGAGAGTTAAAATTTTTGAATTTTAGCAATTATTCTGAAGATGGCCTCTTAGATTTTTGGAAGAAAATTTCTTAAATTAAACGTGCAGATTCTAGATATTTATTTCCTACTTTAACAAAATTGTTCAAAAAATGTTAATTTTGCCACATTCTTTAGGCAATGTTAAAAGAATATTCAGTCAAGTAAATCTGAATAAAACAAAAGTTAGAAATCGGTTAGGAAAAGATTCTATGGTAGGAAACTGAATAAAACAAAAGTTAGATATCGGTTAGGAAAAGATTCTATGGTAGGAATTCTTTTCAAAAAATATTATTTAAAATTAAAAATAATTGCTATGACATTGCAATAAAAACAGATTTCATAAATATGTTAAATTCTGAAATTTATGCATACATAAACTGTGAATTTATTTTCAAAAGAGTTTGAAAATTGAAATTACATATTTAATTATATGTCATTTCATACATACATAAATTAAATATTTATGCATGTAAAAATGTTTTACTTTGAATTGTTATGTTTGTTTTATTTAATAGTTTACTTATTTAAAAAAAAAAAAAAAAATATAAGAATTTTATTTTCTTTAATTTTATTTTCTTTACTATTACATATGTACATACATACAAATATGAAAAATTCGTTTGTTTTTATTTGGACGAATTTTTTGACGATTTTACAAAATGAATGACGATTTTGACGATTTTTCCCCAAAATTTGACGATTTTACACCTAAATTATCTGGCAGCTATGTACACAACCCAAATTTGAGAAAAATCTGTGCAATATTTTTGTTTTTTTGATAGATTAGTGAAGATTGGAAAGCAGCTATATATGGGAGCTATGACTAAGAAGGGTTTATTTTTGGACTACTGATTAATGGGTGTAAGAAATACACACAAACCCAATTTGACCGAGATCTATATGATAATTTGGATCATATGGCAATTTAAATCGATTTCATAGGAGCCATTTGTATGGGAACTATGGATTTTCAACAATTTCAATAGCGTTCACGCTATGGCTGATAGAAGCTTACATACCAAATTTTATCAAAATGCCCAATTGTGGCCAGGAAGAAGCTGTTTCAAAGAGATCATGGGATCAGCGTACAATACAATTAAATAAGGAGAAATGTACAATTATTTTATTTATTTATTTATTTATTTATTTATTTATTTATTTATTTATTTATTTATTTATTTATTGTGCTTTCCTGTACAACAAGAATATTATCTATAATATTAATAGGCTAGGCGATTTCTTGTGACCGATGTTTTGTTCTGCCATTTTATCCCGATTTTGACCAAACGTATATTATTTAAAAGGTATTTCTTTTTAGCCGTTTTGCAGATTTACAGATTTTAAAATTTTTTCCTTTATTTAGAGTATATTGCATTAAAAGTTGCTACTAACACATACATAAAATTATACAATGCTATGCTATTAAATTTGTGTTTGTAATAAAAATGTGTTTGTAATAAAAATGAGTTTGTTTTTTGTGTTGACTTGTGAATTGGATATAATTGATTAGCATACTTTTAGGGTCTTTATTTAATGAAAAAATAAAATTTCCTAGAATTTGCGCTCGAATTTCGAAGGCTGGAATCTGCTAGTTCTTATAATTACAGTACAGTATTAATTAATTATAAGGGTTCAATGTGCTAATATAAATGAAATTAATTACATATGTATATTAATTATTTATAAAATAAAATAACAAAAAAAAAAAAACAAAAACAAATATCAAAAATTTCAAAAATTTTACTATGCAAAATAATCAAAAATTAGTTTTTTAAAAAGTCTTGCGTTGCTTGTTAGTTGATAAGTTTGTGGAAGTGCATTCCAAAGACGAACTCCGTGCACAAAGAATTGCTGTTCTGAGACAAGTGTCCTATGAATAGGAATTATGAGCTTTCTTCCTCTATCAGATCTGGCAAATTCCAATTTTTCGAATAAGTAGCTAGGTTTTTTGTGTAAATAATTTTGTGCATAAAAATTAGAACTCTAATTTTTAAAAGATTATCAAAAGTCACAGCAAATAGTCTTGCAGAGAAGGAAGTTATATGAGAAGATCTTCTTAAACCAAAAACATAACGATTAATATTATTATATGCAACATTGAGTCGACTTTGCTCGAGGAGTCGCAATTAGCAAAAAATTCACAGCCGTACAAATCTCTAGGAATAATATACGTTTTGGTTAGTATAATTCTTACTTTCAAAGGTGTGAAATATTTGTTGACCATAGAGATTTCAGTTTAACGTAAGTTTGCCCAACTAAATTATTTATATGACTTGACCATGATAGAGAGCTGTAAAAGATAATTCCTAGATTTTTGGCAGAAGAAACAATAGGAATCTTTTGATCGTTAATTTTAATATCAGGTTGTTTAGGCCGTCTACTTTTTGAGGTGTTACTTTAAGTGTTTCAATTATATGTTCATACGTACATTGTTACAGTTTTATGCCGACCAAAAACACAATGTCAAAAAAAGCTACCGTTCAATAAGGGAACCGGAGGTGGACCATTCGAGGAAAAATTATTAACATATACCGAAGAACAAATTCTTTAAGCTGGCGGTATAGGAATTGCTGTTGATGGTCTTTCATCGAACAAATCTTTTGGCTCTTCTAAAACCGCGAAACAAAATTTGTGATGATGATGTCAGATGAGGAAGACTAAATAGTCGTTGCCAACTGCGTGATGAAAGTTCCCATTGGCTAAACTTGAAAATGTTGCTGCTAATTGGAGTTTTGGAGGAACTGCCGTTGACATATGACCTGAAAATTTTAACTCAGAAAGAACATAAACAAATGCCTCCTTTATCAATCCAAATTTTGTTTTAAATCTGGAAAATGTTAATATTTAATTAAAATTGTGTTAAAAATATGTATACTTATTACTTACGCTATATCCGACAATGACAGCGGATCGTTTTTGTCTCTTAATTACCTTCTAATTATACTGGCGCCATATTCTTCTTCAGAATCCGAAGATGAAGAAAAATACATCAACATAGGATTCATACTTATCTATAATTGCGAGTTAAAAACATAAACATAAAACCACAAATAATTTTACTTACTTTTAAATTTTTTTTATTTTTTTCTTCTTCTTTTTATAAATGGCAATTCATTTTCAATACACATATGTTTTTCTTTATTTACATTAGAAACAAACCTTTTACAATTTTCATTCGATTTCATTTCGATCCTGATCCTATGCCGTGATAAGGCTATTCGATACGAAAGTTCACTCGATCACGAATGCGACGATTGGCCCCCATGTGAATACGGTGGAACGAAATAACTCGAATTTTGTGCGAAATGTTCTCAAGTGCAAATATCAAGAGTTGACTACCCATAATTCTGGGCTCTTTTTCAGAATAACTTAAATCAAAGCGACGCATGCCACTCCAATGATAAACTTGTTTGGCCCGGCGGGAGATACTCATAATGCATCACTTCACGATATTCAAATAAAACTTTTAACATGTCCTGATTTTTAACGACTACGGCGTGATATTTCCGGTTTTGATTCCCATTTTGCACAATATTCGTTTGATTGGTCAGTCTCATAACCCGCAATGATGTATTTTATTTCATTGTGGTACTCAAAAAATATTACTTTAGAGATATTAATGTGACAGCCTTTCCAAAAATAGTGTTTTTAGAACCAATAGAGATTTGCAGAATTTGGGGCCCAAAACGTCTTGGCTCATCCTGTATATGCACTATTGAACTAATACAGATAATGAATGAAATTTGGATTAAATGTCAAAAACAGTCCTACAACCGGAAAAAAACTATTTGCCCAAATCGATAAACTCGCGAGGTTTAAATTTAAAAGCCACCTTTTTCTTTTATTATTTTTGGCTGCTTCGGACGAGTTTTTGGGATGTCAGTTAAATATATTTTAGTTAAACCGTTATGATTTTAAACAAACTTTACTTGACATCGCAAATTTCGATCTTAGTGGTTTGTAAACGAGCAGACTCCAATGACTCAGCTACTACTTTTTGGTAAAAGAATTTGATCACAAATATAAAAAAAACCAAACACAATCTTTATTTTTCACTGTGCCCCCATCTCACACTGCAGCAATTCGAGAAAACAACTTAAATTTTTTTTTTTACTCAACACTAATAATGACGACATCCATTGTCGAATGAAATGAAACAGACATCTAACCAACCAACCAACCAACCAAACAACCCAAATTAACGAAAACAAAATGATTTCGTAGAACAGCAACAGCAGTCATACTGACGTACAAAAATTGTACAAATGATTCAACACAAGTTTTATTCACTCACTTGAATTTCTCACACAATTAAATTTGTTGATCATTTAACCAAGTGTCTTTAATATCTTATTTAATGACATGGCCGATTAAAGCGGAATTTGGGAAATGATGATACTGATATTTGCAGGAAATTCCGTTTCCTTTTCACAACGAACGCTTGCAAACAAAATGACCCCCGAATGAATATTGAGAACCATTCATCTTACGATCAATGATCTCTCCTATATATTTCAACACTTGCTCTGGCTGAAATTTCTTAAAAAGTTTGTTTGTATGTTTGTACCCGTATTAAGTATTTCTTCTTTAACGCATTCAGGCCATTAATTCGAAAATACATTAAATTGGCAAATTGCTTTGTTAGAGCTTTTAATGTTTTCTTGTTTTTATTCTTTATTTCGTTTTGCCGTTTACTAAATAACTACTACGTAGATAAACGTATTGATCGTATGCAGATCTTGTACCATAAATTTTACTATTTTATTGTTGTGAAAAAAAAAAAATATAAAAATTCATTGGAAATTATACGACAGTTTAATTGCGCACACCAAATGTTTCCTGTTGTTCTCATTTTTATTCAAAAGACCAACTGTATGTCTGTTTTATGAAGAAGACATTCAAATTGTTGTTGTAGGTTTTTTTAAGTTTTTCTGCTGACTATCTTCAGCCATTTTGAAATTTAGCAATAAAATACTTTTAGATATAAAATTCAATGAAAATTAAATTTATTTTAAAGAAAATTATATACGCCCATGTTCCGTGAAACAAAACTTATTAAATGCGAATGAAATTGTAATCCCCTTGAATGTTTGGTGCTTTCAAATATTCACAATTGTGGGAATATTAAAACTCATGTTCTTTGCTGATCCATTCAAAAATATATTTTAGTCAATTTCAGAGATGCCACAAAGTTTTAAAATCATTTTCTTTAATATAATTCATTTACATTAAATTTGTTTGATTCCTTTGTTGTTTAATATTATTCCAATAATTAAACCCTTTAAATAATGTAATTTACTTTTAATTTGTAAATTAAATTTATAATTATTTGTTTTTGTTACACTTAGGGAATTCATAAGGTGTACTGCAGTTGTAAGTTGTAAAGAATTGCAAGAAACAAATTCAAATATAAGCAAAATATTTGTTCTTTTACACAAAAACTTACTTGAATGTAATTATTTCCTTCAATTTTCATTTATTTCAAAAAAAGCCAAGAGTTTCAATTTGCCATCCATCGAGCAAAGGTTGCCTCGCGGCTTCTATTATATCGCATAAGAGAAAACGCGTTTCAGTTTTTATACCCTCCACTACAGTGTGCAGAGGGTATATATAAGTTTGTCATTCCGTTTGTAATAATTAGAAAAAAAATATGGACCCCATAAAATATATATATTTGTGATCCCTATAACAAGCGAAGTTGATATAGCGATGTCCGTCTGTCCGCCTGTGGAAATAACGATGACGGCTTCAATCGGGTAGCTAGGGTGCTTGTTGGTATAAAAAATGATTCACTAACATCCTGAGAAGTTTGCTATTTAAAATCGTCCAAATCGGTTAATCTGATCACGAGAATTGAGCGAAGAAGTAAAAAAAGTCCTGAGAAAATATGATATGAATAAGTGTTCTTGTGATAACGCCCTCAATAGGACAGCTAGGGCGCTCGTTTTTACTAAGAATGATTCACTAACATCATGAGAAGGCTTCTGTTTTTAAATCATGACAATAGGTTTCATAGGTGCCGAGAAATCACTGAAAAGGTAAAAAAAATATGACGTTTTCCTATATTGTTTTCCTAAATTTTGTATTTTGTCTTAGCTGTGCATGTTGTTTTTGTGGTCGTTGTGTTAATAATATAAAAATTCAACAATATCAATATTTTTTGGTGTAATATTTAAGTTAATTAATTAATAAAAGAAACTATATAAAATCAATATCAATATTCTGCGATTTTTATAACATCACAAAATGTTACAAATTTTTTTTTTTTTTTTTTTTTTTTTTTTTTTTTTTTGTAAAAAAATTGGTGCTTACAAAAATACTATTTTTTGTCAGATGTTGAAAAAAGATGTTAATTACAATAAATTTTTAAAATTTGTTATTTAATGCCGGGAACGGAGGCAAACACCATTCCCAAAATTTTGTTTCAAGAGTTATCCACATTAAGAATAACCGCGGAGCTCAGCTCAATCAATGTGCAATGATCGAGCTTCGCCCTGGGAAACATGCATTTATGCTTTTCTTAACAAAAACGCCATTCCCAACTACCAAAAATTTTAGACACGAGCTATTCACATTATGAATAGTCGCGGAGCTCAACTCTGTCAAAGTGCAATGATCAAGCTTCGCCCTGGGAAACATATAATCATGCTTTTCTTAGCACAAACCAAACTTCTTATGGCACATTAAAAATAAACTAATTGAGAAGTACAATTCATCATTACGCTGTATTATAATACTATTTTCTTATTTTACTGG
Organism: Cordilura impudica; assembly: GCA_963682025.1. Taxonomy (NCBI): domain Eukaryota; kingdom Metazoa; phylum Arthropoda; class Insecta; order Diptera; family Scathophagidae; genus Cordilura; species Cordilura impudica. Next base: position 61,279,360 of record OY821519.1, read on the forward strand.
TAGCTAGTAAACAAGGTGATCGTATCATTGCGAACGAAATAGAACTGAAATTGTGTGCACTTTGTTTTACTTAAAAAACCTGTTTCTACAGATAGTGAATAAAATCCCAGTAAGCATTTTATGCAATAAATGATCATGTAGAGTCTTTTTGACTCATATGTGCTATTAAAACAGTCATAAATGCGCCCTTTTGCTGATCACAAAATATTCTTTTGTTGGGATTAAATATTACCTTACCCGCGAATCTTCTTGAGAGTCCTTTTTATCCGCTTTTCTGATCAGTTTCGACTCATTTTTGAGTCTTATTGAATGTAATTTTTATATAAATCACTTTTTAAGAGAAAGCAAAAATCATTTTCTAGTCTTTTTCTAATAGCGCATGTGATTAATCAGTTTTTAATCATCAAAACTGCTCGAAGAAAACACAGTAAGGTAATTTTTGTTAAAACAATCTTCGAAATGATGACTGGGATATCGTATATTTTTGTTAACACACAAACATATGCATAGCAGCACGAGTAAACCGAACTCTAATCGGCTTCTTATATGTATACAGCCGAACAAAAACGAAAATACTCACCAAAGAGTAAAGTAAGCAACAATTTCATTCAGTCTTATGGAAGCTTTTGAACAAAGCCTACGTCGCGTTGTCTTGTAAATTTTTACATTGGTTTTTAATAGGTACTAGTGATGCCAGGAGATTTTTTCAGAAATCTCTACGCTTATGAAAAAAATTCCCTTTTTTCCCTACACCCACTTTTTTCCCCTACACTACTTTTTTTTAAATTTATTTTTAATTTGTACATTTTCAATTTCAATTAGCTTTTAGTTGCAATTTAGCAACTTTTTTTGTCGTTTAGCATCCAAAATTTATCAAAAGATGCTAGATGCTAACTTAGAATCTTTTATTAATAAAAAGTTGCTTTTAGCATCTTTTTTTTGATATTTTTTTTTTTTTCATTATTTTTGAATATTTAATTTTAATTTCTCAAAGTGTAGTACAGTAATTTTGTGTACTAATCCTTTTACCACTCTGCTCGTTTCTTTCAACAAATATAACAAAACATTTTGAAATAGAAGAATGTAAACACCAACAACAGTTTTTAATGAATTAGAAAGTCGATTGCCAAAAAATATTATTGTATTAAAAAAATGCCAAAATTTTCAATACAAAACACATTAAATCGGGTAAAAGAACAGATAACCAATATATTAGAAGAGTTTAAATTTATATCATCTGAAACCGAAAAAATTCAAATCCAATGGAGTTATATCACAGAACAAAACTGGGATACAACACTGAATACAACCTCTTTATGGATTGAAAAATTCTATTGGCGAAAATCCATTTAAGGAGTTATCAATATTTGTATTGTCTATATTAGTTTTGTCTTTCTCAAAAGCCGAAGTTGAACGTTTCTTTAGTTTAATGGCTTTAGTTAAAAGCAAACTTCGAACAGAATAAAATCCGAGTTGTTATGTTCTGTAATACATATAAAAGAAGGATTGAAATTGAAAAATCGGTGCTGTCACACTTACAATATACCAAGCGATGTCGTTGATAACAGTCAATCGTCAGAAAAATATCAGAGCCAAGAAGAACTTGAAGATGAAGACATCACAGAAATGTTAGATTCCATAAACCAATTATTCTAATATAATCGTATCTTTTGATAATGTAATTTCTGTTATATTTTAAATAAAAAAAAAATCCCTCTAAAATTAAAAATATTTAATTTAAGTTTAAAATAAACTCAATTCGATGTTAAAAAAAAATTTCAGATGAAATCCAAAATAATTTTAATTAAAATTTAAAAAATATAAATCGAAACATATGATTTATATTAATTTTTCGATTTAAAAACCAAAGAATTTATTAATAAGTATATAATTTTTCAATATAAAGGTAATGAAATTGAAAAAAAAAATTTGCATCTTTTTTTTAGACTCCAGTACGTTTAAGCATTTTTTTTGCAATTTAGCATCTTTACAATTTCAAATTATGGCAATACTGTTGGTTTTAAACGATTTTTTATAACAGTGGTTATAAGCATGTATACTTAGATCTGATTTATCGCATTTTAATATATTTTCAAAAGCCTTGCATCCGCATTTATAGTCATCACCTTTGACCTGCTCCAGCCATCCATTAGCTTCTCGTCTCTCAACTAACTGAAGCAAAATCTTTATGTTCTGTATTTCTTTGATGTGTTTTCAGCATCATTGAAAAACGAATCGGACATTTTTCTAAAATTAATTATGTTTCTAAAATTAATTATGTTCAAATTTATAATATTTTAATGTAATGCACAAAAAAGTGTGTTATACTTGTCATTGTTATTAAAGAATCCACATATTTACTTCCTTCATATTATAGAGTTATTACCAGACTTAAAAAGGCTTTAAAGTTTAAAATTGAAAAAAAGTATGCGATATTTAACAAATACATTCAAAATAGTTTTGACTGAAATTTTTGGCAGTTTTAGTTTTGCCTTGTATCAGTAAAATGTTCAGATATTAACTAAAAAAAACAATTTGTTAAATATTTTCATCTTAATTATCTTAATTTAAAGACACAAAGATAGATTTAATACAATAAAAACAAGTAAGAGTTGAAAGTTGATCTATGCGGACTCACAAATGTGCTCTATACTAATAGGTCCGGAAAATTGAAAAGGATTGTTAAAAAAAAAATGCACCTTTATATTAAAAAATTTAAATTAAAAAGAAAATTACAAAATAAACCATTTACCTGGTTAAATTTAATATTGTTTGTAATTATCTGGATCAGGTTAATATTTAAAATGGGATAAATCGGGTGTCATTGTGCCAATTTATGACCTAAAATATGTAGACACCTCTATAAAATGCTGAAAATTCAGAGCATTTGTTGTAATAATTCAGTAATAGGTTTATCAAAGTGTTTACATATTCAAATATTTTATATACATTTGTTACAAATAGTGCAAGAAGTCCAGATATTAATGTAAACGTAAAACCCAGGTGGAGGGTATCAAAGATTCGGCATAGCCGAATTTAACACTCTTACTTGTTTACTTTGTGGTCCTGGCGTTGGTACTCCACGAGCAATTAAATGTACTTTGTGCACGTGTTTTTTTTAGTTTACATATTAAACAGCTCATCCTAACCTCCCTTGTGAAGTCAATGGCTGTATAGGGGAGCCGTATTAACCACATAAAAATTTGTACCCCACAAAATGACAACATAGACCTAGTGTCTCAAGTCATTTTTTATACATTCCACATTTTGGAATAAACACATCATTGCATGTGTCAGTAGAAGAAGAAGAAGGAAAAAAAGCCAAATAACTTTCAAATTAACAATTCTCGTCCAATTTCAATGTTATCGAACATTGGAAAATTACTCGAAAGATTAATTAAAGGGATACTAGAATGTTCTCACATTTATGATTCAATACCTAAGTATCAATTTGGTTTCAAACGAGGCCATTCACCTGTTGACGCCTTGGCTTACCTACAAAACGAAGTTGTCAGTAATTTGCGAAATATAAAAAGTACCGTCGCAGTGTCGTTGGGCTTCGAGAAGGCGTTCGATCGAGCCTATCACTATAGTATTATTTTTAAACTCATTGATCTGGAATGTGAACCATTTATAGTAAAAATGTTGTTCTGCTATTTTAAGGATAGACAATAAGTAGTTGAAATTTATGATACGGGATCAAATACAGGTGGCATTTTTTGTTGTGTGCCACAGGGGGCCATTTTGGCGCCTTTATTATATAGTATCTCAGTTTAATATTTTCCCCACATCTACAACGATTCAAAGAGTATACTTTACGCGGATGATTCGCTAGTCCATGCACATGATACTGATCCGCAGATTGCTTTAGTGAAAGTTCAAAATCATCTTTTAATTGATGATTTTTATAGAATCAGAGGCTATCTGTTTCCGCAGTGCCTCGGGCAAGGGTCCCCGTGATGTAGTTAGGAAAAGTAGAATATTGAATCCTTCTTTGAATGGGTCACCTATTCCCTTTGGAAATCGAATAAAGTACCATGGGGTTACATTTAACAAGCTGTTTATATTTAATGAGCATGGAAGAATTGCAAAGAAAAAAACTTTTGATAAACAGGCACCTGAGTCAAAGGGCCAAATTTCTTATTTACAAGGTTTGCATTCGTTCTGCGATGCTTTATGGCTTTCACATATGGTTTTCAATATCGTAACAGTCATGGGGGAGTGGATATTTTGGAAAGAAGCTGTTTGAGACTCTCTGTTTACGCGAACTTTGAAAGTTTTGTAAAGAGAGATTCGAACTCCGTTATCTATGAGAAGGCCAAAATTC